>CAUYUJ010003124.1:42500-82029 GCA_963575745.1 Prorocentrum cordatum | reverse complement strand
ATGGGAAGTGGGAGGGAGACAGAAACCCAGAAAATATGGAAACTATTGGGAAGCTTGTTTTATTTGTGTGTATTTACACTTGTATGTCCGGGGCCCGCTTGCATTCAGACGGCCCTCATCAAGAGCCACCGAGGGCGTCGGGGTGCGCCCTATCACGGAGCCTTCTTCGAAGGTGATAGACCTTCTACCGACACGGTCGATTCAGGAATCGGCCGTTTTCGGTTCGCGAGAGGGCGTCGCGGCCGTCATTTTTGCGGGTCCAGGTCCGTCGGTTTCGGTCCCAGGCCGTTTTCACTATGGGGAGGTTTACTAAAGGGAGGACGGTGAACGCCTTGTCACTCGTAGGCCTCCCGGGGCCCATACAGGGTGCTCAGAGACCACGCTGACGGGCGTGGGCCGCAAAGTGATGGCACGTCGTGCAAGAGAGGATGGTGTCGCAGCCTGGGGCCCAAGCTTCCAGCACCGAGCGACCCCTGACCCCGCAGGGACGGAGCATCCCCCAGGCCAGAACCTTGTTCCTCGGAGCTCACGGCATCCTCACCCTCGGGCTCCTCCGACCCCTCGGGACCCGACCCGGCCCGCTCTTGGGCGCCACTTGGGCGCTCTTGGGGCCGTCTTGGGGCCCTCTTGGGCCGTACTGGCCGCCGCTCGGGCCGTCTCGGGGCCCTCTTGGGCCGTCTTGGAGCCGTCTTGGGAGCGCTCTTGGGGGCCTTGGGAGCGCTCTTGGGGCCATCTTGGAGCTCAGCAGCAGCAGCAGCAGCAGCAGCAGCAGCAGCAGCAGCAGCAGCAGCAGCAGCAGCAGCAGCAGCAGCAGCAGGGGGGGGCACGTGGGCGAGGCAGCAGGAGGGTAGAGGAGGGGGAGGGGCGGGCACGGGGTGGGCCCTCGGAGTGGCGGCGGGCCTCCGCGGGGAGATCGGCCGAGAAAGGGCCCCGGCTCTGGAAGTAGGGAGGCGCTTGAGGTAGACTGGGGCCTGGGAATCGAGAAGTATGCGTGCAAGGCTCATATCCATATCCAGTGCCTCTTGGACGTGTTTGGGAAGCGGCGCCACCAGGCCGAGGCGCACTGGATATGGATAACTTTGTCCCCTGGAGGCTCGATGTTTATCCACATCCAGTGCGCCTCGGCCTGGTGGCGCCGCTTCCCAAACACGTCCAAGAGGCACTGGATATGGATATGAGCCTTGCACGCATACTTCTCGATTCCCAGGCCCCAGTCTACCTCAAGCGCCTCCCTACTTCCAGAGCCGGGGCCCTTTCTCGGCCGATCTCCCCGCGGAGGCCCGCCGCCACTCCGAGGGCCCACCCCGTGCCCGCCCCTCCCCCTCCTCTACCCTCCTGCTGCCTCGCCCACGTGCCCCCCCCTGCTGCTGCTGCTGCTGCTGCTGCTGCTGCTGCTGCTGCTGCTGCTGCTGCTGCTGCTGCTGCTGCTGCTGAGCTCCAAGATGGCCCCAAGAGCGCTCCCAAGGCCCCCAAGAGCGCTCCCAAGACGGCTCCAAGACGGCCCAAGAGGGCCCCGAGACGGCCCGAGCGGCGGCCAGTACGGCCCAAGAGGGCCCCAAGACGGCCCCAAGAGCGCCCAAGTGGCGCCCAAGAGCGGGCCGGGTCGGGTCCCGAGGGGTCGGAGGAGCCCGAGGGTGAGGATGCCGTGAGCTCCGAGGAACAAGGTTCTGGCCTGGGGGATGCTCCGTCCCTGCGGGGTCAGGGGTCGCTCGGTGCTGGAAGCTTGGGCCCCAGGCTGCGACACCATCCTCTCTTGCACGACGTGCCATCACTTTGCGGCCCACGCCCGTCAGCGTGGTCTCTGAGCACCCTGTATGGGCCCCGGGAGGCCTACGAGTGACAAGGCGTTCACCGTCCTCCCTTTAGTAAACCTCCCCATAGTGAAAACGGCCTGGGACCGAAACCGACGGACCTGGACCCGCAAAAATGACG
Source organism: Prorocentrum cordatum (assembly GCA_963575745.1). Lineage (NCBI taxonomy): Eukaryota > Dinophyceae > Prorocentrales > Prorocentraceae > Prorocentrum > Prorocentrum cordatum. The sequence goes on along the minus strand of CAUYUJ010003124.1, from coordinate 80,097 downwards.
GCCGCGACGCCCTCTCGCGAACCGAAAACGGCCGATTCCTGAATCGACGTGTCAGGGTAGAAGGTCTATCAACCTTCGAAGAAGGCTCCGTGATAGGGCGCACCCCGACGACCCCTCCGGTGGCTCTTGATGAGGGGACCGTCTGAATGAAGGGGCCCCAGGACATACAAGTAAATACACACAAATAAACAGATTCCCAATATTTTCCATATTTTCTGGGTTTCTGTCTCCCTCCCACTTCCCATATTTTCAATTTTTTTGCGGGGGATCGAGGATCGAGGATCAATTGTGTCTGTGTGTTTTTCCTCTCCTGACTGAAGCTGCCCGTGCTACGTGGTCTCTGCCTCGGAGGCCTGCTCGGGCGGGCCATGGCGGGGGCCGAGCCGGCTGCCTCCCCTGTCGCGGCGAGCTGCCGCCCCGTGCCTCGACCTCCCAGCTTGCCTGAAAGCCCTCGGGCTCGAGAGCCACTCTCGGGTCGGGCGAAAGGGGGGATAGCAAAGGGGGGGTTTGAGAATCAGCTTACGTAGCTGATTTTCCCCGCGCCTCCCGGCGCCGGAGGCGGCTATGTATCGAGGAATGGGCCCCTCGGTGGGGCCGAAACCAGCTGCATGCAGCAGATTTCGTAACCCCCCCTTTCCCAATCCCCCCCTTTCGTCCGGCCCGATAAGTGGTCTCTGCCTCGGAAGCCTGCTCGGGCGGGCCGTGGCGGGGGCCGAGCCGGCTGCCTCCCTTGTCGCGGCGAGCTGCCGCCCCGTGCCTCGGCCTCCTCCTCCTCCTCCTCCTCCTCCTCTTCCTCCTCCGCCTCCTCCTCCTCCTCCTCCTCCTCACTCGCAGGCAGAGGCCCTGGGCACCGGGGTCGTCCTGGCGCCAGAGCGGAGGCCGGCGGCCGGGCGTGCGCGAGGCGCTGCTGCTGCGGCCGAAGGGGGGGAGACTTCGGCTGCCCTGCGGCGGGGTGGGCCGCCCTGCCAGGGAGCTGCTGCGGGGGGCAGAACGCCGCAGCAGGTCCGACGAGTGCCCTCTGGGTTGGGCGGCCCCACCCTGTGCTTCCTGACTGCCCCGCTGACATGTCCTTCTATGGGCAGTGCTCCTCCTCCTCCTCCTCCTCCTCCTCCTCCTCCTCCTCCTCCTCCTCCTCCTCCTCCTCCTCCTCCTCTCCCACCTCCCTGCTCCTCCCTGCTCCTCCCTGCTCCTCCCTGCTCATCCTCCTCCTCCTCCTCCAAAAATCGGCTCCAGGATCTGCCCAGGCGAACGTTGTGACCAGAAAACTCGAGGAGGATCCAACCCTGGCGATGAGTTACACCCCCCAGAGACTCTGGAGAAGCGACACGTAAAACTCTAGCCTCAAAACTCGCGAACCTCCCTCCTGCCCCCCTCCACTAAGACGAAGCCAGGACGAGGACAAATTCGGGTGGATCGAGAATCTCTGAATCTGGCGGCTCTGGAGAATGGCTCCGCGGCCTTCTCAGAGAGTTCTGGAACGCTCTCAGGAACGCTATGGAATGGACTCAGTGTCGTCCTGGCCCCGTCCGGCCCCTGTGATGGGCAACTTTCAGGAATATGTTGATTTGGGGGGGAGGGGGGGCAACTCGGAAGGGGAACGTACATCGCCGCTGAATCGACGGGATGCCCTCGATGGCGACTCCAGACCTTCCTGCGCGGGGTGGGCCATCAGCGATCGCTGGGCGACTGGGGGTCGATGCATCCCCCCTCTCTCGCCATCACTCGGACGTCCATGCTCCAAGATGATCCAAGAGGCTCATCGATGGTCCTCGCCTAGGAAAACGCGCACGTCCGAGCAAGGCCAGGCTCCGTGTATCCCCCCCCTAACGTTGCCCCTGACTCGCACCGGCCGCGCCGAGCAGCTCCCCCAGTCTTTCACGCCCTCGCCCTCGCCCTCCCAGTGTTCCCTCCTTCCCCTCCACCTCCTCCTCCGCCTCCTCCTCCTCCTCCTCCACCTCCTCCTCCCCCCCTCCCTCGCCTCCTCCTCCTCCTCCACCTCCTCCTCCTTCTCCCCCTCCCCCTCCCCCTCCTCCTCCTCCTCCTCCTCCTCCTCCTCCTCCTCCTCCTCCTCCACCTCCTCCTCCTCCCCCTCGCCCTCCGCGCGGGAACGCGCGGGCGCGCGCCGAAGTGCGTGATGCAGCGGCAGCTCAGGTCCGCGGGGTTGCTGAGGCACGGCTCCTCCTGGAATCGGATCCAACGGCAGCCTCGCACCCACGGCGGGCCTCGCTGTCGCCGTGGCCCACTCATCGTCGTCGTCGGCGGCGGCGTCCGACGTCCGTCGTCCGTCGTCGGACGTCGGTCGTCGTCGCACGTCGTCTCCGTCGTCGCCCTCCTGCCGGACACGCGACCGCGCTCGGGTGCGCGGGAGGAGGACGAGACTGTCGAATGAGAGGAGGAGCGAAGGCAGGGGAGGGGGAGGGGGAGGATGAGGAGCAGAACGAGGAGGAGGACCACTGTGAACCCAAGAGTCATCAACGAGTTTGGAATAAACCATCCCTCCATGCTTCCTAATCGTAGGCCCCTACACAGATTCATGTCCACTGATAGGAATGCCCCGGTGGGGGACAGCCGTCGGATGATCCTGAGGTCTGCACAAATATCGCTCCCGGAGCTTAAACTCCACGAATAAACATAACTGTTGCGTCTTGGCGAGCCTGGGACTTCAACACCGCGAATCAACGCAGCTGTCGTGCCCTGACAGCGCTAGATCACTCAAAACACGCCACTCCTGGCACGCAAGCCATGGCATTCCGTGACACTCTTGCACATTTGTCAAACGCACGTGCGTGGCGTTTGGCGAAAACCGCATTTTGAAATCCACCCACCCTCGATCCGCAAAACTTTTGCAGATTTGTAAACCGAATGCCAACCTGGCTAAGGCGAGAACCTCATGTTTAAAACCACCGGCCCTCGATCCGTGAAACTCTTACATAATGTGTAAACGAATGCGCGAAATGCTAAAGCGAGAGACGTACTTCGAAAGTCACAAGCCGTCGATCCGCGAATCTTTTATACTTTGCCGAAACGCATGTGCGAGGCACTGAAGCGAAAACCACATGTGGAAAACCACCCGCCCTCGATCCGTGAAACTCTTGAAACATTCCCAAGACGAATGCGCACGGCGCTGAAACGAAAACTACCTTGAAAACCACTCGCCCTCGCTCCGTGGACACCCTGCAATTCATTGAAACGGGTGCGCGCGGCGCTGAGGCGAGAGCCACATTTTGAAAACAACCCGCCCTCGATCCGTGAAACGATCATAAGTGAAAACGAAATTTCAAGCGAAACGCCTGGCCCGCCCTTTCGACCAGCCTCGGGGCGCGAGAAGGAAGCTAGGAGGAGGAGGAGGAGGAGGAGGAGGAGGAGGAGGAGGAAGAAGAGGAGGAATAAGAGGAGGAGGAAGAGGAGGAGTAACAGGACGCGGAGGGGGAGGTGGAGGACGGCCGGAGGAGGCGGAGAAGGGGGAGGAGGAGGAAAAGGAGGCGGAGGCGGAGGAGGACCAGTGTAAACCCAAGAGTCATCAACGATGTTGGAATAAACCCTCTCTCCGAAACCCCTTCTGCATGGGATCCTGCATCGGAAGACAACAATTTGACGACCCTGGAACAAAAAACATTGTTGTCGGGATTGTAACGCCACGGATCAACTTCACTGTTGCGTCTTGACAATCCTGGATCGTGCCAGAACACCATTCCCGGAACTTCATACGTGTCTCACCGGCATAATCCTGAATCTCTTCCTAACGCCATGTCTGCAACGGTGATGATGGGAATCCATGAAACGGTGGCAAATGCGTGAAATGAATGTGCGGCGAGCTAACGCGAGAACCACAAATTGAACATAAATCCCCGTCAAACCGTGAAACTTCCGCAAATGTTTCGCAACGAATGCGTGCCGCGCTAAGGCGATCGCCACATTGTGAAAACGGCCCGCCCTCAATCCGTGAAACTCTTGCAACGTTTAAAACGAATGCGCGCCGCGCCTGGGGAAGAGCCACATTTTGAAAACCACCCGCCCTCGATCCGTGAAACTCCTGCAAAATTTCGCAACGAATGCGCGCCGCGCTAAGGCGATCGCCACATTGTGAAAACGGCCCGCCCTCAATCTGTGAAGCCCTGGCATCGTGTAAAACGAATGCGCGCCGCACCAGGGGGAGAGCCACATTTTGAAAACCACCCGCCCTCGATCCGTGAAACATCTGCAAAGTTTAGCAACGAATGCGCGCCGCGCTGGGGCGAGAGCCACATTTTGAAACCACCCGCCCTCGATCCGCGAATCTCCTGCAACGTTTCGCAACGAATGCGCGCGCATCTGAGGTGAGAGCCACAGGTTGAAAACGAACCGCCCTCCATCTGCGAAGCTGCTGCCAACTTTGAAGCTTCGTCCTGATAGATGGCGAAGAAGTCTCCGGCGAAACGCCCGGCCCGCCCTAAATGCTGGCTTCGGGGCGCGGCAGGCCAAGGAAAAGGAAGGGGGAGGAGGAGGAGGAGGAGGAGGAGGAGCAGGAGGAGGAGGAGGAGGAGACGGAGGACTCAGGAGTCTGGAGTCCTGGGACGTAGTCCGAAGGAGGAGGGGGCGGGGCGGAAGAAAAGGAGGAGGGGGGGACGAATCGGAATCGGAACCGGAACAGACGCGAAGCGTCACGAAGCTGGCTACTCCTTTGGCTTCAAGCCCTTCGACAATCGATCGAGAATATCACGCATCTTGACCGCGAGGTTGGCAGTGATGCAAGCCAGTCCCAGGTCCAGAATCTGGTCGGACCCGAAAGGCGAACAGACACGACAAAACCAATAAGCACTAATTACCTGAAAATACATCCGACGCGCGCGGCGTGCAAATCCTCCCCCCACACGCGCGGCACCTGTCCCTGGCGCCGCCTTGAAGAGACCCGCGCCGACGGCCTCCAGCGGCCAGCGCGGGGTCGACAGCCAGGCTGTCCTGGTCGCCTTGCTGGACCTCGAGAAGTGCACTTCCTGCCTGCGTCGTCAACTTGATGGGGCGAAGATAAAATAGCGACGGCGGCAAGGGGCGGAAGCATGGGTGGGGACAAAGGGAGGAGGAGGAGGAGCAGCAGCAGCATACTGGGATGAAGGAGACCTCTCAGACTTCCTGTTCGTCACCGCCATGAAATCGGGCTTCGCCCACATCAATCTCTTCCGGACCAGACTGGCATTGCTGTCGACCTCGAGAAATTGCGCCATCAAGCCCTGCGACAGCCTAACTCCTTCGGCAGCGTGACTCGCAAGCTCGTCGACCACCGTATCTACGATCGCGAAGTGGGACGGGAATCGGCGCTTCAATATCGGCGACTCTGAGATGCGAGGGCACCCCGAAGACGATGATTGCACGATGACGAGGACGCTGCTGTGCACTCAGTATCTCGCCAATGGATCTCCAGAGGTGGGCCATCTCCCCCGAGAGATGCAAATACTTCTGAGCCCACCACCCACCCACCACCTCCACGCTATCAACAATATAAACGACGGGACCGACAGCGCAACGAATGGCAAACTCCAGCGCAGTAAATTCACCTCGAAGAGCGGTTTGGCGTGGCCCCCGCGGCGTTGACGACGGCGGGCGAGAAAATGGACGCGGCGGCCACAACAAAGACGATTCGCAAAAAAAAAAACACGCGTTTCTGGAGTCGGGCCCCCCGACGCGCCCCCGAAGACAGCGGCGGGGCCGCTGCTCCGCCCGACGCCTCGGCAACCGGGAAGAAAGCTCACCTCGCCATGGGCCTTCCAACTCTCCATGCTCGCTGCCGGACCGACCTGGAGCCACTGGGCCCGAATGGCTCGCCGGGGCCAACAACGAGCGAACATATCACTCTGAACGCACGCTTGACTGCAGAGCTCGTCGCGAGTCATCGTGGACTTGGCGCTGCATTCGCGCAGCCCGTTCCCGTGGAAGGGGGCCCCCACGCGCCTTCTTGCGCCGAGGGCAGGTGTCATCGTCAATAAGACGGACATACGTGCGCCGAGATTGCACCCAGGGCCACCTTCACAGCAATGTCGGCAAGAACTTCGGCTAACTGCCTGCCCTTGCGCACCTCGTGAGGCTCGTTGCTGAGCTTCCTCGCAGAGACGTTGCTGGCTCCGCCCTCGAGGCCGCCGCCGCAGACAGGACTAGCGGCTTGGCGCCAGAGTTGGCCAGCCTGACTGCCTTCAAACACGAAAACAATGCCGCTCGCCTGATCCATGCCAAAGAACTGACCATCCTGGAAGATCCATTCACTGATCGCGCCACCCTCCGCACTGGAAGCCTACCAGGCGTCAGGAGCACGAGGGGCCCATCCTACCTGCGACAAGTGCGCGATGGTAGCTGAGACGGGCCCGCGAATGCGCCTCGCGCGCGCGCCGGGCTGGAGGGGTTGAAATGTTGCCAGAATCTTCGGCCGAACTTGCCACGCGCCAGCTCGCGCTGTGGTTCTGCGAATCCAAATCCTGATCCAGTCTCGACTGTAAGACGTGGGTGGCCGAATCCCAGGGTCAAAACCAGGTTGCATGTCTGGGGGGCCAGCGCTTGCTCGAGGCCAGAAACGCACCACACTCGACGCCCGCGCTCGCCGAACACACTCGCGCCCACACTCCATGCCGACACTCGCGCTCCATACTCGCCCCTCGCGCACGCGCCCACACTCTACGCCCGCAGTCTACGCGCACTCTCGCACCCCGCACTGCACGCCCGCACTCGAACCCCACACTCACACCCCGCACTCTGCGCCCCCCCCCGCGCGCCCCCCCCCCCCCCCCCCCCACACCCACGCACGCGCACGCACACACACACACACACACACACACACACACACACACCACTCTACGCCTATTGTCCACGCACGCGCTCGCGCCCCACACTCACACTCCGCACCAGACCCCGAGTTGATTTACCGACATTAGACGAGTTGATTGCCCGAGCTGGTTTACAGCGTTGCTTTGCGGAATTGATTTACAGTGTTGATTTGCCGACTTACTTTCACGAGTTGAATTGCCGAGTTGGTTTCCCGGGTTGGTTTACAGGCTTGCCGATTTGATTTGCAAAGTTGCCGTGCGAAGTTGATTCAAAGAGTTAGTTTGCAAGCGTGGTTTACACAATTGACTTGCCGAGTTGATTCCCCGAGTTGATGCGTGATTGGGCTTGCGCGGGACGCTGAAATGGCGAGCATGAATTGGCGTTGACGTCTTGGGGTTTGGCATGACATTCCAACTGCGAAGTGCGAGTTGGTTCCGCGGGTGGATCTCCCGAATTGATTTCCCAGGTTGGTGCCCCGAACTGCTTCGCCGAGTTGAGATATAGAGTTGATTCAGAGAGTTGGCTTAGAGAGTTGACATCGCGGGGCGGCCTGCCGGGTTGAGTTCGCAAGTTGATGCGCCAAGTTGATTGGCCGCCTTGGTTTCGAGATTGGAGGTGCCGAATGGATTTCGCGAGTTGGCTGTCCGAGCTGATTCCGCAAGTGCGAAGTGCGAATTGGCCGCGGGGTGGGCGTCCTTGACTTAGCGCACCGAGTTGACCCGAGTCTCGCGTTCGTGTCGTGCGGGCGCAAGGCGCGGGAGGTGAGCGTGGTCGTGAGTGCGGGGCGCGGGTATGAAGTGCGAGCGTGGGCGCAAAGCGCGGGGGGCGATTACGGGGGCGAGTGCGGGGCACGAGTGCGCAGTGCGAGTATGATGCGCGACTTTGGGCGCCGGGTGCGAGGGGCGGCCGCGCGCCCGAAATGGCTGCTAGCTAGAGAGGCGCGATCGCTGCCCCACAGACATACCCAAAAGCCAGGGGCTCTCAGGTCCAACAATGCGGTCGCACCCGAGACAGTTCCCAAGCGCCTCCGAAGCCCCAAGAGTAGAGTGCCAAAAACGCCGTTGCTCTGCATCCCGTACGTCGAGGCCGCCTGCGCCCCCCCAACTCCACCTCCTTGGTCACCCGATACTGCCTAGTACACCTGGCGAACCTCCGAAGCTTGGAACATTGCCCGTTCCCCTTGACAACACGCTGCCTCCTGGTAGCTCTAGCGGCCCTTCTCCCAAGACCCTCCCTGGTCAACACCAAGATAATCAGCCTGGAGAACCGATTTGACGTGTATGTTGAGCTTCTTGAGCTGCTCAGACTCGGCGTATAATACGGTGCGAAAAGCAAATGACGACGCTCTTGTCAGCCAGCGCGAGCTCCTCAGCTTGAGCAACATGAGCATGCTCAATACACGATTTGAGCTCCTGAAAGACTGCCACCTCCGAGCCCACGATCGAATCGTCAAAATCATCGGTCCACAGCCGCTGACTCATACAAACGTGCGCCTCACACATCTTACGCATGACGTAAAACGTAACGCGCCGAGCGAACCGAATACCATTGCGAAAACCCAGCACGACGATGCGAGTTGGCTGGGATGCACACGAATGTGCTCCCAGCTGCGAGACCAGTCTGGGGGACAGGCAGGTCTGCAACTCGAGGTACAAAAGCATTGGTGGGTACCCTAGCCGCAGGGCGGCTGCAATAAGGCGCGGCCACTAAATGTGGTTGTACAAACTCTTGATGCCCAAACCCATATGGCCGACCGTCGCTCCGAGCTGGACTGCGACCTCAGACTCCAGGACCCTGAGGTGTGCTTCCCTGAGTGCACTCAGGAAGAGGAGGAGGAGGAGGAGGAGGAGGAGGAGGAGGAGGAGGAAGAGGAGGAGGAGGATGAGGAGGAAGAGGAGGCGGAGGAGGAGGCGGAGGAGGAGGGGGAGGCAGGGGCACACGGCCGCCCGCAGACAGCCCGGCGCCTCGGGCAGCGGGGGCGCCCCTCCCGCGCAGCGCGCCTCGCCTGCCCCGCGGGCCGGCACGCCCGATCGCGGCTGCGGCACTGGCGCCAGCGCGCGCAGGCGGGCCTCGGGAGGCAACTGCTGGGAGGTTTCCGTCGGGAGGGCCACAGGAAAACCAAACGCCGACCAGCCACAACTGGGGGAGCTGTGGTCCTTACCCCCCCTGGGGGAGCCCATCGCCTCGACGATCTCTCGACAGGGGTGTCGAGATCGATGGGTCCCCCAGGGGGGTAAGGACCACAGCTCCCCCAGTTGTGGCTGGCCTGAAACGACTGCACACCATTTGGGGGCTGCTACGCCGGATTGGGCCGCGGACTAGTCCGGATTGAGCCGGATCTAGCGGGATTGCACGGGATTGAGCCGGACTCCGGACGCCAGTGCGAAGTCAGAAGAGAATTTGGCCTCCCAGGAGTTGCATCCGAAAGGACCTGAGAGCAGGTGCAATGTCTTACAGCATTCAGCCGCAGGCCCGCTCGTGAGGATCATGGCGCCGTGTCCCGTCTGGGCCTGCTGCGTGCTGGGGCGCGCGCTGGGTCGCCTGGACGCTTCTTCGGGGAACCGCGTTGCTCTGTCGTCCCGGACCATCCTGCAGCGTCGGTCTGTCCGTCGGGGTCCGCCTGTCGTCTGGCTCCCTCCGCGGGTTCTGCGTGCGAAGGGTGTGTGCGAGAGGCGTGCTGCGGAAGCAGAAGCCGCACCCCGCGGGCGGCAGGCAGGTCGTGCAGATGCAGGCGCCGAGACACGACGAAGCGCCTCGCCACGGAAGGGACAGCCAGGATGTCGCTGGGTTGGACCGCATTCCCGAGGAGTCCTCCAGGGTCCTGAAGATGCCCGAGAGCTCCTTCCTCAGCGCTTCTCAGGTTCGTCTGCCCCCCCCCCGCAGATTTCTCGGACCTCCCGTGGAGCCCACGGTCAGGCGTTGGCAGAACTGGGTTTGGTGAACCTGGTTTAGTGATGTGTACTGGGGGACGCCCCCCCGCCCCGTTCCACTAACCGGAACCGCCGTCACCCGAAAAAACACCAGCTGCCGCAGACCTGGCTATAATGATTCTGGCTAGTTCAAGGGCTCTGGGGCCCTACCACAAACCGGGTCCCCTTCCCTGGGGTCCTGGCTATACCCGATCCAGGGTCCTGAAGGTGCCCGAGAGCTCCTTCCTCAGCGCTTCTCAGGATTCGTCTGCCCCCCCCCGCCCGCAGACTTCTCAGGACCCCCGTGGAGCCCACGGGGCTCACGGCGCAGCTCCTCCCGGAGCAGGAGGAGGAGGCGGAGGAGGGGGAGGAGGAGGAGGAGGAGGAGGGGGAGGAGGGGAGGAGGGCGCGCAGGCCGCGGCCCTCCTCCTGGCAGCCGGCGAGGGGGCCGCAGTGACGCGCGCGCGAGACGAGGGACCGATGGGGGCGCGCGCCGCCCTGCAGCGCGCGGCGGGCGGAGGGCGGGCCGCGGAGGCGGGAGCCCCCCCCGGGCGGCCCCTCGAGGCGGCCGGCGGGGCGTGCAAAGGCGCGTGCGCCGAATGCCGAGAGGCGCATACAGGGCAATGTTTAATACATGGGATTTTTTGTTTAAAACAGGTTTTTAGTACATGACTAATGTATGAGTAAATGTATGCATGAACTCATCGTTGTTTTCAGTACTGCATCCCCTGCATTGTTGATACATGATCCGCACGCGGAGCATGCATGAGAAACGGCACTGTAGATGCATCGGAGGGCGGAAGCCGCAGCAGCCAGGCGGCAGGCAGGGAGGGGCGCAGGCGTGTGAGAAGGGGGTGCAGACAACGTCGTGCGTGGAGATACCGAGGGGCGCAGCGCTGTCGCGGGGCGGCAGGCGACCTGCGGGGGCGGGAGCCGCGGCCCCCGGGCAACAGGACGGGGTTGCGGTATGCAGGCGCGTGCGTCGAGATGCAGTCGGGGCGCACGCCAGGAAGGCGCTCTGCAGGTCCGTCGGTCCCCGAAGGTTCTGCCAAAAAACCTGGAGAAGGCAGGGAGGGGGGGAGGGGCAGGATGGCGGAAAAAGCGGAGGAAGCACGAGGAGGGAGGACGTCGACGACGACGACGACGACGGCGACGACGACGACGACGACGACGACGACGACGGCGACGGCGACGGCGACGGCGACGGCGATGGCGACGGCGACGGCGACGGCGACGGCGACGGCGACGGCGACGGCGACGACGATGACGGCGACGGCGACGGCGACGGCGACGGCGAGAGGTGGCGGCGGCGGCGACGATGACGGCGACGGCGACGGCGAGGCGGCGGCTGCGAGAGGCGGCGGCGGCGGCGACGGCGACGCAGGCGGAGGTACGCTTCGCGGGGCCCTCGTAGATCCACGCCTGGCACTCGCCGACCTCGTCGCAGCCCGCACAACAGTCCTGAGGGCGAGCTGGCGGGGGGGCGGCCGCGCCGGGCCTCCTCGCTCCGCGACGGGGAGACGGGTGGAGGGTTTCTCCGAGAGGCTTAGGCGACCCCTCCTCCTCCTCCTCCTCTCCCTTCTCCTCCTGCTCCTCCTCCTCCTCCTCCTCCTTCTCCTCCTGCTCCTCCTTCTCCTCCTCCTCCTCCTCCTCCTCCTCCTCCTCGGGTCGCCTACGGCCCCGGGGGAAACCGTGCAGAGATGGAGGAGTCGTCGAGCGGCAAGCCCCAAAAACTCGGAACGCAAGACGAAGCCAGCATCGAGACATACTCGGACCGATGCCCGTCGGCTACCTCTGAGAAATAAAAGGGGGTTGTGAGGACGTCTCGGGCGGCGCGGCGCGGCCGTCTCAGAAAGTCTCGGCACGCTTCGAGAGCGCCCCAGAACTGGACAGGCGCGTTCCACTCCTCGCAAATCCACTACTCGCAACTTCCACTACTCGCAAATCCACCCACTCGGAATATTCACGACATATTATGACGTAAGGAGGAAGACCAGCATATTTCGGGCGCTTGCGATAAGGCACTCTGCGAGTTGTTAAGCGCGCTCGGCGAAGAATGCCCTGGAACGGACTCATTCTCGTTCTACAGGGCAGTTGTTAATACATAGGATTTCTAAACGAATGGGATGTTTAATACATGACTAGTTTATGAATAAATGTATGCATGAACTCATCGTTGTTTTTGATGCTGAATCCCTGCATGTTTAATACATGATCCGCACGCGGAGCATGTATTAAAAACGGCACTGTAGCCACGTCCGAAGGAACTGCGAAAAAGCAACACCCGGGATTCCGGACGAGGCGGCGCCTGGAGACCGACACACGGAGGCGAGACCCAGACGCCGCCGCGGGGTCAGACCTGGGAGTGCGACAAGCCGAGCCCAGAAACCTGCGCCGAGCCCCCCTCAGAAACCAGCGCCACGCCAATCCCAGAAAGCCGCACCGCAAGACACCGCCGCCGCCGTCGCCTCGCTCGTCGCTTGCCCCCGCATCCTCGTAAGTCTTAATCCTCCTCCTCCTCAACCTTGACTGAGTGGGCCCCGGAAACGGCAGGGACGTTCTTTCACCGCTTCCGAAAAAAATCTTGAAAATGGAAACGGCAAAAAAAGGCGACCGGAAACGGCAACGAAAACGGCTCCAGGATTGAACCTGGAGCCGGAACTGGGAAACAAGCACACCGACGGAACCGGTATAGCAGAACGGCGTCGGGACTGGCAACAAAAACGGCAAAACGGAACCAGTTAAAAAAATGGCCCTGTCGTTTCCAGGGCCCACTAAGATCGCAGGCCTAGAGGTTGACACAAACACCAAGGTCGGCGGTGTGCCTCCAACGGGGGAAGAAGATCCCGATCTCGGCGATGGTGGTAATATTATGGCTTCCAAGGTGGCTGAAATATTACCACCAACACCGAAATATAGGGTCATCTTACCCCTGTGGAGACAACCCCCTGTGTGGGTGTTGGTGCCCGTTTCCAAGGCCCACTGAGACCCTGGCTCCTCCCGTAGTCCACTCCGGAAAGCACGCAGACACCAGAGCAGCCAGAACTGAGGAAGCCAAAACCCGCGGCGGGACGTGTGCCTCCAGGGGAGACGTGGCGACGACGACGAACGCCATCAACGACGACAACGACGACGCCAACGGCAACGGCGTCGACGACGATCACAACGACGACTACGATAACCTGGCGGCGGCGGCAGCGGCGGCGGCGGCTGCGGCGGCGTTGACGACGACGACGACGACGACGACGACCACGGCGACGACGATGACGACAGCGTAGAATGAAGCATCGGTGGCAACAATTCTATGCCCTACGACGACGACGTCGATCCTTCCTCGCCGTTTCATTCCCCCATCGCCCGCAGGATTCCTGAGGACTCAAACGAGAATTCTGAAGAGCCGCATGGGAATCCGAAGAAGCCCTAAGGATGTCCGATGACATCCTGATGAATCCTAAGGACTTGCTCGGTAACCCTAGGAATCCTAGAGAAAGAGATGGAGAGAGAGAGAGAGAGAGAATGGAGAGAGAGAGAGAGAGAGAATGAGAGAGTGAGCGAAAGGGATAGCGCGAGAGTGAGACAGAAGCCTCTTGAAGCCCGTCGGACTGCTCCAAGAGCCTCCACAAGCCTGCGAGCACCCCGCGAACGAATCGAACGGTGTTCGAGAAGCTCGAGAACGAGAAAGCGACACCAGGAAGCTGGAGACCAGGCATGGCTGGACTCACACGTCGGGCATCAAAAAAGGCCACGAGCGCACGTGCGGAATGGGCGTCATCCCTGGCCACCATAGCAGGGCTGGGCACCGCGGAGACATCTGACCCTCCAGTCATCGGCCTGACCTAAGGAACGATACATAAGGAACAAAACCCCATTCTTCCAAGGAGTAACGCATAGGGAACGATGAACAAATAACGCATAACGCATACGGAACGATAAATAACGCATGCAAGCCTAAGGAACGACCGAGCCCCTTTTGGAAAGTAAGCGTTCCTTATTCAAGCCGCTCACTGTGTGCACCCGACTCTCGCCCGTTCCACGCTCAGACACGCCAGCGTTTGCCCAGGATCGGGCAGGGGAGCACGATATAGAGGGCAGGGCGAGTGACCCTCATAGGAGGCGCCCATGCAAGTCAGGTCCGTGAGTGGTACACGCGCCCGAGGAAGGAATCGAACAGGGCAGCGCTGTTTCGCAAACGCCCTGGACTGTTGAGCAAGCGCCAACTGATTGGGCGCTGAGGGACCGGCCAGGACCAGGAATGCGAGCCAGGGACCTACCCAGATCCAGATCCGCCGCTTGGGGACCGACGTCCTGGGGACCCGGCGGGCGGTGGATGGGAAAATGTCTTGGCCCCTGGGGGCCACACTTCATATATATATATATATATATATATATATATATATATATGTAAATGTAAATGTAAATGTATATGCACATATATATATATAATCGGCGGTGGACAAACCTCCCTTTAAAAGACCTCCCCTTAGTGAAAACGGCCTGGGACCGAAATCGACGGACCTGGACCCGCAAAAATGACGGCCGCGACGCCCTCTCGCGAACCGAAAACGGCCAATTCCTTAATCGACGTGTCAGGGTAGGAGGTCTATCCACCTCCGATAATATATTATATATATAATATATATATATATATATATATATATATACTAGAACCACGCGCGCGCTTCGCGCGCGCTTAGGTTCTGTCGAGTCACAGACCCAGGAATCGTTGTGAGAAGAAATTGGTGACGCGAAGCGTCGTGGGGGCGTCCTTGGACGTCTGGGGTCTCCTGGGGCCTCTTGAGGGGCCTCCTGGGGGCCTCCTGGCGGCCTCTTGGGGCGGAAGGCTCGAGCTTGCGGTTCGTGGTCCCCCTCTGGGCCCCCTCTTGGGCCCGTCTTGGGGCCCTCTTGGGCCATCTTGGGCGCCTCTTGGGCCGTCTTGGGGCCCTCTTGGGCTGTCCTGGGGCCCTCTTGGAAGCTTCTTGGGCCGTCTTGGGGCGGTCTTGGGCGCCTCTTGGGCCGTCCTGTAACGTCGGAAAGCCCAAAAGGCGACTTTGTGAAAAATGTACGTTTTACGAAGGGAATGGGCCAATTTTTGCGTCTAGGGGCCCTCTTGGGACGCATGTTGGAGGCTTCTTGGGGCGTCTTGGGGGCGTCCTTGGACGTCTGGGGTCTCCTGGGGCCTCTTGAGGGGCCTCCTGGGGGCCTCCTGGCGGCCTCTTGGGGCGGAAGGCTCGAGCTTGCGGTTCGTGGTCCCCCTCTGGGCCCCCTCTTGGGCCCGTCTTGGGGCCCTCTTGGGCCATCTTGGGCGCCTCTTGGGCCGTCTTGGGGCCCTCTTGGGCTGTCCTGGGGCCCTCTTGGAAGCTTCTTGGGCCGTCTTGGGGCGGTCTTGGGCGCCTCTTGGGCCGTCCTGTAACGTCGGAAAGCCCAAAAGACAACTTTGTTGAAAATGTACGTTTTACGAAGGGAATGGGCCAATTTTTGCGTCTAGGGGCCCTCTTGGGACGCATGTTGGAGGCTTCTTGGGGCCTCTTGGGGGCGTCCTTGGACGTCTGGGGTCTCCTGGGGCCTCTTGAGGGGCCTCCTGGGGGCCTCCTGGCGGCCTCTTGGGGCGGAAGGCTCGAGCTTGCGGTTCGTGGTCCCCCTCTGGGCCCCCTCTTGGGCCCGTCTTGGGGCCCTCTTGGGCCATCTTGGGCGCCTCTTGGGCCGTCTTGGGGCCCTCTTGGGCTGTCCTGGGGCCCTCTTGGAAGCTTCTTGGGCCGTCTTGGGGCGGTCTTGGGCGCCTCTTGGGCCGTCCTGTAACGTCGGAAAGCCCAAAAGGCGACTTTGTGAAAAATGTACGTTTTACGAAGGGAATGGGCCAATGTTTGCGTCTAGGGGCCCTCTTGGGACGCATGTTGGAGGCTTCTTGGGGCCTCTTGGGGGCGTCCTTGGACGTCTGGAGGCCATCTTCAGCATCTCGGAGCCCTCTTGGAGGCCTCTTGGAAGTTTCTTGGGCCGTCTTGGGCGCTCCTGGGGCCGTCTTGTCTGACCGGGGAGGCCTCCGGCAAGCCCCGACGAGCCTCCGGCCCCCCCGGGGCGCACATTTGTGGTCGAGGTCCCGGCCCCGGGCCCCCGGACCCGGTGCGCCGTGATATGTGTATATATATATATATATATATGTATGTATGTATGTATGTATGTATGTATGTATGTATGTATATATATATATATACACAGATACACACTAGATCACAAACATAGAACCCATACCGAAGTCCATATCCACATCCATATCCGCCACCTCCGGAGGTCTGCGGCCGATCGCCCCTCCAGGCGGCGGCTCCGCAGAAGCCCCCGCCTCGACAAGGAGCTGGGCATCGCTCGGACGCCCATTCCCTGTGCATTTTTTCGGTTTCGTGCGTGGTTTTTGTCGCCAAATCCTCGAGGATGCTCCTCGATGGTCCTCGCCGAAAGAAAAAAATGCACACGTCCGAGCGATGCCAAAGGAGGGGCCGGCAGGAGCGAGGGGAGCCGCACCAGGAGAGGGTGCCGCCCTCGCCCCCGAGCGCCGACCCTGGCCGTCCCCAGGGGCAACGGGCGACGAACGGTATAAGATAAACTGTTTCGCCGTCGGGGGCGCCTGCCCCCAAGGGCGGCTGGAACGTCAAATACGCTCACGGTGGCACCGTGGGGGTATAAACTTTCCAGCCGCCCTGGGGGCAGGCGTCCCCGACGGCGGAAAAATTATTTCATTATACCGTTCTTCGCTCGCTGATGAGGGGCAACGGTAGGGGCACAAACAAAAACTTGCTGGCGCTCCGCACCTCGCCCCCGCTCGGACGGCCACTTCCCGTGCACTTCTCGGTCTCCTGCGCGTGTTGTTTTGCTGCTCGGTGGTCCAGGATGGTCCTCGATGGTCCTCGCCGAGAAACAAGTGCACACGCCCGAGCGATGCCAAGGCACGGATGTCTTGAGCCTGCGCTGGACCCCTTTGCCAGGCGCGCGGAGCGCGCCGGGGGCGGCGCCGGAGGCGCCGCCGGGGGGCCCCAGTGCGGAGCCGAGAAATCCGCGCGAAGCGTCGAAAGTTTATGTCTGTGAGTCTTTTCTCTTCGACAAGAGCGGATTGGAAGGGCAACGATAGGGGGGGACTGGCACAGGGGGGGGAGGCATCGACCTGGACGCGGCGATGCGCCGCCGACAGATCGGCCATGGGCCCCTGAGAGTGCATCCGCACCCTCCGGGGCAGGTTGGGGCCATCGGGCCCCTCGCGGCGATCCATGGGCGAGGGGGGGGTCGACGCCTCCCCCCGCCATGTACCTCCTCCCAGGGGCAACGGCAGGGGGGCCCCCCTACCTCGGGAGCGGCCAAGAGGGGGGTGTCCAAGAGGCGGGGGTGCAAATCATGACCGGCGGCATGTGCGCGGCCCAGCGGGGGGGCCTGGGACGCAATGAAACAAGAAGGCGCCCTGAAACCTGGGGAAATATCATGGCCCGCGCCATGATATCCACCCCCCCTAGTCATCACCCCCTCTTTTCCGCTCCCGACTGCCGATGCCCCACATCGCGCCGCATCGCCGATGCA
This sequence comes from Prorocentrum cordatum, assembly GCA_963575745.1. Taxonomy (NCBI): domain Eukaryota; class Dinophyceae; order Prorocentrales; family Prorocentraceae; genus Prorocentrum; species Prorocentrum cordatum. The sequence goes on along the minus strand of CAUYUJ010003124.1, from coordinate 62,842 downwards.
TCGCCGATGCATCGCCGATGCGGCGCGATCCTCCGACACCATCTACTCCGACCCCTATCTAGGAGGCCTAACTAGATCCCAGGGGCAACGGTAGGGGAACCCCCTACCGTTGCCCCCGATGCCCGTCCCGGGCCCCTGGCTCGGTGTGCCCGCCCCCCGGGTTTCATGAGGAGGAGGAGGAGGAGGAGGAGGAGGAGGAGGAGGAGGAGGAGGAGGAGGAGGAGGAGGAGGAGGAGGAGGAGGAGGAGGAGGAGGAGGAACAACGACGGTAAGGGGGCCCCCCTACCGTTGCCCCCGATGCCCGTCCCGGGCCCCTGGCTCGGTGTGCCCGCCCCCCGGGCTCCCTGGCGAGGGGGGGCGGCGGCACGCGGCGACCCGGCAGCCCCCGGGCGCGGCGGGCCACGCCGGGCTCGCGGTGCACGGCGCATGCGCAGTTCGGCGCCCTCCGAGGAAGGCGCCGGCGTGCGTCGGCGCCGACGCGTGCTGGCGCCAACGTTCGGGGAGACGTAGGACTCGGGTACGGGGGACTCGGGTTGGCCCGACGGGGCCATCATGAAAATGACGAGGCCCAATCTGAAATTTGACGCGAGCTCCTGCTGCAGACATCCCATGAAAACTGGACCGTCAAAATCCAGGACGCGCTCGTCTGAAAAACGTCGGGAAACCCAAGTTCCGGCTTACTCGGGTCTTGCGTTTCCCCGAAACGTGTGTGTTGTCCACCGACGGCCTCCAGTGCGACGCCAGGCGGCGCAGCGAATGGGGGCCGACAGGGTCTGCGTGCTCTCGACGGAGCGGAGCAGGGCACGCGGCATCGGGCCGGCACAGATCCTGAGGATCAGCGACAGGATCGGTGCACGGCGCACAGCAAGTCGGCGCCTCCCGATCGAGGCGGAAGAGGGAGCGGGAGAAGCGGGGGCAGCCTCCATGGTGTTGGCCATCTCCATGTATGACTTGCCTGCGCGCGCGCGGCACCACGCGCCACACCCGCCAGCCTCTGCCGTTCCGGACGCTCCGAACTCGCCTGCGACCACGTGCAGTCGGGGTTCTGCCGCATCGTGGAGCGCTGGGTAAGGAGCGAAGGGGCGTATCTGGCCACGGCGAGCCTCGGCCACGACTGGGTTCCCCGAACCTAGATCTCAGTAGCTGATCGGAAACAAGAGCCACTCCTGAGGCCAAAGTGGTCATCACTTCAAGGGAGGGTGCCCCGCGACCGCTCTTGGAGCCGCGATCGCATGCCCAGGGGCCCAAGCGGTACTCCGTGACAGCGGCATGTCGCCAGATGCACATGCTTTGCTCTGGGCATGTCACGCCTGGTGTGGAGCATCGTGATCACAGCCTCGCCATCGCTCGGACGTCCATTTCCTGTGTTTTGTTTCGGTTTCGTGCGTGGTTTTTTCGCCAAATGATCAAGGATGCTCCTCGATGGTCCTCGCCGAAGGAAAAATGCACACGTCCGAGCGATGCCAAGCAGCTGTCTGGTAGCCCAGACTTCTGCTTGCGGATAAGACTTGATGTACGCCCGAGGCGCGGCCCTCCGCACTCCTCTCATGTGAGCTCCTCCCTGGCCCGCAGCGAATGCACTGCGTGTGGTCCGCACCTCCTCCTCCTCCTCCTCCTCCTCCTCCCTCCTCCTCCTCCTCCCTCCTCCTCTCCTCCTCCTCCTCCCTCCTCCCCTCCCCCTCCTCCTCCTCCTCCTCCTCCTCCTCCTCCTCCTCCTCCTCCACCTCCTCCACCTCCTCCTCCTCCTCTTCTGCAGCAGGGCCCCGCAGGCCTGGGCTCCCACGAGCCTCCGTCGAGCAGCCCAAGGGGACCTCGGGCTCCCCAGAGGCCGCCCTGATCGGGAAGAGAAGGACCGAGCGCTGGAGCGAGCTGGAGCCGAGGAAGAGCGGAGGCCAGAGCAGAGCTGGATGCCTCCTTGCCGCAGGTTCGGGATCATCGAAGGGGAAACCAAAAGGTACCGATACTGCTACTCACTGGGCTACTCCCGGGGAGCGCTCGGACCCGAGTTCCGAGGCGACTCCAGCGGAGGCGACGAGCGCCTGCGAGGACGCCCCCGAAAAAGAGGAAAACGGGCGGAGGGCAGCGGTGTGGGCACCTCTAGGGGGAAAACAGACCTACCTCGCTTTTGACCACGCTCTGAACCTCTTCCTCCTCCGACTCAGGACCCGCCCCCGCGGCTCGACGACGACGACGGCAGCCGGCGACGCCGCCCGCCCGCCCGCCTCCGCGAGCGCCCGGGGGCCAGCAGCGGCGCCCCACGGCAGCGGCCGCCGGCGGCGGCGGCGAGGACTGAATGGGGCCCTGGGACACACAAATGAGTACACACAAATAAAAAGGCTTCCCCCAATTTTCCGATATCTTCGGGGTTTTTGTCCTCCCCCCACTTCCCACATTTTCCCAGATCTTCGGGGGAATCGAAGATGAATTGCGTCTGCGTGTTATTTTTCCCCCCTGAAAGACGACGGCGGCGAAAACGGCGGCCGCGGGGCCTCGGGCGTGGTCCCACCGGTCCTCGCCCGCGTAGGCCCACGGCACGCCTCGGGCGCGCGGCCGCCGCGGCGGCGCAGGGCGCCCCTGCGGCGCGGGGGCGCCCTGCGGCGGCGGGCGCCGAGCTCGGCGGCGACGGCGACGAAGACGAGGAGGACGACAAGGACGACGAGGACGACGAGGACGAGGACGACGAGGACGAGGACGACGAGGACGAGGACGACGAGAGTGGCGACGACGACGACGACGACGAGGAGGACGACGAGGACGACGAGGACGAGAACGACGAGAGTGGCGACGACGACGACGACGACGACGACGAGGGCGACGAGGGCGACAGCGCCAACGACAGGGGGGGCCCGCGACGTGCGCGGTGTCAGTCTGGCGGGGCAAGCCCGAAGAGGGCAGCGCAGGGTGCGTGGGGCCCTCAGGAGTTTGTGCGGAAATGCCCGAGGTGCCAAGCTCCATCCTCCGCCCCAAATACCTCTCTCCTCCCTCCTGGCTCCTGCCTGGTGCATCGTGCCTCCTGCCTCGTCCCCGCTTTTCGCACAGTGGTTGTGCACCTGTTACGCGATGTCTTTTTTGTTCTGTACAAAGAAGCGGACATCTGTAGGAACGAGTCGGATGGAATACCCGTGTTTCGTCTGAGGCATGACGCTCATCTCGGAAGACCGCGCTGGATGCATTTGTATCGTGCACCGCGCTGGAAGACTAGCACGTGATAACGGCCGTTCCACTTGTAGGTGTTGGGCCAATCGCGCGCCTAATATGGGAGCTTGCGAATATGCGCATGGGGAAAGGTGGATTACACCCCACAATAACAAATCATAAACCGCGTGTGACGTGCGTTTGAAACCACAAGGGGACAATACATATATAATCAGAAAAATATAAACTGTACACACATGCATATACAAACCTATGGATATGTGTATATATATGTATGCATACAGACATGTAGATCCATCCATCCATCCATCCATACATCCATCCATACATGCATACAAATATAGATACTAAAAGCAAGCAAGCTTCGCACGCGCTTAGGCTCTAGCAAACTTTAGCTGTGCTCGAAAGTGTTCAGTATCGGAGGACATCTGTTGACGCACGGGCCCTGCCCCCCCGGGAGCTCCACCTGCGGTCCCAAAGACAGGCTCGGCCAGCGTTTTCCTGCCCTTGCCGGCACACCCCTCCCAGGGATCGCGCCCCACAGGGAGCTCCACCTACGTCCCATTACAGTTGGGGCCTTGAAGAAGGAACCCTTTTCGTTGGAGAGGGGTTCCGCGTTCCTTAAGGGTTTCACAGCTTGCCTTGGATTGTCCTTAGGTTTTCGATACGAAATCGAAGTTCAACTTATGGAAAATAGGGGCCTCGTTCCTTATTTAGGGTTCCTTACGTCAAGGCCCCGACTGTAGGCAAGGTTCGCATACTGGCACGCGGCTCACGCGGATCGCGCCCCGGAAGTAGCTGCATTGGCGGCTGAAGCCCGAGCTTCATTGGCGTCGCCCCACTCGCTTCGGCACACCTCTCACATGGATCGTGGCCCGCAGAGAGTTCCACGAACGGCCCCAGAGACACGGCTCGCATCCCGCCCCCTGCCTAAATCGGCACACCTGTCACTCCTGGGGTGTTAACACCCCCTCGATTTAAACCTAAATTCGTAAATCACAAAATGCCATAAATTAGCGCCCACCCCGTAAACTATCCAAACGCGCGCGCGCGCCGCGGCGCGCGCGGGGGGGGCTGTAATGTCCCGAGTAGCAAACAAGCATCATGTTAGCTTCAAAATCCAAATGGCCACAGTTTAAAGGTTCACTTCAGTGTCCAGGCCAACATGGCATCTTTTTGTTCCATTGTAGCCAACATAACTCCAAACAAGTGCGCGCGCGCGGAATTGCGCGCGAGGGGATGTCCGTGTTGACCCAAATCGATAGCATACACCAAAACCCATGTCAACTTCAGAATCCAATCGGTCACCGCTAAGGTAAGGGGCCACTACAATATCCAGGCCCACATGGCGACTTTTCGATTGTGGGCAATCGCGCGCGCGCACCGCGGCGCGCGCGAGGGCATGTTTGTGTTGTCCCTAATAAAAAGAGCACGCACGAGACACAATGATAAAAACAAAATCCTATCGGCCACCGTTAAGGGTTCATATGGGGACAATACAGAAATCCAGCCGGGCGCGCGCGCGCGCCGCGGCGCGCGCGCCGCACCGCGCGCTTGCGGCGGGGAGGGGAGTGTGAGTTTTGTTTTTGCACGCCACGTGTTTATTCGTCTGGCACGTCGGGCGGGCCCCTGAGATCACATCGGTCATTCACAAGGACCTGCGTGCAAACTAACAGGAGCACCAGCTGACTGTAAACCGACCCGCGTGCCGCTGGCCTTCTCTTAGGTCGGGCATGTCCTTCTACAGGCCGATTAATCTGGGGGGGCGAAACATCCAAAATGGACAGAACGTGTTCAAAAATAGTCGAGAAGAGCAACGCAAACAGAAAAACGTCCTCATACGAGTGCTAGACTATGTTTGGATACTCCTCCTGTAGAGGGACGCGCCCGACTTTAGCCTCAAGTCGGGCCTGTCCCCGTACAGGGGGGCTTCCGACGAAACATCTTTAAAAATACCCCCTAAAATAATCCAACCATAGTCTGGGGACTATTTTTTGAGCCTTTTTTTACCTTTAGGGTATATTTTTAGGTATCTGCTATGTTTCGTCGAAAATCCCCCTGTATGACGAACGAACAACACACACCCATACCCATAAGGGGGTCGTTGGGAGGAGGACTGGCTATGGGTATGGGTGCGGGTTGTCGGACCCTAGGGAACGCTCCCGTTCGAGCGGGGACCCCCATCCGACAACACGCACCCATAGCCCTTTCCGACCCCCCTATGGGTATGGGTGTGTGTTGTTGGTTCATCACTGTAGGGGACGCACCCGACGTAACTTTAGCCTCCTCTTCTCCCCTTCGAGCTGGGGCCCGCGCAAGTCGAGGTGCCGTTCTGCGCCACGGCGCAGGAGGAGGGCAGCGCCTCGGCGGCGGCCTCCGGGCGGCGGGGGCGGCCCGAGGAGGATCTGGGCATCGAGGAGGTGCGGGCAGCGAGGGTTAAGTCGGGCCTGTCCTCCCACAGGGGCATTTTCGACGACAAATATAACATACTACCAAAATAATCAAAACATAATCCAACATTGTCTGGGTATTATTCTTTGTATATGTTTTGACCTTTTGGTGTACTTTTGAATTATCTTCTATTTTTCGTTGAAAACTCCCGTGTAGGGGGACACGCCCGACATAAAGCGAGGGGGACCGAGGATCCAGGGGGATCGAGGATCGAGGATTGCAGCGCCTAGGCGCCACGGCGAGGCCGAGGGAGATCGATCGAGGCGCAACAGAAACGGCACAGACGCAAACTTTCACAGCGGTCCGCGCGGAGCTCTTGGATCTGCGCTGGACCCCTTTCCCTGGCGCGCGGAGCGCGCCAGGGGCGGTGCCGGAGGCGCCGCCAGGGCGCTCCAGCGCAAGTCCGAGACTAGAACCACGCGCGCGCTTCGCGCGCGCTTAGGTTCTAGCTAGGAGGCGAGCTTGAGTCAACGAAAGTCGCAGGGAAGGGGGCAGGGGGAAGAAGGCCAGAGAGCGCTGAAGGATACAAATACTGGAACCCTCTTGTGATTTTGTGGGGGGCCTCGTCCGGCCGCTCGCTGGGAGTTTGACGTAGCTTCTCGGGAGCCTCTGAACCTGTCGGGGGCCTCCTGGAAGCAGGTTCGAAGCATTTTGGGGGCCGATTTGGGGCTTCTCGGGGCCTCCTTTGGGCCTCTTGGGGGTCTCCTGGGGCCTCTTGAGGGGCCTCCTTGGGGCCTCCTGGCGGCCTCTTGGGGCGGAAGGCTCGAGCTTGCGGTTCGTGGTCCCCCTCTGGGCCCCCTCTTGGGCCCGTCTTGGGGCCCTCTTGGGCCATCTTGGGCGCCTCTTGGGCCGTCTTGGGGCCCTCTTGGGCTGTCCTGGGGCCCTATTGGAAGCTTCTTGGGCCGTCTTGGGGCGGTCTTGGAGGCCTCTTGGGCCGTCTTGGACGCGGTGAAAGCCCAAGATGGGAACATGCGAAAAATATACGTTTTCGCATGGAAATTGCACGATTTTTGTTTATTGGACCTCTCTTGGGGTGCCTCTCGGAACGTCTTGGGCTGATTTTGGAAGCCTTTTGGCGCCTCTGGGCGGCGTTTTGGCGCCTCCTGGGATATGTTGGGGCGGAAGCTCGGAATTCGAGAGTGGCTTTCTCCTTCTGGGACCCCTCTCGAAGTCGTCTTGGGGTTCTCTTGGGCCGTCTTGGGGCCGTCCTGAGCCACTCGTGCGCAGCCTTGGAGCGCTCCCGGAGGCCTCCTAGGCCGTCTTGGAGGCCTCTTGGGCCGTCTTGGACGCGGTGAAAGCCCAAGATGCGAACATGCGAAAAATATACGTTTTCCCATAGGAATGGCACGATTTTTGTTTCTTGGACCTCTCTTGGGGTGCCTCTCGGAACGTCTTGGGGTGCTTTTGGGAGCCTTTTGGCGCCTCTTGGCGGCATTTTGGCGCCTCCTGGAGCCTCTTGGGCCGGAAGCTCGGAATTCGAGGTTGGCTTTCTCCGTCTGGGACCCCTCTCGAACTCGTCTTGGGGCTCTCTTCGGCCGTCTTGGGGCCGTCCTGGGCCACTCGTGCGCAGCCTTGGAGCGCTCCCGGAGGCCTCGTAGACCGTCTTGGGCGCCTCTTGGGCCGTCTTGGACGCGGTGAACGCCCAAGAGGCGAACATGCGAAAAATATACGTTTTCCCATGAGAATGACACGATTTTTGCTTCTTGGGCCTCTCTTGGGCTGCCTCTCGGAGCGTCTTGGAGGCTTCTGGGACCTTCCTGGCTCGTGTATAGGGGGTAGCGCGCGTCGCTTTGGTAGCTCGATAAGTTCGGCGGATCCACCTCCGAGTCCATTTGCGCGCGCGATACCCGACGGACTCGCGCGCCAGAGCGCGCCAAAAGAAGCCGGATGGATAGCAAAACGTGCCGGACAAATTCCATGCGATGTACGTCTACACTCGCGCGATGGCAGCCCCGCGTCTTCCCGCGTTACATTGGCAGGGTACCTGCGAATGCGCTAATGGTTTTTGCGGTGGCGCCGCACTATAAACCCGTCGCGATCCAGCGACGCACGCGGCCCCAGGCCCAGACGTCGTCAGCGATGGCATTAATTTTTTTCGGCGTATTATTGAAACGTTGGGCCATCAAACGTAAACTCCCCCTAAGATTTACCAAACCGCGCGGGGGCCGAATGCGAACGCCGTGCGGCCCGCGTACCGTCAGCGCGCGAACAGACTTAACATCTCGCCGTGGGCGCGACGAATGCGGGCCGCCTTTAAAGCGCCAGGCGCATCGCGTGCGAAACAACCCTATCCGACTCGTGCGCGAAGCAAGTTTTGATACGCTTGTGGCCCGTGCGCGAGACGCATGCGAATCGCGAGCCGCTCGCCTGCGAACTGCGCGCAAATCACTTGCGAACCGCGCGCGGACTGCATGCGAGGCGCATGCGAACGGAGTGCAGCGTGCTACTCAGATGCAGCCGAATGCGAAACGCATGCGACCGCGTGCGTCGAGCATGCCAATCGTACGTGCGCCGCACACAGGACGCATATGGGATCTGCACATCAACCGCATGCGAAACGCACGAGGCGCGACCGAACCGCATTGCGACAGGTTGGCAGCCGCATGCGGCCCGCATGTAAATTGTATGCATACCGTATGTCGAACGCAGCGCAACGCAGCGAAGCACATCCCAGAGCGTCGCAGTTTGAGTCCTTAGGAGCCCACAGAAGTCAATGGGAGTCCTTCGGAGCCCGTCGCACCTGATGCGTTTTGTGTATTTAAACGTATATATATACATACCTATATATATGCATTATGTATGTGTATATATATATGTATACATGCGCTCATTTGCTTATCTGCATTTATGTAAGTACACATGCGTCTGTACATGTTCGTTCTATGTATTTTCGTACCAGCCAGTGCTTAATACATATACATACATATATGTATATATATATATATGATCTGTGGTGCTCCTAGACGCCAGGCCATGTAATGCTACACGCGTGTACACGTACATTTTTATATGCACACATACAACATATCCAATACACCCTATTGGCATTCGGCCATTCCCGCCACCGCGCCTGGGTTATGTGGCAGAGGCCTCATGTATGTTCGTTGGGATCTCGTGGGGAGGCCTGCCGGGGCCTGTTGGACGCCGCTTTGGGGCTTCTAGGAAGCAGTTTTTTTGCCTATTGTAAATTTCTCGGGGCGTCCCGAAGGCCTCTTGGGGCTGCTTGGGGACCTCTGGGGCATCCTCAAGTTTTTCTAGGGTTGAGAGGCTCGGAATTTCGGTTCGCGTTCCCTCTCTGGGCCCCCTCTTGGGGCTTCTTGGGGGCCTCTGGGACATCCTCAGGTGTTTCTTGGGTTGAGAGGCTCGGATTTTCGGTTCGCGTTCCCTCTCTGGGCCCCCTCTTGGGGCTTCTTGGGGGCCTCGGGGGCATCCTCAGATTTTTCTTGGGTTGAGAGGCTCTGATCTTCGGTTCGCGTTCCCTCTCTGCCCCCTCTTGGGGCTTCTTGGGGGCCTCTGGGGCCTCTTGGGGCCTCTGGGGCTTCTTGGGGGCCTCTGGGCTCCCTTTTGGGTCCGTATTGGGGCCTATTGGGCCGTCTTGGAGGGACCTCTCGGGCCGTCTATGCGTAGTGTTGTTTGTTTTTTTTCCTCTCGCGAGCTCCCCAGGAAACTTCACGGCGCTTGAGCGCCCGCCTCAACGGTCCTCTGCAGTGCTACCCACGCAAAGCCAGACCATTAGTTTCAACGCATGCTCGCAAGAGTGGCCGTAGCACTCGCGAGGTCCTCCCAGCGCTTCTGAAGCATGCGTGAGTCGGCTAATTGCGCCGCTGGCAAGGCCCGTAGCATCAAGCGCTCGATCACGCTGACCGTCATGGCATTGCCAGCGGCCGCCATCATCTGGTTCACCGAAACTTTTCCGATCTTGATCAGCTTCGGGTTGTGGGCCTGGAGGCGAAGGCATTCGTTCAAGCGGAGCCGGCGACCACGATTGGAAACGTAGTAACCTCCCGTCCTGCCACGGCTCGCCGTCAAGCACAAGGACTCGTCGTGACGCCAATTCATCTTGGTGCTGTCTATGTCTATGACGCACGCCTTCTTCGTCGGGTCCCAACTCAGCTTCTTGATGGCCTCAATTGCCTCGATCAAATTGTTGCAGGCCGTGGTCTGCGTCGCCTTCGGGGCAACCATTTTGAACGGCGTCTCCTTGGGGTCGAGGATCGTCTTCATTCCGCACTGCTTGAACTCGTGCGGCCACTCGAAGGTGCCATCGTCCACGGTCTTCAGGATCCCGATGAGATAGATCCTCTGCCGATGCTGCGGTACTCCACCAACCTTCGCTGAGTCCAGCATATTTGTGTACACATTGTACCCGCCATCGTCTTTGAACCGCGTGATGAACGACTCGAGGAGAGAGCCATGCCTCGCCACTAAGCCATCTACGTTCTCGAGGAGAAACACACGGGGCCGTTTCGAGACAATCGTATCGATGCACCGATTGAACAGAGCCCCGTCCCCACCGCGTCGCCCTGCACGACTGAATGTCTGGCAAGGTGGGCCAGCAATGTAGACGTCGATCGGGGAATCGATGGCGGAATCGTCCCTCTCGAGCATGTCCTTGAAGAAGTACACCGGCTTGATGTTGTTTCCCAGGAACTTTTGCAAACTCTTGGGATTCTCGCTGGCAGCGACATGTACGATGTCCACACCCAAACCGGACAAAGCTTGGAGAGGCGCCTCGATGCCAGAACAGTCTGTCATCACGTAGAGGCTGTTGCGTTCTGTGGGCGCCTTGACCGGGGACTTCTTAGTGGTCGCTGGACGACAGCCACCGCCAGGCGTGGGTTGCTTCGCCACCATGGCTAGGTGGCACCGCCGCCTCGCACCAACAGAAAAGCTCGGAGAGCCCAGAGCCCGTGCTTGGGCCAAAACGGCTACGGAGGAGGAGGGGTGGAGGAGGATAGATAGATAGACCATTGAACTGAGTTTGTCTACTTGCGAAGGGCCAGCAAACGAGCAACGAGAATCTGCGTTCAACTTGCTATCGATACTGCTGGCCTGCAAGAAGAGGAAAGGGAGGAGTAGGAGGAGGAGGAGGGGAAGGAGGAGGAGGAGGAGGAGGAGGAGGAGGAGGGGCCCGAACGACTCACACCAGATGAGTCGTTCGGGCCCCTCTGGACTTGGATGAAGACGAGAAGGGGGAGGAGGGGGAGGCGGAAGAGGAGGAGGAGGAGGAGGACGAGGAGGACAAGGAGGAGGAGTAGGAGGACGAGGAGGTGGACGAGGAGGTGGACGAGAAGGAGGAGGAGGAAGAAGCGGCGGAAGGGGAGGAGGAGGACGAGGAGGAGGAGGAGGAGGAGGATGGAAGACGACCCGGGGAAACGAGGGGCGCGAACCCAGGAAACGGGAGGCGCGAGCCCAGGAAACGCGGAAGGCGCGAGCCCAGGAACGCGCGAGCGACGACCCAGGGATTCCCGGAACGCGCGGCCCGGGGAAACCGTAAGCAGGGCAATCCTAATCCTCCTCCTGTCCTGCTCCTGTCCTCCTCCTCCTCCTCGTCCTCTTCCTCCTCGTCCTCCTGTTCCTCCTCCTCCTCCTCGTCCTCCTCCGCCTCCTCGCCCGCCCGCCCGCCCGCCCGCGGCGACGACCACGACGACGACCGCTAAAACAAGAACGACAACGGCGAAGACCACGACACCACTAAATTCGAAGTCCGACGATGAAACGACGACGACGACAACGACGACGACGACGACGACGGCGACGGCGACGACGACGACTCCGACGACGACTCCGACGACGACGACGGCGACGACGGACTACGGCGACTCCGGCGCCGACTCCGACTCCGACCCCGACCCCGACGGCTCCGACGACGGCGACGACGACGGACGACGACGACCACGACGACGGAGCGACCAAATCTTTTGAACCAACTGTGTCAAAAGATTTGGTCCTTGGTGATGTCTTCGGCGGACGACGACGACGACGGACGACGACGACGACGACGACGACGGAGCGACCAAATCTTTTGAACCAGCTGTTTCAAAAGATTTGGTCCTTGGTGGTGTTTTCGGCAGCAGCGACGACGACGACAACGACGGCGACGACGACGACGACGACGACGAAGACGACGACGACGACAACGGACGACGGACGACTGACGACGACGACGGAGCGCCAAATCTTTTGAACCAGCTGTTTCAAAAGATTTGGTCCTTGGTGATGTCTTGGGCGGCGACGACGACGGACGACGACGACGACGACGACGAGCGACCAAATCTTTTGAGCCAGCTGTTTCAAAAGATCTGGTCCTTGGTGATGTTTTCGGCGTCGACGACGACGACGACGACGACGACGACGACGACGACGACGGCGACGGCGACGACGACGACGACTCCGACGACGACTCCGACGACGACGACGACGGCGACGACGGACTACGGCGACTCCGGCGCCGACTCCGACTCCGACCCCGACCCCGACGGCTCCGACGACGGCGACGACGACGGACGACGACGACCACGACGACGGAGCGACCAAATCTTTTGAACCAACTGTGTCAAAAGATTTGGTCCTTGGTGATGTCTTCGGCGGCGACGACGACGACGGACGACGACGACGACGACGACGACGGAGCGACCAAATCTTTTGAACCAGCTGTTTCAAAAGATTTGGTCCTTGGTGGTGTTTTCGGCAGCAGCGACGACGACGACAACGACGGCGACGACGACGACGACGACGAAGACGACGACGACGACAACGGACGACGGACGACTGACGACGACGACGGAGCGACCAAATCTTTTGAACCAGCTGTTTCAAAAGATTTGGTCCTTGGTGATGTCTTGGGCGGCGACGGCGACGACGACGGACGACGACGACGACGACGGAGCGACCAAATCTTTTGAGCCAGCTGTTTCAAAAGATCTGATCCTTGGTGATGTTTTCGGCGTCGACGACGACGACGACGACGACGACGACGGCGACGGCGACGACGACGACGACTCCGACGACGACTCCGACGACGACGACGACGGCGACGACGGACTACGGCGACTCCGGCGCCGACTCCGACTCCGACCCCGACCCCGACGGCTCCGACGACGGCGGCGACGACGGACGACGACGACCACGACGACGGAGCGACCAAATCTTTTGAACCAACTGTGTCAAAAATTTTGGTCCTTGGTGATTTCTTCGGCGGCGACGACGACGACGACGACGACGGAGCGACCAAATCTTTTGAACCAGCTGTTTCAAAAGATTTGGTCCTTGGTGGTGTTTTCGGCAGCAGCGACGACGACGACAACGGCGACGACGACGACGACGACGACGAAGACGACGACGACGACAACGGACGACGGACGACTGACGACGACGACGGAGCGGCCAAATCTTTTGAACCAGCTGTTTCAAAAGATTTGGTCCTTGGTGATGTCTTGGGCGGCGACGGCGACGACGACGGACGACGACGACGACGACGGAGCGACCAAATCTTTTGAGCCAGCTGTTTCAAAAGATCTGGTCCTTGGTGATGTTTTCGGCGTCGACGACGACGACGACGACGACGACGGCGACGGCGACGACGACGACGACTCCGACGACGACTCCGACGACGACGACGACGGCGACGACGGACTACGGCGACTCCGGCGCCGACTCCGACTCCGACCCCGACCCCGACGGCTCCGACGACGGCGACAACGACGGACGACGACGACCACGACGACGGAACGACCAAATCTTTTGAACCAACTGTGTCAAAAGATTTGGTCCTTGGTGATGTCTTCGGCGGCGACGACGACGACGGACGACGACGACGACGACGACGACGACGACGGAGCGACCAAATCTTTTGAACCAGCTGTTTCAAAAGATTTGGTCCTTGGTGGTGTTTTCGGCAGCAGCGACGACGACGACAACGACGGCGACGACGACGACGACGACGAAGACGACGACGACGACAACGGACGACGGACGACTGACGACGACGACGGAGCGACCAAATCTTTTGAACCAGCTGTTTCAAAAGATTTGGTCCTTGGTGATGTCTTGGGCGGCGACGACGACGACGACGGACGACGACGACGACGGCGACGGAGCGACCAAATCTTTTGAGCCAGCTGTTTCAAAAGATCTGGTCCTTGGTGATGTTTTCGGCGTCGACGACGACGACGACGACGACGACGACGACGGCGACGGCGACGACGACGACGACTCCGACGACGACTCCGACGACGACGACGACGGCGACGACGGACTACGGCGACTCCGGCGCCGACTCCGACTCCGACCCCGACCCCGACGGCTCCGACGACGGCGCGACGACGGACGACGACGACCACGACGACGGAGCGACCAAATCTTTTGAACCAACTGTGTCAAAAGATTTGGTCCTTGGTGATGTCTTCGGCGGCGACGACGACGACGGACGACGACGACGACGACGAAGACGACGACGGAGCGACCAAATCTTTCGAACCAGCTGTTTCAAAAGATTTGGTCCTTGGTGGTGTTTTCGGCAGCAGCGACGACGACGACAACGACGGCGACGACGACGACGACGACGACGACGAAGACGACGACGACGGCTTGGGTTCCAACGTGGGTATGTTAATATAGAGAGGGTCATGAAACAAACGTTGCAACACATATTCTGCGTATCTGTGCATATGCGGTCTGGCAGATCGGGGTGGCATCATCGCGACGCCAACGGGCGTCGCGGACTCGAGCCTTTGGCCTGGAAGCACGAAGCGCACGATTACCCAGATCATGAAGTTCTGCAACCAGTCACTGTGCTCTGGGGGTGCGCGGACACGCAAAACACTGTTCAAGTAATCGTTAGCTGGCGCCCGCCTCGAACTCATGCCATCCCCCGCCTTTTCCAAATATCCCTTCGCTGCGGCCCCACCTTCCTCATGCCCCTCCGATTGCCCCGGTCCTCATCATGCCCTTCATCTACACTGCCCCCCCCATGTGTCAATTCACGTCGTTCCTCGTCGTCCTCCTGCGCCGGATTCCTTCCCCCATCGTCCACATGCCTGCCCTCCTCCCATCCTCTACGCCCTAGTGCACATCATGCCCCCAATTTCTGCCCTCCCCCACCTCCCTCGCCCTCGTGATGCTGACGCCGATGATGCAAATCCTCCTGGGCTCTCTTCCTCCGCTCTCGTCCAGTCGCGTTCATCCTTGGCCCCTCGGCCACCCCTCCTATCGAACCCCTTCCTTCCCACAGCCCACCATCCCCACCCCCCCGCGCCTTTGCATGCCCAGACCACGGCCCCCTCCTGGACCAGCCAGGAGACCCACGGAAACTCCCGCCCAGTGACCACTCCAGCGGGAGGCGCGCAACAAATGCACAGTTGGAGACACGAACTGTGTATTTCGACCGCGCACGACGCCGCCCCTGGACCAGCCGGAAGAGAAACGCGAAAGTTCCCGTCCATTCAACACCACCCGCGAGGGGCACACTCCAAATACACAGATGGGAACGAGATGTGTGTACACAGGTCACACCACGATCTGTGTAAACAGCGGGCCCACACACGAAAATACACAGTTGAAGACACAAACTGTGTACACAGATCACACCTTGATCTGTGTATTTCGAAAAGGTGAACGCTCGCCACCTCGAGGGCGCCCCGACTTTGCCAACCCAGAACCGGGGTCGACATGCCCAGCTGGGGGGGGGGATGCAAATACACACTTCCCCGGCCCAGGGCGCCCCCGAGAGAACCGCAAATGCACGCTCCCCTGGCCCAGGGAGGGCGCGGTGCAACGCGGCGCCAAAGCGGCCCCCAACGGCCCGAAAACGTTCCAAAAAGGCCTCGAAAGACCCCAAAGAATGCCGCGCAGCAATCCGAAAACACGAGAGATGTCACATGTCAAGGACCTCTTAACAGTCAAAGTTCCACGCGTCGCCATATAGATCACTGCTCTGGCCAGGGGGGCGGACCTTGCCGCAGGCACCTATAATTTACATGTTAGCGATGCGACGGTGCTCGGCGGCCGTGCCGCCCGCATTTTGGGTGCGCCCCGAAATCTCGCATTGGCAATCCCCTCTGTTTGGTTGCGCCGCTGTGCTCGGATATCGAAAAAGAATTAACCGCTGACGCGGGCACGCGGCGCCAGGGATTTCACTTTTCGAACAAGGAGGGTGGACGAGGTAGGACGACGGATGGTGGAGCAGGGAGGCAAAGAGGAACGAGGAATAATGAGGGAGGTGGGAAGGGGCTCTCCCCCGCCCGAGCCGCGGACGCTTTCGACACCATCCGGGGGAGGGAGGAAAGGAAGGGGAACGGAGCAAGGGCGAGGACGACGACGGGAAGCAAAGTGTCCTGGGTCCGCATATAGCCATATGTCAGCGATTCGGGTGCGCGCGCTTTCTTCGAGGCACTTCAAGCCGGACCCATACTGAATTCACTAATTCCTCAAAACTGTGTAAACACTCTGTCCTCTGTTCCCTCTCCTATACAACGGCCTCATAACAGAGGGGCAGTGGATTCCAAACGACGGCAACGGGCGACGGACGACTGACGACGACGACGGAGCGACCAAATTTTTTGAACCAGCTGTTTCAAAAGATTTGGTCCTTGGTGATGTCTTGGGCGGCGACGACGACGACGACGGACGACAACGACGACGACGGAGCGACCAAATCTTTTGAGCCAGCTGTTTCAAAAGATCTGGTCCTTGGTGATGTTTTCGGCGTCGACGACGACGACGACAATGGTGTGCTGCGATGAATCAAAGAATGTAATGCGCCATGCCGCGTTGACCTGTGCTGTGCTTTATTGCATCGATGGCCTCCAAGACCTGTCCTGCTCCTGTCCTCCTCCTCCTCGTCCTCTTCCTCGTCGTCGTCCTCCTCCTCCTCTCCTCCTCATCTCGACGTGCGTGTCTGGGTTTCCCCTGTTGGCGTGGGTCGGGTGTCTCTGGGTCGTGGCTCTGGGTTCTCGGGTCCGTGTGTGCGTCGTTTCTCGGGTTCGGGTTTTTTTCGGTGCTGGGTTCGCGGTGTGGTTTCCCGGGTTTTGCGCGTTTCCCTGGGTCGAGTTTCTTCCGGAGGAGGAGGGGGAGGAGGAGGAGGATGAAGAGGAGGAAAGGGATGATGATGAGGAGGAGGTGGAGCAGAAGGAGGAGGAGGGGGACGAAGAGGAAGAGGGGGAGGAGGAGGAGCAGAAGGAGGAGGAGGAGGAAGAGCAGGGTGAGGAGGAGGGCAGCAGCAGCAGCAGGACGAGGAGGGAGGGGCGGAGGAGGGCAGGGGGGCACACGGAAGCGGGAAGAGGAGGATGAGCAGCAACGGCATCAACATCATGTGGATGCGAAGGAGGAGGAGGAGGAGGAGGAGGAGGAGGAGGAGGAGGAGTACGAAGACGGCCAAGGACGCATGGCCCATCGAGCATGTATTACTCGGTTCGGCGTAAGCAGTTCTGCTCACTGGGAGGGGGAACAGGGTACAAGCATGTGTGACAACAATTTCTTCGCGCCCCCCCGTGCGGTTGGGCGCTTCTCTATCTCCCAGCGGCGGGGAGGAGGGAGGACGAGAGAGAGGAAAAGTATCCTGAGGTGGCGTTGGAGGTCGAGGAGGAGGAGGAGGAGGAAGCGGAGGAGGCGGAGGAGGGGGAGGAGGAGGAGCAGGAGGAGGAGGCTGAGGAGACGGAGGAGGGGGAGGAGGAGGAGATGGACGACGGCGACGACGGCGAGAAGGAGGAAGAGGAGGAGGCAGAAGGACAGGGAGGGTGAGGCGGAGGAGTACCTGGACACATGTCTTTGTCGCTGACAATCTTCAAGCGCATGCTAGAAAATGCTTGGACAAGCACGTGCCGGCGAACCACTAACCAGCAGTGGCAGCACCCTGTCGACACTATGCTAGGTCAATGACCAAAAGAACCCTTCTAAGGGTTGCCTATCCTGGGACCTGCAAGGAGCTCAGCCGCTGGCTCCAGGCTTGTCGTCGTCGTCCTCCTCCTCCTCAGCCTCAGCATCTGCCGCGCCTCCACCTTCACTGGTCGCCGCGAGGATGCTCGCCAGCTTGGCAGCGACTCCGTTGCCCGTGCTGGCCGAGGCTTTCGCCTTGCCTTTAGTAGCAGTCGCCTTTGCCTTCGCTGTCCTCGGTTTGGGCTTGGCGCGAAGGGCGCCGTCAGCATGGTCTCCGTCCGGGTCTCGCTTGTTCGATGCATTTTTGGCGACATTCATAGCGGCCGCCGCTGTCGGGCCGTGCAGTTTCTCCGTCGGGTCGAAGAAGGCGTCGAAGATTTGTTTCGAGAGGCGCTGCAGGAAGAGTGTCTTGTGGTATTCCGTCGCCATCACCGCTGTGTATTTGAGACCGTCTGAGACGCATGCCATAGCCAGCTCCGTGTCCAGGGCGGTTAAGTCGACCACCTTGCTCAGCTTGAAGCTGTGGACGATCTCGCTCCAAAACTTCTGGGTGTTCCCATGGTAGCTGAGGACCTCCGTGTCCTTGTCGCCCCGAACCGTCGAGCCGCGGCCGGGCCCGCCCTTGTCGGCGCCGCCCACGTCGACGCGCCTTGGGCCCAGGATCTTCTTCTTCTCTGCGTAGGTTGTCTGCCACTTGGCGTCGGCGTTGTAAATGACGGGCCCGATCTGGTTCGACTGGTTCGTCCCCCCGTAAACGACCCTCGGCGTGGAACCGAGCTTCAGCTCCGTGGCAGTCATGCACAACAAGAACTCGACGCAGTCGAGTTCCGAATCGTCGTGCTTCGGCTGTTTACCTTTTGTGCGGAGAGCCTCTTCGTCGTAGGTGATGAAGTATTGCTTCTGCGACTTGTCCAGCTTCACGTCGGCATGCGCGAAGCAGTCGCTGAACGTCTTCAACTGCTGGTGCTTCATCGCGTCAAAGAACATGTAGATGTCGTTCTCGCCGATGGTCAATGCATCTGGGTCGAGAACGTGCTGCTCGCCGGCCACCGCTTTCAACGTGGCTTGGATCATCTTCATCGCCTGCTGCTGTTTGAATGGCGGGAGGCGCCGCCATGGAGCAGTCGCGGCCTCGCCATTGGTTTTGGAATCGAAGATGATGCCCCATGTTCGTGCCCTCTTCCAGTTCGCCAGCAATTGCTAGCGTGCTCTTGAGCGCGTCTCGCAGGGCAGATTCGCTGTCGCTGAACACAATAAGGTCCACCTTCTGGATCGCGAGCCGCTCAGCCAAGCCCTTGAACGAATGCTTTACCGCCTCCACCTCGTCGTCATCATCCACGGCCACCACGTCATCTTCTTCCTCGCAGTCTTCGCAGCACGTGGCGACCCTAGCAGCAGTAGCTTCAGGCACTGCCCCTGCTTCGTCCTTGCTCTTCTGCACCGAAGCCGCGATGTGGTCCACGATGCTGTTCATCTTGTCGCCAATGGTGCCGTATTGCAGCGTCTCCGATGCCGTCTTCCGGAACTTCAAGCATTGTTTCAGGGTGCCATCGTAGTAGGTGCCGTAGACAACTTCATCGATGAGCTGGGCGTACATAAGGTCCTCCTTTGAGAAATCGATGACATGCTTCTGCCATTGTCCAGGCTCCTTCACATTCATTGTCATGTAATCTTTGTGCGAGGCGAACGCACTGCGCAGGCTTGTGCAGGTGTTTTTCGACAGATCCATTTTGGGAGCGCTGGTGTACAACAGCTCGTTCAGCACAGCTTTCTTGAAGATGAGCGCGTCGATGTATTGGACATTCTTCGCTTGCTTCAGGATGGACGCCGAGAGTTCCCCAGAGCGGAGCTGGCCATGCCTGTGGAGGTAGTCGATGGATGCGAACATCCAGAACCGAGTGTCGGTGTCAGAGGCTTTGTTGCAGATGTGGTAGATCTTGCTGATGGTGTCGAACGGCGAGTCACCTCCAGCACGCGCTTCCACCGCCTGGAAGAGGTCGAAGATTTCCGGGTAGCTGAATGCCTTCTTGCCGATCACGTCCACTTGCGCGATCAACGTCTCCGAAATCTTTTCGGCGCCTGCCCGTTGAGTGAGCTCCTTCTCATACTCCTTGGCGATCTGCTGGTTGTTCCGTTTGCCCTTCGTCTTCTCTTCCATGGCCCGAAACGTGATGAGCTCCACAATGCGCTGGAACGCCGTCCGGGCAACAGCTTGCAAAGTTTTCTCCATGGTCTCGCGGATGTTGAGGGCGCGCCAATATATGGCCCGTTCCCCCTCGAGGTGCTCAAAGATGAACGTGCAAGTCCGAAGCAAGGTGTTCCATTTCAGGAGATCCTCATTCGAGTTTTTACGACGGATCGCTGCAGCCACTGCTTTGATCAACGCCAACCGTGGCTCGATCGGGCTGATCCCGCGTAGCCTTCCCTTGTCCATCGCCTTGCCTGGCACCCCCACGACGTGGACGACGAATGGAAGGACGGCAGGCGGCGAGCTGAACTCGGTGCGGACGAGGTCGTCGCCCGCCTTGATGTTGACTGGGATCCCCTTCTCCGCACTCCAGAAGTGGTCGACCCAGAAGAAGTTGCAGGCGGCGTCGTACAGCCCCGGGCCTTGCATGGCAACGTCGTACTCCGTGCGTTTGAAGACCGACTTGTGGCCGCTCTGGCATTGGGCGCCGCCCGCAGCTGCAGTAATGGCCACCGGGTCATCGGAAGTGATGCTTTCAAAGAGCTCGTGCGCCATGATGGTGTCGATGTCAGCCCGCATCTCACTCACGTAGAGCATGTCCACGGAGAACGGCACTTCGACATCCAAATCCTGATCTGCAGGCGGATCGGCGGCGGGCACGGGGGCAGCTTTC
>CAUYUJ010003124.1:32500-37500 GCA_963575745.1 Prorocentrum cordatum | reverse complement strand
TGAACCAACTGTGTCAAAAGATTTGGTCCTTGGTGATGTCTTCGGCGGCGACGACGACGACGGACGACGACGACTACGACGACGACGACGACGACGACGGAGCGACCAAATCTTTTGAACCAGCTGTTTCAAAAGATTTGGCGCTTGGTGGTGTTTTCGGCAGCAGCGACGACAACGACAACGACGGCGACGACGACGACGACGAAGACGACAACGACGACAACGGACGACGGACGACTGACGACGACGACGGAGCGACCAAATCTTTTGAACCAGCTGTTTCAAAAGATTTGGTCCTTGGTGATGTCTTGGGCGGCGACGGCGAACAGACTGAAACGGACGACGACGACGACGACGGAGCGACCAAATCTTTTTTATCTTTTTAGCCAGCTGTTTCAAAAGCTGGTCCTTGTGATGCTTTCGCGTCACGACGACGACGACGACGACGACGACGACGGCGACGGCGACGACGGACGACGACTCCGTGACCGACGACTGTCCGACGACGACGACGACGGCGACGACGGCTACGCTACTCCCGGCGCCGACTCCGACTCCGACCGACCGGACCCCGACGGCCTCCCGACGAGACGGCCGGGCGACGACGGACGACGAACGACCACGACGACGGAGCGAACAAAATCTTTTGAACCAACTGGTGTCAAAAGATTTGGTCCTTGGTGATTCTTCCGGCGGCGACGACGAACGACGGAACCGACGACGACGACGACGACGAAGACGACGACGGAGCGACCAAATCTTTTGAACCAGCTGTTTCAAAAGATTTGGTCCTTGGTGGTGTTTTCGGCAGCAGCGACGACGACGACAACGACGGCGACGACGACGACGACGACGACGAAGACGACGACGACGACAACGGGCGACGGACGACTGACGACGACGACGGAGCGACCAAATCTTTTGAACCAGCTGTTTCAAAAGATTTGGTCCTTGGCGATGTCTTGGGCGGCGACGACGACGACGACGGACGACAACGACGACGACGGAGCGACCAAATCTTTTGAGCCAGCTGTTTCAAAAGATCTGGTCCTTGGTGATGTTTTCGGCGTCGACGACGACGACGACGACAATGGTGTGCTGCGATGAATCAAAGAATGTAATGCGCCATGCCGCGTTGACCTGTGCTGTGCTTTATTGCATCGATGGCCTCCAAGACCTGTCCTGCTCCTGTCCTCCTCCTCCTCGTCCTCTTCTTCCTCGTCGTCCTCCTCCTCCTCCTCGTCGTCCTCCTCCTCCTCTCCTCCTCATCTCGACGTGCGTGTCTGGGTTTCCCCTGTTGGCGTGGGGCGGGTGTCTCTGGGTCGTGGCTCTGGGTTCTCGGGTCCGTGTGTGCGTCGTTTCTCGGGTTCGGGTTTTTTTCGGTGCTGGGTTCGCGGTGTGGTTTCCCGGGTTTTGCGCGTTTCCCTGGGTCGAGTTTCTTCCAGGGGGAAGGGGAGGGGGAGGAAGAGGAGAAGGAGGAGGAGGGGGAGGAGGAGGAGGAGGAGGAGGAGGAGGAAGAGGAGGAGGAGGAGGGGAGGAGTGTGGAGGAGGAGAAAGAGGTAGGAGAATGAGGAGGAGGAGGAGGTGGAGGAGGAGGAGGTCGGAGGAGGAGAGGAGTGAGGGGGAAAGGAGGGAAAGGAGGAGGAGGAGGTGGAGGGGAGGAGGAGGAGGAGGAGGGGGAGGTGGAGGAGGGGAGGGGGAGGAGGAGGAGGAGGAGGAGGAGGAGGGTGTTCACGAAATGGGCCGGATGTGCGCGGGCGCGCCCCGCACCCAAGAGGGGGGATGCACCTCGGGGACAGCAACATTTCCAGTACACAACCGTGCCTTTGCTAAAACTACACATCGACCAGCCGACTGTGTTCCCCCATTCCCTTCCTTCCCTTCCTCATCCGGCAGACTCTGGAGGAGCGCACTGCTGACAGAAGGGAAGCGCAAAGTAAAGGAAAAACACAATACGTCATATTGCAATGCGTTCTTGCCGCGCACATGGCCCAACATTCTAACACATCCTCTTCTTTTTCTACGTCCTGATCCTCCCTCCTCCCCCACCTCGCCCAGCGATCAGGGACAAGCCCCTCTTCGGCCGGAAGCCCAGTCTGCGGGAATTGTGGGCCCACCAGATCCACAGTTGAGCTAGCGCCACATACAGGCTCAAACCAAATTATCACATTCCTCATCATCCTCCTCCTCCTCCTACCTCCTCCTCCTCCTCCTCCTCCTCTTCCTCCTCCTCCTCTTCCTCCTCCAGATCCAGAGGGGCCCGAACGACTTACCTCCTGGTGTGAGTCGTTCGGGCCCCTCCTCCTCCTCTTTCTCCTCCTCCTCCTCCTCCTGCTCCTCGTTCTCCTCCTGATTATTATCCACCCTCCTCCGGCTCCCCTTGTTTTGTCCCTTCTTGCTTCCCGGGGCGGGGGCCGTCCGCAAACGAGAGTTTCGGATCGGTGGCGCTGAGGCTCAGAGCCAGCGATCAGATTCGTTGACAGTCTCGAAACAGATGCCCGCGTGAGCGGCCAGAGCTGGACGAAGGCCGGACGATAGCTCGACGGATGTATGCGCGACCGTGCAGTGAGTGCGAGTTACGTATATGTGAAAAGTCTGAATGGTTGGTTGTGGATTTGCTTGCGCAGGTGTAGTAAGTGTGCGTTTTGTGTATCGTGCATGCGTACTATGTATTAGCTTGCGTGTCTACGGACTTGGCGGGGCCAATGGATTTCGAAACATGATTTGGTAAGTCGCTCGTTATGTTGCAAGGGCGCTGAAATATTGAGAGCGTTGTGTCAGCACGTGCCTCTGGGAACACTCAGCGTATCCTCTTGCTTACCGTCCTCCTCCTCCCCCAGAATGACCTCCGCTTCCCTCCTCCTCATATTTCTCCTCATCGCGTTCCTTCTCCTCATCGAGGCCATGCAAGTGCCACAATCCAGATGATTGCGAATGAAGCGACCAACGCCGCTTCCCCCTGGTTGAAGACTTCTGCATCAACGACCACAAACCCCACTGCGCGAGCCATCGAGCAACACTTGCGCCGACTGTTCTAGCCAAGTGGCCGCTGTAGTAACACCCTTGATGTCGCTCAGTCCGGGCAAGCGCTCTTTGTCACGCTTGCTCACAAAAAGTATCATCTTGGACACTGCGCCCTTGGAGAGAATGCTTGATCGTTGGAAGAACGTGTCAACCCCAATCGCTTTCCACTTTGACGAAGGTGTGACAGCGAAATGCAGAATGATCTCGGCGACAGACTTGTGCAGCGTTGTGAAGCTATCGGTCATCGCGAACAGCTTCTCGACCTGGACCATCGGCTTGTAGCGGATCATGGCGCCGTCCTGGCCGCCGCTCTTAAAGAACCGTGAGTCGACCAGCATGCAGCCCCCCAGTACAGCGCACCACGTCCGACACGCGCCTGCCGCAGAGGGGTCTTTGACCACGTACATATCCACTTGGTAATCGAGATGCGCCCGCCGCATGTGCAATTTATCGAGGGTCGCCTGCGCCTCCGCAGATGCCATTAGCACCGGGTCGACATGCACGAGCAGCCTGGCCAGCGGAGGAACAACAGCCTTTTCGAGGACGAGGTGCTTCTTATCGTCTGCGCGATCTCTTTTCCTCCTGAGGTCGTCCTGGTGCTTGGCGAAGGCCTGCGCCATGCGGTCGAAGTCCTCGCCAACCTCACTGCTCAGAAGGTGCCCCCTTGCCGCCGCTGCTAGGCGCCGCATCTTTTCAGACGCGACGTGATACTGATTCTCCTTCTCGTGGCTGTCGGTCCGCGCTGGCACCGCCAGCTGCGCAGCTTGGGCCTCTGTGCAATCCATCGTCGCAGCCGGGATGTCCTTCGACAGGGCAGTCACTTGCGCCCGACGTCGCTTCACCAATGTGCTGAAACTCGCAGGTGTGTCGGACGCAGAATCCTCGCGAGGCCGCTTCACTGGAGTGCGTGTCGGCCGCGCATGGATCATGCGCGGTGGCCCATGAAGTGAGGCCCACGTCTCCTTTGCCTTCTCGAAGATCAAAGCTTCCTCTGGCTTGTCGTTGTGCGTGACGATCGTGAGGTTGTCAAGCTCGAATGAGGGGGCGCAGTGACTGCGACGGGGGTTGTTAACCCATGATCTCAAGCTGAAATGTTGTTCGACCCCCGATGTCGAAACACACCGAGCCAAATACCTCTGCAACAGCTGCATAAAAGTATCCACCTGCTTCGATGCTCCCCCAGACAACCAGATCTTCCCAGCTCGCTGCCACGCCTCTGCGTCAGACACGCCTCCGCCAGAGAAAACCCGCTGCGCTGAAGGTTTCACTGTCAGGTACTCGTCTTCCAACTTATACGCGTCAAGCTTGAACACTTTAGCCAATCGCTGGAAATGCTTTCCCATTGACGCCATGTGGTCTTGGAAATCTGCCGTATAGTTGCGGGAGAGCGCGAAAATACTGAAACTTGCTACTAATTCGTAGTCGGGGTACTCCTGCTGAATCACGCGGATGCTGAGCTTGACCCATGCCGCCATGTGCGCGAAACATTCGTCCACAATCGCCGGCGAGGCGCCTCCGGGGTGGCCCACCTTCTGTGGTTTGCCGTCCTTGTCCCACCAGAGTTTAATGCGTGGCGCGTCTTCTAACGCAATTTTCGTGAAGCCGCATTCGAGGGCCTTCCTCTCAAGAAAGAGCGTCCGGATGCGATGGACGCATACTTGAAGCTCTTGATGCACGTGGCCGGGATCTTGCTCTTCCGCATCGAACAGTCTCGTGAGAATAAGCCCCTCGTCTGCGGCGCCCGCCAGCATAGCCGCGCAGAGCCGCCGTTTCACGGTGCAGGAACTTAAGAAGAGTTCTGCGTTAGCTGCTTCGGCCTTCCCTGAGCGTTCCACCTTGATCCGCCCAGCCACCATCAATAATGCCTCGAAGTTCAAAACGAAATATGCTAAGGGCCGAGCGCTGCTATTGAATCGGTGCTTTGCCAGTCCGAGGTCTTTTGATACGGTCTCCAAGTGCTGAACTCCGATATCTCG
>CAUYUJ010003124.1:0-27500 GCA_963575745.1 Prorocentrum cordatum | reverse complement strand
CCCCCGGACCCGGTGCGCCGTTATATGTATAAACGCGCGCGGTGCGCCAAACTGAAGGGACCCTGGGACACACAAATAAATACACACAAATGAACATATTCCCCATATTTTCCTACATTTTCTTGGTGTTTGTCTTCCCCACCACTTCCCATATTTCCCCATATTTTCCTGGGGATCGACGATTGATTGTCTGTGTGTTTTTTCCCCTCCTGACAAACGCTTATGCTTGTGCCGCGGTCTCTTCTTCGCCTCTGGGCGGCGAGCGAGGGGGAGGTGAGAGGGAGAGAAGAAGGCCTTACCACCAGAAGACGGCGGGACTCGACCACCGCGCCTTCTGAGAAGTGTCCCCGCGGCTGCGGAGAAGGCCCGGAGAACGCCTCGGAATGCCAGGGGGGGCTTCCGACCCTGCGCGGATGGCCTCCTCCTCCTCACCTGCCTCCCTCGCTCGCCGCCGAGAATCGAGGGAGGCTCGAGGCCGAGGATCGAAGGGGGGATCAGAGCCGAGGAGGAGGAGGAGGAGGAGCAGGATGGGGATTACGGGGGGCGCGGGGATTCTGGTGGAGGAGGAATCGCAGACCCTCTCGCGTCGTGAAAACATCACGACGGGAGGTTTTCTCTACTTTCAGCCGCCTGGGACCCCTGCAGGGCCCCGGGACCGTCCAAACACGACTCGGGACGATAAACCGGTCCTGGGGAGGGGGTCCAGGCCTCTGTGGTCGACGTTGTGAAAATTCAAGACGTCGGGGGTCTGGGACGAGGAGAATATCCCGTCACTCAGTGTTCTACTGCCCTCGGTAAGGCCGCGACACTTTCTCGCCTGGGCACCTGTACGTTGGCCCGCCAGCATCAGCCCTTGTACAGGGCGATAGTGTCATCGGTGAGGGCCCTCGTTGGGGAGGGACCTCGGTGGAGGAGTGAGCAGGGTGAGACGCAGTCGTGTGGACATATCCCCGAGCAGCTGGGCGTAACATTCAGTTTGTCCTCCATGGACCCGTCGCCGACGTAAACGTCCACGTTTGGAGCCACGACACCAAGTCAATTTCTGATGGTGATGAGGTTGCTTTCTTAGAAACCAGCGGGCATGGTCCAGGCCGTTTGACACGAGCTACCCGTGGAATTGATTGCCCAGGCACGTCCCTGGAAGAGGTCGACGAAGGCGAGGAGGGCGACGAGGGGGGAGGAGAGAGAAAAGCGAGGAGGAGGAGGAGAAGGAGGACGGCGGGCGAGGAGGGAGGCGGGCGAGGAGGAGAGCGAGGAGGCGGGCAAGGAGGGTGGGCAGCCGAGGCCGCCCCGAGGGGAAGGCTGGCGGCCTCGCCGCTGCCCAGGGCGCGCGCCACCCAGACGGACGCCACCGCCGCCACGACCTGGGGAAGAGGGGGGGCGCATTCGGGGGAGGGGAGGGGAGGGAGGAGGAGCGAGGGGGGCGCGAGGAGGGGGCGCGAGGAGGAGGGAGTGGGGAGAAAAGGTGCGGGATGTGTACGGGGAGGAGGGGACAGGGGTGGGAGGAGGAGGAGGAGAAGGAGGAGGAGGAGGAGGAGGAGGAGAAGGAGGGAATGGCATTCAGCGGCGTGACATGAAACATGGGCCAGGGCATAGTGCAGCCTGGTCCGAAGAGGACGAATCTCAAACGGGCCGATGCCTCGCTGGACCACAGCAGAAGGAGGGGGAGGGAGGATGAAGGATGAGAGAGGACGGAGGCGGGGCTGAGGCAAAGAAGGCAGGGAGGAGGAGGAGGAGGAGGAGGAGGAGGAGGAGAGGAGGAGGAGGAACGGGGGGGGAGGCGAGGAGAAAGAACTACAGGGACAGAGATGAGGGAGGGGCGATAAGGGATGGGTGGTAAAGGCGAGGCGCGGACGAGGAGGGGGTGGAAGAGGCAAGTAGAAATGAGAGTAGAGAGAGGTGGGAGGTGGGAGAGAGGACGCCTTGCTCTCGTTACAAGGAAAAAAAAACAGGGGCAGCAAACTCCGTGCACAATTGATCATGATGGACTCGGGCTATCTCCCTCATCCACATGCTCCTCATCCATCTCTGCCTCCGCCAACTCCTATTGCACATCCCCTTCCTCCCATCGTCCTGCTAATCGCCTCACACAACTACCCCTCCTGCCTCCCGCACACCGCCCCCACCCACGGAGGTCGTCGTGCTACTTGCCCGCCTGGCCTTCGCCCCTGAATGAGCATCGTGGTTCACCCCCCTGCCTCCAGATCTCTCGAGCCAAAGATCCCTCCCCGTCAAACTGTTGCGGAAGGGTGACGACGACGCCGACGCCGCCGCCGCCACCCCTTCCGCGCCCCTGCCCGGGCCACCGAGGGCCGCCGAAGGCCGCCGAAGGCCGCCGAGGGCCGCCAAAGGCCGCCGCGGAGGGCCGACGAGGGCCGCAGAGGGCCGCCGAGGGCGACGGCGGAAGCGGCGGCGGTGGGGGGGCCAGGAGATGCAGGCACCGCGGTTCCCCAAACCTGCTCTGCAAGCGCACTCCTGGCCAAGACCTCGAGGCGAATCTCGTCGTGGCGGCGAGGGGGGGACCGGCGGAATCGGGCTGGGCGGGGGGCTGCCATCGGGGATCAGGGATTCAGGATCCAGGGGGAGCAGGAAGAGGAGGAGGAGAAGGAGCAGGAGCATGAGCATGAGCATGACCATAAGACGAAGTCTTCTGGAGGAGGAGGAGGAGGAGGAGGAGGAGGAGGAGGAGGAGGAGGAGGAGGAGGGGGAGAGGAGGAGAAGGAGGAGGAGGAGGGCTTGTTGTTGGAGAGGAGGAGAAGGAGAGGAGGAGGAGGAGGAGGAGGGCTTGTTGATGGAGAGGAGGAGAAGGAGGAGGAGGAGGAGGAGGGCTTGTTGTTGAGGAGGTGGAGGAGGAGGATCGAGGAGGAAAAGAAGGATCGAACAGGAGGACCAGTGAACCTAAGGCACATCAATGATGTTGGAAACAATCATCCCTCCAAGCTCCCCCTCTTCATAGGCCCCTACAAGGATTCATTTCCGCTTCGGGAAATGCCCCAGCCTGAAGCATGCTAAAACACCATTATCAGGACTCCAACGCCAAGAACCAACCTAACTGTTACGGTGAAGCGATCCTAACAAAATACAATTCTCGGGGGGCCAACACTGCGAATCAATGTAACAACTGCGCCTTGACAATCCTGAACCGCTCAAAAACACCATTTCTGATCCGGGAACCTCACGTGAACCATGCGATTCCGCAAAATTCTTGCAAGTGTTGTAAATGGATGCGCGCGGCGTTGAAGCGAGAGCCACATGTTGGAAACAATAACGCCCTCAGTCCGTAGAAGCCTTGCAGTGTGTCAAAACGAACGCGCACGCCGCTAAGGCGAGAGCTACATGTTGAAAATCACCCACCCTCAACCCATGAAGCTCTTGCAATATGTAAAACAAGTACGCGCGGCGCGAAGGCGAGTGCCACATGTTGAAAGCCACCTTCCACCCTCGATCCGTGAAGCTCTTGCAATTGTTTACAACCAACTTGAGGGGCGCGAAACGAGAACCACATGTGGGAAGCAACCCACCCTCGATCCGTGAAGCGTTTACACTTGTTTTATTAGGGACTTTGCTCGGCGCGAAAGCGAGAGCCGCATCTTGGACACGACCCGCCCTCCGTCCATTTTGACGCGTCCAGATCATAAATGGCGAGGAAGTCTTTAGCGAAACGCCCGGCCCGCCTTTTCGACCGGCCCCAGGGTCCGACAGGGAACATTTGCTGATCAGGAATAGGAGCGGAGGGGCATCGAGTATCGGGACGTGCACGAAGGAGGATCAAGGACGACCCGCAGGATCGTCCCGTGCTCCTCCCACGGGCTTCTTGGCCGTATCGGCGAAAGGAAAATCAGTGAGCTTGGACTCTCGGGGTCATCTTGGGCGGGCGGGTTCTCTAGGGGAAAAAAAAGTTACATAAACAGAAAAACTCGGAGCTCCGCGCGGATTTCTCGGATCGGCGCTGGACCCCCCTCCCTGGCGCGCGGAGCGCGCCAGGGGCGGCGCCGGAGGCGCCACCGGGGATCCCCAGCGCCGATCCGAGAAATCCGCGCGGACCTCCGAGATTTATGCTTATGCCACTTTTTGTTCCCCTATACTCGGGGCCCCCTTGGGGGCCTCTTTCGGCTGCACGTAAAAGTGACCCTGGGTAAGAGTGACCTTTGGTGCGCGGCTTTTGGGGCGCCGCGGGGAGGCCAAATCCAGGCGCGCTTGCCGCTACTACCGCTTCGCGTTCGGCCATCTGGGGGCCCGTCCGCGCCCGCACCAAAGGTCACTCCGGCGAAAGGTCACTCCGGCGAAAGGTCACTCTTGCGTCTAGTCGACTCTTGGGGGCCTCCTGGGCCCTGGAGCGGCGAGCCTGCCGGCCGCCCCGCCCCCGGGAGGGGCGGACCACGCCCAGCAGCACGAGCCGCCGCCACGCCCAACAGCACGCGCCGAGGCTGCACGCCTCCGGGGGGGGGGGGGGGCGCACGCGGGCGCCCGCCACGGCGGAGGGGATGGCGCGGCGGGGCGCGGCGCGCCGCGCGGGGAGGGGGAGGGAGGAGGAGGGAGGGAGGGAGGGAGGGAGGGAGGGGAGGGGAGGGAGGAGGAGGGAGGAGGAGGGAGGAGGAGGGAGGGAGGGAGGGAGGGAGGGCGGGCGGGCGGGCGTGCGAGCAGGAGGGCGGGGAGGAGAGGGGAGGGGGATGGAGGGAGGGCGGGCGGGCGTGCAGGCGGGAGTAGGAGTAGGAGTGGAAGTGGAAGTGGGATCAGAAGCAGCAGTAGGAGTAGGAGTCAAGCTGGCCAGCTCGAGCGAGTCAAGCATGGCATGCCCATTCCCATCCGCCCTCCCAAAACGTAAGGAACACTGCTGGCACAACGGGGGCCGAACGCCCCGCGAGGCTTCAAGAGGCTCCGCGAGGTTTCAGGAGACCCCAAAAAAGCCTCAGCAGGCCATCGGAGGCCACAGCAGGCCACACGAGGCCCCAGGAGGTTTCAGAAGGCCCAGGATGCCCCAGGAAACCCCAATCGGCTTCAGGAGGCTTCAGTTTTTGTTTTTGGCTCCACGCCGCCACCTCCAGATCCCAGCCGAGGCTGGGAACAACTCGAATGCTACGGATGGAGGAGCATCCGAATGTCAGGAGGCTTCAGCATGCCCCAGGAAGCCCGAGGAGGCCCCAGGAGGCATCAGGAAGCCCCAGGAGGCCTCAGGAGCCCCCCAGCGCCCGACGAATTGGCGAGCGAGAAGTGTGCGCCGCGCCTTGGCGGGAACGCCATTTTCAGAGAACATGCTCGCGGCGCCGAAGCGAAACAACATTTCGCCCTTTCGCGCAGGGTGTAAGCCGCGTCCGATTTCTGCCACGCATTTCGCGACGTGGACCACAGGACGTCCATGTTGAGAGGGAAAACGTAGATGTTGTATTGATCTTTCGCAGGTTAGGATGGGACCCTCAGGATTGGCGGTCCACAGGAGGCCACAGAGGGCCTTAAGGAAGCCCCAGAAGGCACCAGGAAACCCCAATAGGCTTCAGGAGGCTGCAATATACCCCAGGAAGCCCCAGGAGGCCCCAGGACGCTCTCGGAAACCCTCAGATGACCTCAGGAGGCCCCAGGAAGCCCAAAGAAGCCCCAGGAGGCCCAAGACGGCCCAACCGGCGCCCAAGACGGCCCAAAAAGGCCCGAAGACGGCCCCAAGAGGAGGCCCAGATGGGGAAACCGAGCGGACATTTCGAGCCCTCAGCCCCGACGGCCCCCCAGGAAGCCCCAAGAGGCCCGGCCCCCAAGAGACCCCAAGATGCTCCCAAGAGGCCCCCAAGAGGACCCCAAGAGGTCCCCAAGAAGACCCAGAAGTGCCCCCATGAGGTCCTATCACCACTTAACCGCGGCCGCCGTGGTCGCCATCGACGTCAACGCTGGCCCCGTCATCATCGATGCCGCGGTCGTCATCGCCGCGGGGCCGGCGCGAGGCCTTGGAGGAGATCGCCGCCGGCTTCGCCGGCTTCGTGGGCTCCTCGCGCGGGGCCGGGTCAGGGAGAGCCGCTGACGAGGACGACGACGACGACGATGGGGGGAGGGCAGGGCGGGGGCGAGGCGGAAACCGAGGAGGAAGGGGGCGGGGGAGGGAGGGAGGGAGCAGGATGGAGGGGAGGGGAAGAGGGGGAGGACCACTCCTGGCTCCCGCGCTCCCCGCCCGTGCGCGGTCGCACACGCACCAAGTGGGCAATAGGTGGACTGGCCGCACGGGGCAAGCGGGGAGGGCGAAGGGGGGCGCAGCGGACCCCGCCCCTCCTCTCTGTGGGAGGGGAGAGGTGGCCGCTTGTGGGGCAGTGCAAAGGGGGGTCACCACTAGGGGGGTCGCCACTTCCTCGAGGAAGCGCCACTTCCTTGAGACTTCCTCGAGGAACTGGGCCCCCCAGAGCCCCGAAAACGCAAAGAAACGTCCAAGAACATCCTCGACTCCTCGACTCTCCATCCTGGAATCTCGATTTCCAGGAGAAGCTGGCGACCCCCCCAGTGGTGACCCCCCTTGGCACTGCCTGAGCTTGCTCCTCTCCTGGGCAGCGGCCGCTGCCCGGGGGGGGGGCTTCGGGGCGGGAGGGGGCGGCGGCCGCGGCGCGCACCCGCCAGGGTGCGCCCGCGCCACTGGCGCATCCATCGCCCTGTGCGCCCCCAGCATGTGAGAGGGGGGGATTCCAGGCCCCAGCCCCCGCAACACGATCGCTGGCGTTGCCCAGGGGGGGGGGGGGAGGTTGGCCCGGGTCACGGGCGGCACCCTGGGGAGGGGCAAACACGATCACGAGGCGAGGAGGACAATGAGGAGGAGGCAGGTGGCAGGATATGACGCGAGATGGACTGGCGCATGGGAGAGGTGGGGAGGGGGAGGAGGGTGCAGCGGAGGAAGGGGAGGATGGGGAGAGTGGAGGCGAGGAGGAGGCAGGGAAGGCGAGGAGGCCAGGGGAGGGCAGGGAGGGGGACGGCCCGTGCCTCCTCTCTGGGAGGGGGGGGGGGAAGGCGAGGAGGAGCACCGAGGAGGAGGCAGGCGGCAGGACGACGAGGAGGCGGGAGGTGTTCGCCCCCGCCACGGGGCCCCTCTGCCCCTCGACGCGCCCCCCCCCCCGGCGCCCCCTGCCTGGAAGGGGGCCACGGGCAGTGGACAGAGGTCAGGGGGGCAACTCCCCAGAGGTCTTCGTCAGAGCGACCAGGGGCAATCGGATAGACAGGCGCGTTCCACCACTCGCGGAGGTAGCTGCTCGTTCCACCACTCGCGAGGGTGAGGGGGGTTACTCCCCAGAGGTCTTCGTCAGAACGACCAGGGGCAATCGGATAGACAAGCGCGTTCCACTACTCGCGAAGGTAGCTACTCGCAAGTGGGCAGGATCCGCCATGGGGGGTTTGCGACACGTTACATCGATGCAGACATGTGTTGTTCGGACGTTTGCGAGTGGGCACTTTGGCAGTGGAGCGCGCTCGGGGCCATAAAGCCCCATTCACGAAGCCATTAAGCCAGACTTGTCTGCAATCTCCCAGGATTGTAAGCCAGATCGGCGGGGCCCGATCTGGCGGGATGGTGCCCGATCAGGTATACCAGCGCCGATGCCGAATTTAACCTCTGAGGAGTGGCACCCGAGCAGAGACTCCCCCGATGGTCGCCCGTGACGTCCTCGGAGAACGACCCGACCTCCAAAACCGTGCCGTGACCCCGAATATCCACTGACTCACCACGCAGCGTGGTCACCACACCGTTCGGAAGCCCCGGGGGACCGTTCGGCGGCGAGCGAGGGGGGGAAGTGAGAAGGAGAAGGCTTTTTCAAAAAGGCGGCAGGGCTTCTCGGAAGGCCTCCAGCGTTCTGAGAGTCTTTTTGTGTCTTCGGGGAAGGCTGGGGGACTTCCGAGCCTTCCCTTCCCCCCTCGCTCGCCGCCGAGTTTGGAAGCCCCGGATGATCTTCCGGGGGAGGGACCCTGTGGGGCTGGGTGTGGGGAGGGGGCCATGTCGATCCCGAGGGCCAAGCCTTGGGAGTCGGGTGGAGCCCCGAGGGCGAAGGACGATAGAGGAGGGAGAGGTTCATCTTGAGCAGGGACCGACCGTCCCGGCATTCCTATAGTCCTACCACGACATGTTCGTAGAATCCAGAAATGTTCTAAGAACACAAACAATGTTCTTGGAACATGAACCCCATGTGTTAATACAAGACACTCTCCGCCAGAAATGTTCTAAGAACATTTCGTGGACACCACAAAAGGTTCTTAGAACATTGTTCGATAGGGCTATAGGCGAGCCAGGACGCTTCGCCACTGCTTGATCATCCACTTGGGAGGGGGGCCCCCGCCCCCCGGGCCCCGCCACCGCACCGTGGGGCCGCAGCGAACGACGCCGCACCGCACCGGCGGAGCGCAGGCCGTGCCGGAAGCGCGGCAGCGACGACGGCGGCGGCGGCCTCGGCGCCGAGGACGACGACGACGACGGCGAAGAGGAGGACGACGACGACGAC
Organism: Prorocentrum cordatum; assembly: GCA_963575745.1. Classification (NCBI taxonomy): domain Eukaryota; class Dinophyceae; order Prorocentrales; family Prorocentraceae; genus Prorocentrum; species Prorocentrum cordatum. Next base: position 19,047 of record CAUYUJ010003124.1, on the reverse strand, counting down.
GACGACGACGACGACGACGACGACGACGACGACGACGACGACGACGACGACGACGACGGCGGCGGCGGCGGCGGCGGCGGCGGCGGTGGCGAAGGGCGGCGACGACCTCGGCGGCGCCGGCGCCGGCGCCAGCGCCCAGCAGCGGCGTCGGCGGCCACCGCGACGACGCCGACGCGGCAGCGGGGGCTGGCCTCCCAGCCGGGCGCCTCCGTCGCGGGGGCGGCGGCCGCCGCCTCGCGCGGGGCGAGCGGGCGCGGGGGCGGGAAGCGCCCTCGGGGGGGGAGGCGGAGGGGGGGGGGGCGGAGGTGGGGTGGGGGGGGGGGGGCGGATCCGCCCCCCTTCCTCTCGAGGGGGGGGGGGGGGAGGGGAAGGGGGGAGGGGGGCCCTCCGAGGGCCCCCCCCCCTCTCGAGAGGGGGGGGGGGCCTCGGAGGGGGGGGGCGGGGGCGGAGAGGGGGGGGGCCGTGGGGCAGGGGGGGGGGGCGGGGGCGCCCTCGGGGGGGGGGGGGGGGGGGGGCAGGGCAGGGCCACCGCCGGGAAGCCGAGCGGGAGCAGGCTGGACCGGGCGGGGTGAAGCCAGACTCCCGGCCAGGGCAGGGTCAGAACTCGACCTCCCAGGAGCTGCATCCGAAGGGAATGAAGGATACAAGGATGGGGGGAGGAGGAGCCGTCGTAGGGCTGGGGAGGGGGCAGGAATGGATGAATATCAGGGTAGAGCGGGGAGGGAGGGAGGGGAGGGAGGGGGAGAACGAGGCAAGGAAGGAGGGAGGGAGAGAGGAGGAATGCGGAGGAAGAGGATGCTGCAACAAGCGTTGGTGTCGCGTTTCTGGGAAGACAAGTTCTAATGGGGCCTGCCCAGCAGGCGGGCCCTCGGTTTGGAAATGGAACTGCCCTGCACAATGGTTCGACCTGTAGGATATTTGATGTACTTAGCCCGCGTGGGCCCCAAACTGTGTGCTTCTATGTCTCGCAACATATGCTGTGCAACCTAGGCTGTGCAACCTATGTTGTGCAACCTATGTGGTGCAGTGGTGCAGTCAGTGTTGTGCGGTCTGTTGCTTGCACACTAGATGTTGTGCCATCTGTGCTGTGCACTCTGTTGTGCAATTCATGCTGCACAATCTATGTTGTGCAACCTGTTGTGTGCAATGTATGTTGTGCAATTTGTTGTGGTGCAAGCTCGGTTGTGCAAAATCCGCCACCGTGCTCCTGGGCACGGAATGGGGCATGTCCTCAGGTCCTTTGCCTGCTGATCCCTTGAGCCTCAGTCCACCGTCCTGACGCGAAGGGGAGCTGTGCTGTTGTTGCGTCTGGTTCGTTTCCTCGGGTCCTCGGGTGTGAACAATGAGTCGTAACATTCGTCGTTGGGTACGTCGAAGTATTTGGAGCAGGTCCTTCGTGAACTTCCAAGAAGGGCAAACGTACAGGACTGCTGGCGTTACCGTGCCGCTGAACAGCCGTAGTCTGCTATGGAGGGGGTACCGCTTGCTTGTGAGTTCGTCTCGAAGCTGGTCAAAAAGGCGCCATCCAGACGCAAGTCGGTCAATGGCAATGACCCCCCAATGATCACTGTTGGCGGTGGGTTGAATGAACTGCACTTCGACCGCAATCTTACCCGCGCGTGCCAACTTTGAGTTAGCACCCCAAGAGGGCCCCTAGTCGGCCCAGAAAGGCTCCCCAAACGGCTTCCGACGGCGTCAGACGGGCCAGGAGCCCACCAAGATGGCCGAAGTTGGCTCGAAGCTGGCCCAAGAGGCCTCCAAGAGGGCCTCCAGGAAGGCCAGAAAAGGCGAGAAACATTGATTTGCCGTGGGTTTGCGGAGGATTTTGACAGGTGCTTCGTTTCGGCCTTCCGACGGCCCCATACGGCCCAAGAGCCCCCAAAGATCGCCCAGGGATCGCCCAAGAGGCCTCCAAGACGGCCCCAAGAGGCCCCCAAGACGGCCCAGGAGGCTTTTAAGACGCCCAAGATGGCCTCCAAGACGGCCCTGGATCATTCCACGAGGGCCCCAAGTCGGCTCAGAGAGGCCCCCCCAAACGGCTTCTGACGGCGTCGGACGGGCCAGGGGCCTACCAAGACGGCCGAAGATGGCACTAAGATGGCCCAAGACGCCCCAAGAGGCCTCCAAGAGGGCCTCCAGGAAGGCCCGAAAATGGCAAAATCATTGATTTCCCATGAGTGTTGAAGGATTGTGGCATTTTCGTTTTTCGGCCTTCCGATGGCCCGAAGACGACCCCCAAAGATCGCCCAAGAGGCCAAAGACCGTCCCAAGAGGCCCCCAAGAGGCCCCCAAGACGGCCGAAGAGGCCCCCAAGACGCTCAAGATGGCATCCAAGACGGCCCAAGAGCCCTCCAAGACGTCCTTCAGGCCCGAAAGGGTCAAAATGGCCTCGAGGCGGCAGAGATGACCTTCAAAATGCCCACGTGTTCCCCGAAGGCTTTCCAAACCGCTTCGGGGAACACATGGTCTGATAGCTTGGCAGGTCTGGCCTCAACGTTCGGCCACATAGGCGCTTCCACAAAGGCAGGGGGCGGCGGTGACTCGCCTTAGGCGTCTTCGATCCGCCGCCCCCTGTTGCTTGCAAGAGGGGTGCCTGGCGTGCCAAATTCTATCGCTTTTGGTTTTGGTTATGTTGTCCAAAGGACTCCCCCTGGGGCTTAGGCCCGTCCCGCCGAGGTCCCAAGATTGCCCGGATCCGGCTCCAAAGAATTTGTCCTGTCCAGACGGCTCCAAGACGGCCAAAGATGGCCTCCAAGACGCCAAAGATGGCTTCCAAGACGGCAGAGATGGCCCCAAGATGCCTTCAAGACGACCCAAGATGCACCCAAGACGGCCTGAGATGGCCTCCAAATGGCCCACGAGGCCCCCAAGAGGCCCCCGAGAGGCCTTCAAGACGGCCCAAGAGGCCTCCAAGAGGTCCTCCAGGAGGGCCGACGAGGGCAAAATCATTGATGGTCCTTAGGTGTTTGAAGGACTTGGGTATTGTCGTCGGTTCGGCTCTCCGACGGCCCAAGACGGTCCAGGAGGTCCCCAAGATCGCCCCAAGACCGCCCACGAGGCCTCCAAGATGGCCCCAGGACAGCCCAAGAGGCTCCCAAGAGGGCCCCAAGATCGCCCGGGAGGCCTGCAAGACGCCCAAGATGGCCTCCAAGGCGGCTAAGATGGCCCAAGATGCCTCCAAGACGGCTCAAGATGCCCCCAAGACGGCCTAAGATGGCCTCAAGATGGCCCAAGAGGCCCCCAAGAGGCCTCCAAGACGGCCCAAGAGGCCTCCAAGAGGTCCTCAAGGAGGGCCCGAATAGGCCAAAATCATTGATTGTCCTTAGGTTGTTGAAGGATTTTGCATGTGCTTCTTTTCGGAATTCCGACGGCTGAAGACGACGCAAGAGGCCCCCAAGATCGCCCAAGAGGCCTCCAAGATGGCCCCTTGACGGCCTAAGAGGCCCCCAAGACGGCCCCAAGAGGGCACCGAAACGGCCCTAGAGGCCTCCAAGACGCCCCAGATGGCCTCTAAGAACCCCTGATATGCCCCAAAAGGGCCCCAAGACGACCCAGACAGGCCCCCAAGACGGCTTCCGACAGCGTCAGACAAGCCAGGAACGCCCTAAGACAGCCAAAGAGGCCCCCAAGAAGCCCCAAAGGCCCCCCCAAACCCTCCAAGAGGCCCCCAGGAAGCTCCCAGGAGGCACTAAACGAGTGCCCCAAGAGGCGCCCAAGAGGCCTCCTCCTACTCCTCCTCCTCCCCCTCCTCCTCCTCGTTGTTCCTCACCCTCACCCTCCTCCTCTTCTTGCTCCCCCAAGCGTTCCCCGAAGTCTTTCCAAATCAACTCGGGGAACAACTGGCCCGATAGCCTGGCCAAGCTCTGGCCCAGCTGTCGGCCACAGAGGCGCTTCCAAAAAGGTAAGGGGCGGCGGTGAGTCGCCGTAGGCGTCTTTGATATCTAACACGGTCTGCCACATGACCGAAACATGCCACCAAGGTCGCCAAGACGGCCCAACCCACCTCCAGGATGACCCGAGATGGCCCAAAGAAAAACTGTACAAATAGGATTACAGGAGGACCCCCAGGAGGGTCAGACGAGGCAATACATTGATCCTCCCTGGACTGTGATACTCACGCTAATCAGAGTTAACAGCTGTGACTGAATTCTTGCTTTTGCAAGTCGTCACCCGCCAAAGACGGCTCAACACGCCTCCAAGATGGCCCCAAGACGGCCCAAGAGGCCCTCGGAATTGCCACGAGGCTTCCAAGGCCCGAGGAGGCCCCAAGACGGCCCACGAGACCACCAGCACGAACCTTCAGGGCATCCCAAAGGCCCCACGACGGCGCACTGAAGCGCCGATGATGCCCCCCCAAGGTGCCAGACTGCCAAAGACCGCGCTAAAACTCCCAAGAAAGCGCCCAATAACCACCGAGAGGCTCCCGAAACGCCGCCAAGAGGCACCATATGAGCTCACAAGACGGCCAAAGAGGGCCTCTGGAAGGCCGCAGATAGACTCAAGGGACCCGCGAGACTACCCCACACGTGCCCAAGACAGCCCAGCGATGACCCAAATAACCCCCTAGACGAGATACTCACATGTAACGGCCTACACAACGATTCGCTGGCCCAGCGGCTGCTTTGCCGTGGGTAACTGGATACCGGGGGCATATCAAGCGGGAACCCCACTTCAAAACGAACCGTCTCTTCATCCCTATAGCTGTGGGGAGATGTTGGACGAAAGCGCACGGCGCTGAGGCGGTAATCAATGCTTGAAAGCCAGCCGACCTCCATGTTACCAACTCTTAGAACCTGTGGCAAGGAATGTCTTTGGCGGTAAGACGAACGCCACACACTGAATACCCCGCCCTCCACCCGCGAGTCCGTTGAAAACGTCAACCTTCAGGATCATAATCAGTGAGGAAATTTTGGGCGGTACGCCTGGCCCACCTCATCGACGCGCCTGGCGGCGCGACGAGCAAAGACGTACATGTAAGGACGAGGGGCTGATGTAATACATGTGATCGGTTTTAATATAAGATTTTTGATACATGATTAGTTTATGAATGAATTGATGCATGAACTCATCGTTGTTTTTAATACTGAATCCTTGCATTTTTAATACATGATCCGCACGCGGAGCATGTATTGAAAACGACACTGTATGGAGGACTCTGGGGAAGCAGGGCGAGGAAGAGGCAGGAAGAGAAGGGGGGCAAGACGGGAGTGGGGGGGACCCCCCCCCCCAGGCGCGCGCTCCCGCGCGAGCGGGGAGCGAGGAGCGGGCAGCGGGAAGCGGGCAACGGGCAACGGGCAGCGGGGAGCGGAGAGCGGGGACGACGACGGCGACAACGACGACGACGACGACGACGACGACAGCGACGGCGACGGCGACGGCGACTGCGACGGCGATGGCGACGGCAACGGCGACGGCGACGATGGCGACGGCGACGACGACGGCGACGACGACGGCGACGGCAACGGCGACGACGACGAAAACTGTGGCGGTGGAGGCGGCAGTGGCGGCAACGGCGACGGCGACGGCGACGACGACGGCGAAGGCGACGACGGCGGCGGCGGCAGCGACGACGAGAAGCCGCGCAGATTGGAGGGGTGCGGGGCCGTGCGGGGGCCAAGGCCGCTAGAAGCGTCGCCGAGGTGGTCGAACTGGCGGCCGCGCGGGAGCGCTGCCCTCCTTCTCGACATTCAACTGTTCCTCCCTGCGTTCATCTTGCTCCTCCTCCGCCTCCATATGCGTCTCCATCTCCTCTTCGGCACGCTCCTCCTCATCCTTCTTGTCCCTGCGCTCCTGCTCCTCCTGCGCATCGTCGTCGTGCTCCCCCTCCTCCTCCTCCTCCTCCTCCTCCTCCTCCTTCTTCTCCTCCTCCTGCTCCTCCGCCCCCTCCGCCACCTCCTCCTCCTCCTACTCCTCCTCCTCCTCCTCCGCCCCTCCGCCTCCTCCTCCTCCTCCTCCTCCTCCTCCTCCTCCTTCCCCTCCTCCTCCTCCTCCTCCTCCTCCTCCTCCACATCGCCCTCCTCGGCCATTATGCGCCCGACACATCTCATACCCATCGTTACGTTGTCGTCGCCGCCACCTTTCTCCGCCGCCGCCGTCGCAGCCGTCGCCATCGCCGCCGCCGCCGCCTTCTTCGCCGCCGCCGCCTTCGCCATCGCCGCCTTCGAAATCGCCTCCACCGTCGCCGCAGGCGCCACCGCCGTCGCCGTGGCCAGCGCTGCCGCGGCCGAGGGAGGGTGGATGACCCGAGGGAAGGATGGAGGGCAGCGGGGAATCAGGAGAGGTAAAAGGAGCGGGAGGACGAGGGGCGGGAGGAGCGGGAGGACGAGGACGAGGACGAGGCATGCTGATTTACGGCCCACCCACCCCTGACGCGAGGAGCGCGCCGACGCGGACCACGAAGACTACGGCGAGGCAGCCTTGGCGCCAACGCCGACGCCGACGGCAACGGCAGCGCCAGAGCCGACGCCCGCGCCGATTACGGCCCGCGCCGACGACGACGACGACGACGCCGCCGCCGCCGGCAACGAAGGCGGCGACGGCGGCGGAGGCAGTCGCCGCGGCAGCGGCAGCGGCTCCGCCGCGGGGGGCGGCGGCGAGGCCTCGACGTCCTTCCCGGCGTCGAAGGCCTCGCGCGCGCGGGGTCGCGCCCGGCACCCCGACGGCCCTCCAGCGGCCCTGCAGCGGCCATCGGCGGCGACCGCTGGCGGCCATCGCCGGCCTCGGCGGCCCTCGGGCGACCCTCGCCGGGTGGGGGGGGAGCGGCCGCACGGGGGTCGTCGTCGCCATCGTCGTCGTCGTCGTCGTCGCCGTCGTCGCCGTCGCCGTCGTCGTCTTCGCCGTCGTCGTCGTCGTCGCCGTCGTCGTCGTCGTCGTCGTCGTCGTCGTCGTCGTCGTCGTCGTCGTCGTCGTCGGTTGTCGTCCTCGTCCTCCTCCTCCTCCTCCTCCTCCTCCTCCTCTTTCTCCGCCTACGCCTCCTCTCCTGCTCCTGCTGCTGCTGCTCCTCCTCCTCCTTCCCACTACTGGCCCGCGGTGGGGAGACCACGCCGCGTGGCGAGTCAGTGGATACTCGGGGACCCCGTGCGGTTTTGGGGTTCGGGTCGTCCTCCGAGGACGTCACTGGCGACCATCGGGGGACCCTCTGCTAGGGTGCAGCTCCTCGGAGGTTAAATTCGGCATCGGCGCTGGTATACCCGATCCGGCACGATCCCGCCTGATCGGGCTCAACCCCGCAGATCCAGCTTACAATCCTTGGATATTGCAGCCAAATCTAGCTCATTGGCCTTGTCAATCGGGCTTGATAGCCCCGAGCGCCTTCCACTGCTCGCAAAGTGCCCACTCGAAAATGTCCGAACAACACATATCTGCATCGATGTGAAGTGCCCAAAATCCCCACATGGCGGATCCAGACCATTTACGAGTGGATTGTTTGTGCGAATGGTAGATTGGTGGAATGTGTGTTCACTCCGACGAAGACTTCTGGGGAGTTGCCGCCTGACCTTCGCGAGTAGTGGAACGCGCTTGTCTATCCGATAGCCCGTGATCGTTCTGACGAAGATGGGGAGCTGCCCCCCTGACCTCTGTTAGGCGGCGAGCCAGAGGGGAAGTGAGAAGAGGCGCACCTTCTCAGAAGGCCCGGAAGTCCCCCGGACTTCTGCTGAGAAGTCTCCCAAGCCCTCCCCGAAGACAGACAAAAACTTTTCCCAGAAGGCGCGAGGGCTCCCGAGAAGCCCCGCCGCCCTCTGAGAAGGCCTGCTCCTTCTCAGTTCCCCCCCTCGCTCGCCGCCGCTCGACGCGGGCTGGTTCGCGGACCCCCCCCCCTGTGCTGTTCTCTCCTCCATGCGGCCTCCTCCTCCTCCTCCTCCTCCTCGTCGTCCTCCTCCTCCTTCTCCATTTCCCCCCCTCGCTCGCCGCCGCTCCGTCGACCGCCCGTGGCCCCCTTTTCCAGGCAACGGGGGGCGCGGCCGTCGAGGGGCAGGGAGGGGGCCCCCAGGGCGGGGGCGCCCGCCTCCTGCCTCCTCTCCCCGCCGCCCTGCCTCCCTGCCTCCTCCTCGTGCTCCTCCTCGCCTTCCCCCCCCCCTCCTCGCCATCGCTCGGACGTCCATTCCCTGTGTTTTTTTCGGTTTCGTGCGTGGCTTTTTCGCCAAATGATCAAGGATGCTCCTCGATGGCCCTCGCCGAAGGAAAAATGCACACGTCCGAGCGATGCCAAGCGTGCTCCTCCTCGCCTTCCCCCCCCCCCCCTTCCAGTGAGAGAGGGGGGGCGGCATAGAGGGGGAGAAGGGACAAACGGGAGGGCGGAGGGAGGGTCTGGCGAGGGAGGACTGGGAAGGGGGGAGGTGGAGAAGGGGTGGAGAGAGGAAAGGGAAGGGGGAGGCAGGGTAGAGGCAGGACGAGGAAGGGGGAGGGGAGGGGGAGGGGCAGGGGGAGGAAGGAGAAAAGGGGAGGGGGAGGAAGGGTAGAGAGAGGACGAGGAAGGGGATGGGGGAGGGGACAGGAGGACGGCAGAAGAGGATAGGTTGAAGAGGTTGGAACCCTTGCAGATACGATCCACGATTCTGGAATCGCAGAGGGCGCAGCTACATAATAGCTTGGCTTCAGAGTGTACGCATAGTGTGTAGGTTAAATCAGACGCAGAACATGTGCTTCTGGCTGGTATGAGGCATGACCCCCAGCCAGCAAGCTGCAAGGTCTTTCTGCCCGTCATGTTATGCTATGCATGTTAATGTTGATTGCTGTCAAGGGTATTCCCTCCCTCCTCAACCCGTGGTATATCCACAGTCCTGCTACAGCATGCCTGTCAGCAACCAGGACGAGGAAATGAGCATGGAAGAAAACGGGGGTTTGGCAGGGAACCCGCTTTCATACCACAGTGGTCTTGGAAAGCAAGATCGGGGCGCTAGAAGAACGCTCAACTTTGCGCAAGCATGCCCCGTACCGCTTCCACAAACCGAGGTTGCGGTGGCGATTTGGCTTTGCCAAGATATCCAACTTGCCTTCGTCGTAGCGGCGGCCATCGTTTCGACGATCTCTCCTTGTCTTCCTCCCCGCTTTCTTGCCCTTTTCCCTGCCATCACGCGGAAAGCTGCCTGCGATGGGGTGGGAGCTTAGTGGGCCCTGGAAACGACAAGGCCGTTTTTTTTACCAGTTCCGGCCGGTTCCGACGCCGATTTGTTACCGGTTCCGTCGCCGATTTTTGAACGGTTCCGGCTCCAGTTCCAATCCTGGAGCCGTTTTTGTTACCGTTTCCGGTCGCCGTTTTTTTGCCGTTTCCATTTTCAAGGGACATTTTTGCTGGAAACGGTGACAAAACGGCCCTGCCGTTTCCAGGGCCCACAAAGGGTGGGAGTTGGGACTGGATCGACGGGGGGATGGGAGGGATAACTGCACCATCCGCAGGGTGGGGCCATGGCGTGCTGGCCTGGCCCGCCCCACCCCTCTGCCCGGCCCCTCAGCAGAGTCTCTTTGCTGGAGGAGGCGGGGGAGTACGACGCGTGGCGGTGTGGCATGTGCTGCGTGGTGCTGCGTGCATCGGCGGAGGAGGAGGATGAGGAGGACCCTTCCCTCCCCTCTGAGCTCCACTGCAGCAAACCTCACCCACAAGAAGGAGCAACCGAGCCCTGTGCCAAAAAAGCGTGCCCGGAGATCATGACACGACACGACTGGAATTCATCAGAACGTGGCGGGGGTTGTCGCCTCAATCGCTAGGACGGGCATCCCCTCCCTTCCCTTCCCCAGTGCGTGGCAAGGGTCACAAGGCACTGGCAGGCGCTGGGTCAGGCACATCTCGATCTCTGTCGCGCTCTCTGCCTGTTCCTCTTCCCTCCCCGTGATGATTGAGCGCGTGCGGCTTATCAGTTCCCATTATGCACTTCGAAGTGTCGGACTGCTCGGATTGTCGGGATTCGGGGTAGGTGCGTGTGCGTCACCGACGAGGACGAGGAGCGGTGGGTAACAATGAGCTGTCAGAGAAGGCCTTAAGAGGGCCACCAGGCGCCGTTCAACTGGGAGGATCGCTGTCCTCTGCCGGAATGCGGTCTCCAGTCGCTCCAGTCACCATGACTGGCGACGCCGCGACGCACTTCGGACTCAAACGCACCAGCGCGACCACGTGATCCACCAGCTCGCGGACTGCGCCATTCGACGAAAATGATGCGCGTGAGTTCCACGAACGCAGTAACCCTAGCGCGGCCACCTAATTACAGACTTTGCGAACGCGGCCTAGGCAGCAATCGGTGAGGAGCACGAGACCGACGAAGACGAGGAGAACGAGGACGAGGAGCACGACGAGGACGAGGAGGACCACAGGGACAGGGAGGACGATGAAGACAAGGAGGGCCAAGAGGACTACGACGAAAGCAAGGGCGACGAGGAGGGCGACGATGACGAAAAGGGCAAGGAAGACGAGGAGAACACGGAAAACCGACAGCAAGCAGGCCCAGGGCGCGGGATCTGCTGCGGGTTGCGAGGCGCGCGCGCACCGGCATCACCCGCGCCGTGGCGCCGACGAACTCGTCCTGCAGGCGGAGCGCCTGGGGGCCCCATGGCATCGCAGCTGTCATGGAAAGCGTCGTCGTCGTCGTCGTCGTCATCGTCAAAGCCGTCGTCGTAGCGTCGTCGTCGTCGTCAACGCCGTCGTCGTCGTCGTGGTCGCTGCTGAGGCGGGGAAGCGGAAGGGGAGGAGAAGGGGGGCGAAGGGGTGTGGGGCAAGACGGGGGACAGGAGGCGAGGAGAAGGAAGAGGGGGGAGGAGGGGGAGAGAACGAGCAAGAGGAGGAGAAAGAGGAAGGGAAGGAGAAAAAGCTTTCGCCCACCCAGTCCGTGCGCCAATCCTCGCTTCGCTCAACTCTGATAAATGAAACTCTTCGAGGGGGGTAAATCACATGTGGATGCAGGCCGGATGAGGATCAGGAGGAAGGACAGAGGGGAGGTGGAGGTGGAGAACGAGGACGAGGTGAAGAGGAGTACGAGGAGGACGGGGAAGAGACGAGGAAGGATGGGAGGAGGAGGAAGAAAAGAAGGAAGAGGAGGTGGAGGATGGCCCGTGTAAACCCAAGAAGCATCCACGAAGTTAGAATAAACCCTCCCTCCAAGCTTCCTATTCATAGGCCCCTGCAACGGTTCATTTCTGTTGAAGGAGCTGCCCTTTTGGATGACAAGCGCCTGACGACCCTAAAGCATGCCAAAACATTGGTTTCGGGATTCGCACGCCACGGATCAACCTGAGTGTTGCGTCTTGACAACCCAGATTCGTGCCACTGCCAGAACGGCATTCTTGGGACTTCAACACAACGAATCAACGTAGTTGTTGCGACAGCATAATCGCGAATCCTCTCAAAACATCTTTCTTGGCACGTTGATGGTGGGAACCCGTGGAACTCTTCCAACTTGTTTAACAAATGTGCGCCGCGCCCAGGCGATAACCACATATTGAAAAAGGAACCTTCCTACATCTGAAGCTCTTGCTTTATATATGATGCGAATATGGCCTTACCCAAAAAAACTACGCCGCGCGTTTGAAAACGGGCCGCCCTCAACCCATGAAGCTCTTGCATAATTCTTGTTCATCGAGTGCGCGCCAAGCCCAAGCGAGAGCCACATGTTGAAAACGGCCCGCCCTCAATCCGCGAAACTGTTGCAAATGTTTCGAACAAATGTGCGCCGCGCTGAGGCGAGAACCACATTTTGAAAACGACCCGCCGTCAGTCCGTGAAAGTCTTGTATGTCTCAGATCCAACAAATATGCGCCGCGCGAAAACAAGATCCACATGTTGGAACCGACACCCCCTCCATTTGCGAAATGGTTGCCAATATTTAATATTCAGAATCATCGATGGTGAGATGTCTCAGGCGAAGCGCCCAGCCCGCCCTGAAAAAAATGCTTCGGGGTGCGACAGGAAGAAACTATAGATAAGGAGAAGGAATGGAGGAGGAGGAGGAGGGGGAGGAGAAGGAGGAGGAGGAGCAGGAGCAGGAGGAGCAGGAGGAGCAGGAGAAGGAAGACAAGAACGGGGAGGAGGAGGAACAGAAGGATATCGTGGCGGAGAGGGTGCACAGGTGCAGATGCACGGGACGGGGAAATGGAAGGTGGGGAGAAGAGGTCAGGTGCTCGTCCTGCCTCCTCCTGCTCCTCCTCCTCCCCTCTCCTCCTCCGAAATAGAGGAATTACCAGCTGGCTCGGGAGAGCCGTCCGGCGACGAGCGCGCGGGGGGCGCGCGCGGCATGCAACACAACATGGCTAAGCCGCGGCCAGTGTATCGATTCGCGTTCCGCGGAGCCGAGGTGGACACCTCTCGCGCGTCAAGCAGCAACTCTCGAAGACTTTCGGCCGCCCAATTATGCCCAACAGCGCGCCCAACCGCTCGCAAAGCGGACATAATGCATCTCCCCGGCATGGCGCTTTGGGCACCGTTCGAATGCCATTCGGCGCCGCTTGGTGCTACTGGGCGCTATTTCGCGCAATCGAGCGCAATGCGCCGAGGCGCACTCAATCCAAAACAAGCAGAACCTTCAGCTACGCGCTATCTAATCGCACGCGCTGTCCAGTTGGAGCGGCGGCTGCCAGTCCGCGAGGCGGGCGCCGCGCTCACCGGGGCGCCCTGGGAGAACTCGCCGAAGGCGCGGCAGCTGGCGCTGCAGTCGACCCTCTCGGAGCCGGCGCCAAAAAAACGGTCGCAAGGCAGGCTCTCCGCAGGCCACTCCGCAGCCGCGGACCCAGGCCACGGCGGCAGCGCGCTGGGCTGCAGCGCGCAAGCTGCGCGCCAAGCCGAATCGCATGCCGCCGCGTAAGATGCTGGGCGATCGCCGATCAACTCGGCGCGTCGCGCTGCGAATGCGGGCGCGGCGCTCGGCCGGGCACGGCGCGCCGCGCCGCGGGCGCGCGGGCGCAGGCCCGCTGCCCCGCGCGCGGCTGACGTCGGCGCGCGCGCCCCGCCCGGCTCAGGTGCATCGCCTGTATTTTACGCATCCTGTCGGGCGAGAGCCGCGCCCCGTTCCAAGGCCTCACCCCGCACATGCCCCGTGGAAGCAGCGCTCAGCCGCCCGCCCGCGCGGGGCACCTCGGACAGGACAGCCCCGCCCGCGCCCGGGTCGAGGCGCCTCCACCCGCGGGGGGGCCGCTTTGGCTGCGACGGCCATTGCCGCCCCAATCATCTTGGAAGCGAGCTCCTGCAGGCGCTGCCGCGCGCGGAGCTCGGCCTGCCCGCGGCGCAGCTGCTCGCGCACTGGCCCCCAGTTCGCCATCGGCTGCGAGGCCCCCGACTCGGCGCTGCGCGGCGCGACGTTATATCTCGTCGCTCGCCTCCGTTTTTCCCCATCGCGTCGCGCACTTCGGCGGCGGCGCGAACGCGGGTCGCGCGATCCGCTAGCAGCCGGGAACAATGTCGGGGATGGACAGACCTCCCGTTAGTAAAACGTGGTTTAGCGAAAACGACCTGAGGCCCAAACCTGGCGTGCGCAAGCCTGGAAAATAACGGCCACGGCGCCCTCTCGAAAACCGAAAACGGACAATTCACTGTCACTGTTGGGGGTTCTGTCCACCCCCGACGCTAGCAGTCGGGGGCAATGGCTCGCGCTTTCCGGCGAGCGTCGCTGACCTCGCTCTGCGCGCGCCGCTCTGCCTCGGCACTCTCCGCCGACGCCCTCTCCGCGGCGGCACCGGCGCGCCGCCGATCTGCCCCGGGGCATTTTTCTGCGCCGCCGCCGTGGCCTCTGCCTCCAAGGGAAAGCGCCGCGCGCTGCAGCCGCCTTTGCTTTTTCGGAAGCCCTCGTCATCCTGAGCTGCTGGGCCCTCCTCCTCCTCTTCCTCCTCCTCCTCCTCCTCCTCCTCCTCCTCCTCCTCGTCCTCCTCCCCGCGCCGCTCCCGGCCCCCTCTTGCAGCGCCGCGCTCGAAGGCCCGCGCGCTCCTCGGCCACTTCGAGACCTCGGCCCCGTCCGCTAGTTCTCGGAGCTCCACGGGCGCCCGCGGCGACTGTTCCGAGCCAATGGCTCGCCGTCTTTCCTCGGCCTGTTCCACGACGCGGATCGCGGCGACGCGGCCACTCTGGGGCCGGGCGCGACCGGCAGCGCGCCGCCCAAGATCAAGCGCCGAGATCTGATCCCTCATCTGCGACATCTCCTGGTCTCTCTTTCTTTTTTTTTCTCTCTCTCTCTCTCTCTCTCTATATATCCTTTCTCTTTGTATTTCCCTTTCCCTTTTCCTTTTTTTTCTCTTTCTCTCTTTTTCTTTCTCTCTCTCTCTCTCTCTCTCTCTTTCTGTCTCCCCTCTCTCTCTCTCTCTTTCTTTCTGAATTTCTCTCTCTCTCTCTCACCCTCTCTCCTCCCTCTCTCTCTCTCTCTTTCTGTCTCTGTCTCTCTCTCTATCTTATCTCTCTCTCTCTTTCTCTCCCTCCCTCCCTCTCTCTCTTTTTCTCTCTCTCTCTCTCTCTCTCCCTCTCCTTTTTTTTCTCCTCTCCCTCTCTCGAACGACAATAATCCCCCGTCGCCCTTATTCGGCCTGCCCCCTGCCCAAGCTGCGCAGCGCCACGCAGTTGCGCGCGAGGGGCGGTAGACGGTTCGAGCATGGGACAATGAAGTTGCAGGGGGGGCGGCTGACCTGAGTGCGCTCGACAGACCGCCTTCTTGCACTCCCCTCGAACTCCCGGGCAACGGCGCCCGGGGAACTCTGCGCTGCCAGGGCCTCTGCTGGCGCCGGAGTCATCGGCGCGCGAGCTCGACGCAGTGGACCGCGCAGCTCGGGCAGAAGACGATGGCGCGCCCCACGGGGCCCTCGACGCCCCGCGTTGATCGGGCCCCGTGCCCATGGCCCTCGGAAAGCGAGCACGCGGAGTGGGGGCCGTCTCCGCGTCGGCTCTCGGGCGCCCGGCGCGCGCGGCCCCCTGCGGGGCAGCCGGCGGGGGGGGCGACTCGGGGGCGCGGCCCCCGGGGCGGCCTCCCGGATCGAGCGCCCCCCTGATGGTCCGCTACCGAAAATTTCCGGTAGCGCTCCGCAGAGATCGGTCGCTACCGAAATACCGAAATTTTTAGCGCCCACTACCGGTATCCAGAGCGTTCTGAAATCCGCCATTTCAACGCCCTCAAACGAAGATCCGGTCGCTACCGAAATTCGGGGTGCGTCGAAATCGCTACCGAAAATTTCCGGTACCAGACTATCTGGGCCGGCTCTCCTCTGACACGCCCTCCGTCTTAGTCCGCTCTTTACGAGCGAGGACCTCGCCGCCAAACACACGGCTCCCTGCGCTTGCTTCGCCCCGGGCATCCTCTTTGGGCGCCCGAAATGGGTGCGGAAAGAGTGGGTACAATGCCCAACAACAAATGCTGTCCCAAACCATCAGCGGCCGCTGTTGGGCAGGCGGCCCTCTGTCTCGAATGGACAGGCCGCGGCGGCGTGGACAGCGAATCCTGTTCAAAATGAACAGGAAATGCTGTTGGGCATTGTACCCATTCTTTCCGTGCCCATTTCGGGCGCCCAGATCCTCGGCGCAGGTGTCTCCCCGGCATTCGGCTGCACGATCGCGGTCGCGCCTGCCATCACCTCCGCCATTTCCTCGCGCAGGTCGCCCCGCGGCGGAGCGAGAGCCCGCCGTCGGCGCGCGCCGAGGCTGGCGACCACTCCCGAACCGACATGAGGGAGGGCCCTTCTTCCGCTGGCCCACCAGCTACCGAAGGCGAAAAATGCACGCTGAGATTATGCGAAGAACGCGAGTCGGAGTCTCCTACGCAGTCGAGAGGACTCAGTCTCGACGACGATCGCGCGTGATCCTTCTAAGCCGCGGCATTGCGCCACAACGCCTGGGGCATCCATCTTCGACAGGGGGCACAGCTCCATGAACTCGTGGCGAAACTTTTGGTTGGCTGATCACCTATTCCATATGGATCCAGGCAAGATCTTCACCCGATAATATGTTCCTGTTCAGCGTGTTCAAGAAGACCTGTTTCCAAAAACGATCTCAAATTACGCTTCGAAGATGTCGTACTTGACGCCATGGCTCGAACGTCCGTCACGAGTGAGCGTAAAATGCGTGTGGGCGTGTGTATAAGGCCGGCCGAAGGGAGAGGAAGACTGGCCGCGCGCGCGAACGCCTCTTTCCCACGCTACAACAGCTGTCGACGGTATAGAGTCGGCAGCGATGGCCCCGCCAACGCTCATATGGAGGGAAGCGGCGGCGCGGGAAAAACATAGCGAGGGGAACGTTAGGAATTACTGGCCCGCTCCCCGATGACTGACCTGCGGAGACCTACGGCAGGGTCTCAACAACCCGGCGAGCATCCCAGGGCGGTGGTCGAACGTGTTGGCTTCGAGCACCCGCGAACAACTCGTCCGGCTTGGCGGCGCAGCTGGAGCAGAGCGTGTGGCGCCAGGCCCAAGGCCTGAGGGCCCCAGACGGCGTGATGGGTGGCGCCAACACTCCAGCGGCCCGGTCCTGGCCAAGGCCACGGCCCAGTCCCCGGCTCTGGCCCCGGTCTCAGACTCGGCACGCCCCCGAGGACACAGACAGCTCACCTCCTCTTCCTTTTCCTTCTCCTCCTCCCCCTCCTCCTCCTCCTCCTCGTCCTCCTCCTCCTCCTCCTCATCATCCTCCTACTCCTCATCCTGCTCCCCCTCCTTTTTTCTCCTCTTCCTCCTCCTCCTCTTTCCCCTCTCCTCCTCCTCCTCCTCCTCCTCCTCCTCCTCCTCCTCCTCACCTTCCCCCTCCCCCTCCCCTTCCTTTCCCTCCTCCTCCTCCCCCTCCTCCTCCTCCTCTTCCTCCTCCTCCGTCCACCGCCTGCCCATGTCTCGAGCCTGTTGCAGGGTCATCAGCTCATCGTTGTCGTCGTCGTCGTCGTGGTCGTCGTCGTGGTCGTGGTCGTCGTCGTCCTCCTTCTGGATCGGCGGCACTGGCCGTAAAGCTCTCAACATCTGCAACTTCCAGCCGGGAACTGTTACTCCTGTGTGGACCTATGACGGGGGCACTTAGACGGAGGATTTCTGACAGCATCGCTGATGCGTCCTGGGTATCAACGAAGTCCCCATCCTCTTCGCTTTCCTCCCCCTCCTTTTCCTTCTATCTTCCTCCGTTCCTTCCCAGTCCCGGTCTTCTCTATTCCTCCTCCTCACCTCCTACTCTCCTCCCCAACCACATCCCCGCATGCGGTACGAAATCCAACCGGCTGGGACAAATCCGAACTGGCTGGTGCATGTTTCAACCGGCTCGGAAAGACAAAGTGGTAATACTGCTCACGAGCAAATTAACGTCACTGCAGGGCTTTATGTGTGAGGCGATGTTAAGGAGATCCAAAGAGTAGAACCGCTAATCTCCTTGTGTCTGCACATTGATTCCAGAAATTAGCATCATTGCCCAGTTGGAATATGTACCAGGTGTGTGGCCTGGGATGTTGCTGGAAGGACTCAAGGATCAAGGGTTTAAGGGCTCAATGGCTTCGGAGTGTAAGCGTTTAAGAGAGTAAGGGCTTCAAGGCTTAAGGGTTTATCTGAATCTGTAAGTGTGCTAAGACTTCCTGGCTTGAGGGTTCAAGGGCGTAAGTGTTCAGGGACGGGGTGTTTAAGGGTTTCAGGCGAACAAGAGTGTTTGGGTTTCCGGGCTTCAGGGTGTAAAGACTTACGGAGTTAAAGGGTTCATGCATTTGAGGGCTCAGACCTTGAAAGGGTTTTCCGATTGAAGGTCTTAAGGGTTTGGGAGCTTACGGGCTTGAGGGCTGTAAGGTTAAAACATGTAAGGGTGTGAGGGCTCACGGATTCATCATCATCATCACCACCATCAGCATCATCATCACCAGCATCATCATCACCACCACCACGATCAATTGCCATCACCATCACCATCACCATCACCATCACCATCACCATCACCATCACCATCATCAGCATCATTATCGGCATCATCATCACCTTCATCATCATCAACGTCATCATCACCATCATCCAGAATAATCATCATCACCAACATAGGCACGCCGTCAACTAGGACGCCTGTACGACGCCCCGGAGACGCCCGCACGACGCCCAGAAGACGCCTATAAAACGCCCGTACGACGCTTCAAAACGCCCGTACGATGCCTCGAAGACGCCCGCACGGCGCCTCTGAGGACGCCTGTGCGACACCTCGAAGACGCCCATTCGACGCCCGTACGACGCCGCAATGACGCCTGTAGGACGCCCGCACGACGCCCCTAAGACGCCCGCACGACACATCGAATACGCCCGAACGACGCCTCTGAGGCGCCCATACAACGCTTTTAGGACGCCCGTACGACGCCGCCAAGACTCGTCTAAGACGCCCGTACGACGCCTCCAAGGACGCCTGTGCGACGCCTCTACGGACGCCTGTGCGACGCCTCGAAGACGCCCGCGCGACGCCTCGAAGACGCCCACGCGACGCCTCTGAGACGCCCGCACGACGCCTCGAAGACGCCCGCACGACACCTCTAAGGATGCCTGTACGACGCCTCGAAGACGCGCGCACGACGCCTCGAAGACGCCCGCACGACGCCTCTAAGACGCCTGTGGGGCGTTTCATAAATTAGAGGTTGGTTGGAATGTTTCCTCGAGTGGTTGGAATGAAAACCAACGGGGTTGTTATTTGTGCTAGGGTGGTTGGAATTGGTTCTACTTATTTGTCGATCTCTTCCATTTCCCATTTCCCCACCTCCCCCTGGGAGACCATCAGGTAACGATACTGCTACTCCCCGGACCTCTCCCGGGGTGCGTCCTGACAAGGACTTCGAGGCGAATCCGGCGGTGGCGACGAGCGCCTCCCAGGAGGCCCAGACAGGGGAAAACGAAGGAAGGGGGTAAAGGTATGTGTACCTTTTCCTCCTCCGAATTTCCCAATTCGCCCCCACCGAACACTTTCCGCCACTTTCCGCGACGTGCCTGCCACTTTCCGCCACCGCCCGCCCGAGCCCCTGCCCATCCCTGGCCCTGGAGTCGAACGCCGGCACTGCGCCCCGGCCTCCCTCCTTTCCTCTCTCTCTCTATCCCTTCTTCTCCTCCTCCTCCTCCTCCTCCTCCTCCTCCTCCTCCTCCTCCTCCTCCTCCTCCTCCTCCTCCGCT
>CAUYUJ010003123.1:60000-82055 GCA_963575745.1 Prorocentrum cordatum | reverse complement strand
TTGTTGCTCTTGTTGCTGTTGTTGTTGTTGTTGCTGTTGTTGTTGAATTCTCACATGTAAAGAATTATGATTGCTGATCCCCCCTCCCGGTAACCATCCTGTTTTTCAGTTGAAGCGCCCCCTCTCGGGGCTCGTACCTTGCTTTTTACAAGGGAAAACGAAGGATCGCCAAACTGTGCCCCTGGCCTTTGGTTTACAATAACAACAACAACGGCACCGGCCTGTATTTCCCAATCGCGCTCTCGCGAAAGACTTCCCCGCAATTTATGCAGGAATCGCACTCTCGCGGGTGATTTCCTCTCAAATCATCCAGACGCCGCGCCCTCGACACTCAAGAATCACGCTTTCGCAATGAATTTCCAGAGGACTTATTTGGGCTTCCTCGCGATTCATGCGGGACTCACGCTTCAGCAACCTGCCTGCTCGACGTGGCCGCCTGGGCCGGCCTTCCCGACCCGCCCGTTAGGGTCTGCCCGCCCGATCTGCCTGTCTGGCTCTGCCACGTTTTTTTTGCTTCCGGCCCCCTTCCTGCTACGGTTTCTCGTGCTCTATCCTCCTCCACCTTGTCCTTTCCGTCCGTCCATCCTTTCTTCCCCTGCCGTAGGGGCTGCACTACACGCCGCGTTTTTCCTCCTCCGCCTCCTCCTCCCCCGCCTCCCCCTCGCCGGACAGCACAGCCTGCCCGGAAGCAGCGTGGCGGCGCGCAGGTCTGCAAAGCAGGCCTCCGGCTTGAGCTCTGGCAACAGCTTCAGCCCGCATAGACAGCCGTAGAGAGCCTCGGCAGCTTCTCGGGCGCAGCCGGGCAATTCTCCATGATTTTCCCGGCCTATGATCATGCGGTTGGTCCCTGCTCAAGGCTTGGTGCAGGCGTGCCGCGGAAGCCCATGCCGCACTACACGTTGCTGTCAAGAAATGCCCCCAAGGGGGGTACGATCGAAGACGAAGAGGGCGGGTATTTAGGGTTTGGGATATACGTGCTGACTGGCCCGCGACCAAATAAGGGCGAATAGTTCTACAATGATTGTTGCTAATGTGGAATTCTACTACTCATTGTTGATCCCCCTCTGGTAACCAATATATATTTCAAGAGAAATGCTCCTTCCGTGGCTCGCACCCCGTTGTTTACAATGGAAAAAGAAAGGTCCCCACACTGAGCCCCTGGCCCCCGAATTGCAACAATAACGAGTCCCGCCTGATACTTCCTCACTATGAATTCCCAAATCGCGCTCTCGCGCCGGATCCCTTCGCAATTTAAAGAAGAATCGCGCTCTCGCGTGGGACTTCCTCACAATTTACTCAGACGCCGCGCCCTCGACACTCAGAAATCATGCTCTCGCTGTGGACTTCCTGACGATTTACTTGGGGATCGCGCTCTCACGAGTGATTTCCTCGCGATTCATGCAAGACGCGCGCTTCAACAACCCGCCCGCTCGACCTGGACGCCTGGGCCCGCCCGCCTTCCCGACCCGCCCGTTAGGGTCTGCCCGCCCGATCTGCCCGTCTGGTTCTGCAACGTGTTTTCTGCTCCTAGCCCCCCTCCTGCAAATTTCTCTCGTGCTCCTTCCTTATCCCTCTTCCCCTTCCATCCGTCCACTCTTCCCCTGTTTTAGGGCCTGCGCTAACTGCACGTGGCAGGTAACGAAGATAGATCCCCATGGGTGGTACGATCGAAAACGTACCGAGGGTTTGGGATATACGTGGTGAATGGCACGCGAGCCCATGTGAGCGAACAATCTGAAAATGATTGATGTTGCTGTTGTCGTCCTTGTTGTTGTCGTCGTCGTCGTCGTCATCGTCGTCGTTGTCGTTGTTGTTGCTGCCGTTGTATTTGTAGTTGTAGTAATTGTTGTTGACTGTTAATTTTTGAACAATTATTAATGTTAGACCCCCCCAGGCGCCCTGGCGCTCTCGCCTCGGCGCCGGCTTCATTTTCATTGAACATGCAACTCACGCTCGAGCGGTGTGGGGGGCGCCAAAACGGGCCCCCCAACAACAACAACGCTCTCGCTCGAGACTTCCTCCTTTTTTGCCCAGAGCCGGTGCTTTTGCTCGCCGCCGAAAACCGCCGCCCCAAGAAAACCAACGCTCCCGCTCGAGACTTCACCTTGGACTGGCGCGCTACTCATTCTCTCATCGGCGCCGCCCCCAGCAAGAACAACGTTCCCGCTCGAGACTTCCTCCTCTCTTACCCAGAGCCCAATACTTTTGCTCGCCACCGAAAACCGCCGCCCCAACAAAACCAGCGCTCCCGCCCGAGACTTCCTCCTGTTTACGCTGGACTGGCGCGCCCAATTCTCTTTTGAATTGGTGCCTCCCCCAGCAAGAAGAACGCTCCCGCTCGAGGCTTCCTTCTTTTTTCCTGAAGACGGTGCTGTTCCTCCCTGCCGACAGCCCCCGTCCCGACAAAACCGCGGCTCCCGCTCGAGACTTCTTCCCTTTGTACTCAAGGCGGTGTTTCTCCTCGCCGTCGACAACCGCAGTCCCAACAGAACCAGCGCTCCCGCTCGAGACTTCGTGTTGTTTCACGCTGGACTAGCGCCCTACTCTCTTCTGCATTGGCGCTGCTCCCAGCAACAGCAGCACCCCTGCTAGAGACTTCCTCCCTTTCTATTCAGGGCCAGGTCCTTGCCTCGCCGCCTGCAGCCCCCATCCCCACCAAGCCAATCCTATCGCTTGAATCTTCCTTGTGCTTTTACCCTTGGCTGGGGTTTCACTGGCGGTCTCGCATCGGCGCAGCAGGGCGCGGGCATGTGTTTTCGAGGCGGGATATGTTGAAATTCCCCGGAGGTGTTTGCAAGACATAGATCTGGAATTGGGAATAGCGGACCCCCGCGATACAACAACAATGCCCCACGATGGAGATGGTTATCATGATGGTCGCATGCTGCGTGTGGAAGCATCGCGCATGAGGGTATAATGATTGTTGTTGCTGTTGCTATTGCTGTTGCTGTTGTTATTGTTGCTGTTGTCGCTGCTGCTGTTGTTGTAGTTACTGTTGTGCTATTTTGTGTACTTCTATTTTTTTGTGTTCTCGCCCGCTCGGGCTTCTGCAAGCCCCAGGCGGTCCGCGGGGCCCTCCCAGACCGGCTCATCACGGCCCAAGAGGGAACCAGCATGGCACCGAGGCCTCCACGCAGGCCACAAAACGGCCTTCAGGAGGGCCCCACGGCGGGGAGCTCGCAGGGGCCGCGGGGGCACTCCCCCACAAGCACTCCCCCAAGAGAAGCACCCCGGGGGGGCTCCGCAAAGCACCCGGGAGCTCGGAGAAGGCTCCCAGGTGGCTGCCCCCGAGGCCTCCACGAGGCCCCCCAAACGCCCCGCAACAGATGTGGAGGAAGAGGACGACACATGAGCAAAAACTGCACGCAAGCAGCACGACTGGAAACGGCAAACATCGCATACGAAGTCGGAAGCCACACACACCCTCCTCTGGGGTCGGAGCAGTGGCGTAAGCCTTTCGAGTATCACGATGACGATAAATGACGATGACGATGATGATTCAAATTATGAATGGAGAAGAGGAGCACGTCATGACGACGATGAGGATTAGAAGGAGGAGGAGGCGGAGAGAGATGATGATAGAAGAAGCACGGCATAAACTAAACTTTGGGTGCTCCGCGCGGAATTCTTGGATCCGCGCTGGCCCCCCCCCCCTGGCGGCGCCTCTGGCGCCGCCCCCGGCGCGCCAGGGAGGGGGGCCCGGCGCAGATCCAAGAACTCCGCGCGGAGCGCCAAAAGCTTGGGCTCCTGCCGTTTCTGCTAGTCGAGATGAGGCTGGGACGGGAGGAGGAAGACGAGGAGGAGGATCACGATGAGGGTGAGGACGATGAGGGTGATAACGATGAGGGCGATGACGATGATAACGATGAGGAGGAAGATGGGGAGGAGGAAGATGGTGATGAGGGGAGGAGGAAGATGGGGAGGATGATCACGATGAGGGTGACGACGATAACGAGGACGAGGACGAGGAGCTGGCAGGCCGCGGCCCCGACGACGGGCCGGAGGGGGAGAAGGGGGCGCGGCGCGGCAAGGCCCGCAGGGGTGCTCGCCCACTGCCAGCCGCGAGTACTGCTCCTGGAACTCCTGGGGTGAGGGGGGGGGGCGGGTCAGAGAGGAGGAGGGCCGAGGGCAGGTTCAGAAGATTCTGGTTCCCTTGCCTCCGAGGACCTCCTCCTCGCCACGGCTTTGGACTCCCGTCGACGTCTTGTGAGCGCCCAGGACGAGGGTGAAAAGGATGAGGAGGAGGAGGAGGAGGAGGAGGAGGAGGAGGAGGAGGAGGAGGAGAAGGACAGGGAGGAAGGGAGGAAGAGATGAAATGAAGAGGGCTGCTAATTTCAAGGGGTTCGGGGGGTCAAACATGGTCTTCCGTATGGTCCCCCGTATGTGCAGCGCAATATGCTGCTCGCTCTACAGTAGGAGCTCGACCACATGAAATCTTCCCCGAGAAACCCAACCCTGAGACCCCAGGACGTCCATTGATTCTTGGTGTGGGAACGGCACGTTGTCCATAGCTGAACGATCAAAACCCAAGAAACCCAGGGCACCCTGGAAGCAAGCAGGGCGTTTCTTCCCCCTGTCGCCCGCGTGTCATTCCAGGGCGCCGGATGTGAGACCCTCCGGGTGCGGCATCGGTGGCTCGGTGTCCCGCGGTCTCCCGTCCGGTCTCCGGACCGACCTCCCGTGCGGTCTCCCGTGTTGTCTCCGTGATCTCCCGTCTGGTCTCACGTGTGGTCTCCCTTTTGGTCTGCCGTATGGTGTCCTGTCTGGTCTCCCGTAGGGTCTCCCTTGTGGTCTCTCCTTTCTGATCTCCTGTATAGTCTCTCGTATGGTCTCCCGCAGGGTCTCCCTTGTGGTCTCCCCGATGGTCTCCCCTAGGATCTCCCTCATCATCTCCTGTATGGTCTCCTGTATGTTCTTCCTTATGGTAACTCTTGTGGTCTCCCTGATGGTCTCCCTCATGGTCTCCTTTACGGCCTCCTTGGCAGGATGGTATCCCTTTTAGCGCTCCCTGGAATGCGCTCTGTACTACTCTTCGCTTTTTATAGTGCTCTCTGTAATTATCTCTTCAACGCTCTGAAGAACTATTTACGGTTTTCTGCCGCCCAAGAGTGCACTGGAGCAGGATGGGGGGGGAGGGGGATGAGAAGGAGGAGGAGGATGGATGGAGCACGGCGCAGGAGGATAATAAGGAGGACTCTAAGCGCTGTTGCCGTTGGCGGGGTTAGGAGGTAAGCATGTCCCTGTCGAGTCGGGTGGGGCTCATGAGGTCTCCCGTAACGACGGACGATGATGAGAAAGATGATGAGGACGAGGAAGGCGGAAGGAAGACCGGGAGGAGGGGAATGGATGAGCAGGAGGAAGCCGAGAATGAGGATGAGGATGATGAGGATGATGAGGGTGATGAGGATGATGAGGATGATGATACTGATGATGATGCTGATGATGATTACGATGGTGATGATGGTGATGATGATGATGCGGATGAGTGAATGATGATGATGATGGTGATGCTGATGATGATGGTGATGATGATACTGATGATGATGCTGGTGGTGCTGATGGTGATGATAATGGTGATGATGATGAGTGAATGATGAACCATTACTGCTTCATGACGATGATGACGATGATGCTGCTGTTGTTGATTGTAATGTTGATGGTTATGATGATGCTGATGCTGATGCTGATTATGATTATGATGATGATGAGGGCGAGAAGGGGAGGCATTTTAAGGAGGAGGATAAGGACGATACTGCTGATGATGACGATCATGCTGCTGATCATGATAATGATACTGATACTTATGATGATGATGGTGATTCTGATTATGATGATGATTGATCATGATGCGGATGATGATGACACTGATGCTGATGCTGCTGATTATGATTAAGCTGATGAGGATGCTGATGATGATGCTGAGGATGCTGATGTTGATGATGATGCCGATGCTGATGACGTTGATGACGATGAGGATGATGATGACGATGATGATGCTGCAGCTGATGATGATGATGATGATGATGATGCTGATGTTGATGATGATGCTAATAACAATACTATTAGCAATAATAATGATGATTATGATGATGCTGATGATGCTGATGGTTATTATGATGATACTGATGATGATGCTGATGCTGCTGTTGCTGCTGCTGGTGATGATGATAATATGGGGGGGAGGAGGAGGAGGAGGAGGAGGAGGAGGAGGAGGAGGAGGAGGAGGCGGAGGAGGCGGGGAGAAGAAGGATGGATTAAAAGGAGGCTGAGGAGCATGAGGAGAGCGGAACGAGAAGGGGGAACCAGATGCCGAAACGATTGTGGGCCACAACGCTCATGACCTCAAGGTGAGGTGAGCGGGCATGCCAGCCAGGCATGGCCCACAAACGAGGCTGGTGTGGCGCCACAGCCTCGGCTCGAAGGCCCGTGTGGTTCGCGCTCTCGAACCATTCTGCAAGACGTGGGGCCTGGAGGAAGACAATCCACGATTCTTTCCGCTGCTCTCGGGCCCTGGGGATATCTACGGTCCCGGGATCATCAAACAACGTCCCGGGGTGAGGAGCAGGCCCTGGGGAACGAACGACCCGGGAACCTGGGCGGCGCGTGCGTCCACGTCGACAGCACAATCGAGCACCGACCGAGCCGACAACGGAGCCGAAGCCGACCGAAATCGGACCCGAGGACGCAGCGGCGCGGCAGCGGCGCCGCAGCAATCAGCCAGACCGAACCGACCGAGCGCGGGCGACTGCGAACGCACACGGGTCGACCGAACCGCGGGCAGCCTTTGAAGGCCAGAGCTGTGGCTGGCAATCCCCTGCCTCCCCAATGCCTTCCAACTCTGCGCGGACGGACGCGCGTTGGATGGTGCTGGGGGAGGAGGATGAGGAGGAAGAGGACCAGCAGCAGCAGCAGCAGCATCACGGGAAGAGGGCGCACGCGGTCAATGACAAGGACGAGGCGGGACGGATGATGATGTTGCTGCTGATGCTGATGTTGATGCTGATGCTGATGCGGTTATGATGATGATGCTGCTGATGATGATGGTTTGATGATTGGATGATCAGATAGCGAGGCTGATTATGGTGATGATGCTGCTGCTGCTGATGAACATGATGCTGACCAGGATGACGATGATCGCGACGACGACGATGCTTAGGACACTATGTGCACGGTGGGCGCGATGCTTGTGACGATGGCTGTGATGATGACGGTGGCGACGATGGTGATGGCGAGGATGATGACGGTGATGGCGACGGCGGCGATAGGGATGAGACCCCTCTCCTCCAAGAAGGGGGCGGCGGGCCCACGCTCCTGGCGATCGGCGATGTGCCGCTGCCCGAACTCCAGCGTGTGCTGCAGGTGCTCCAGCACGAAGGCGACGTCCTCGGCGCGCGCGACGAGGGGGGCGAGGAGGACGAGTACGACGCCCTCCTCCGCCTCATCCTGCTGCTGCTCCTCCTCCGCCTCGGTCGGTCGGTCGGTTGGATCTGAAGGCCAGTTCGATTCAAAGCCCATCCTGAATGCGGGAAGAAGGTATAAGGATGGGAGAGCTCATGTAGGAGCTGCTGCCAAGCACGTGCAGTTCGACATCATGGGCTACGGCCGACACGCGCACCATTGACAAAAAAGGAGGGGGGAAGAAACGACGGTCACAATACAGAGAACGGCTCCACAAGCTTCCAGAATCCAAAACTGCCCCAACGTCCGTGCACACTTCCCCACAGTCCCTGCAACGCTCTTTCCCCCGCTCATGTGCGAACGAATCAACAACACGCTCATAAAACCCACGAGGCGAAACACACTGGAAGTTTCCAACACGTCCATCATACGACGTACGCAAGTAGTTCCCGTTGCACACTCCCCACCCCTCCTCCCGCACATTGTTTCACAAGGTCTCCAGCTGCGAATGCAAGAGAGCTCTCGGCTCCCACCTCGTGTGATCGCCAAGCGAGCAACTACCAAGGTCGGGCGGCACGGCGCATCCTTTTTAAATAGCCAGGCGGACCACCGAACAGTCAGTGAGCTGGACTCGATGGCCAAGTTCTCTCTGAGCAAAACGGATCCACGGAACGAGTTGAAGCTCCGCAACACCAATAAGCTCAGTGCCATCCCGTATGAAGCTGTTCCTCTCCATCAGAATTAAGTTCCCCCCCCACTGCTCACGCTTGGTCCTGGGCGCTTTCACACGGGGACCCAAGGTTCCACGAAGACCAAGAGCAGAAAAGGCACCACCAATAATTTTCCTTCAGCCATGATCCTGGTTCGCTGCCCTGCTCTCTGGCACAACCATTCAGCTTTTGAGAGATGAACCGCGATCGTATCCTCCCGAACTCTGTGCAATGCGGCCTCCAACACATGGTGAAAATCAAGTTCCACTCTATCACCCGTGCTGTCACTCACAAAAATCAGTCTGAGCAGCTTGCTGGAGTCTCGTCCACCGGCGCATCCACATGCGTCCTGTCGACCAAGACGAAAGGTGCACCAACCGCCGCACAAACTTCAACATTAGCTCTCCAAGCTACCGGTGGTTCAGAAACTCGATGAGCGGCCTTCCCGACAACATGTTCATGCTTTCCAGAGTTTTGATTTTTGTTCTGAACGGCTGAACTCTCAGACTCCACTCATCAAGCTCCTCAGCACAAACTGGCTGGCGTAGCCCAAACCAAGTGTGGGCACAAGCAGGCTGTCTCTTCAAATGAACCACGTATCTCCCCCTTACTGTGAAACTACATCATGCATGTATGGCCCACCGTGCCCACCGCCCACGCGTTAGAGTCCTACAACTCTTTATGGTGCTTGCCGCGATGGATAGCAAGACCCTTGGAGGTAGCGGCAAGGTAGCCGCACGAATAGCACACGTACTTGCGAAAGGAGGCCTCACTTCCATCAGCTTCCGCCTCACCTTCCGCTCAATCCTCGACCTTCCCCAGTCCAAGCCTCTCGAGCCTCTTGTGCCACTCACTGGTTTCTGCTTCTCCAGCTGTAGGAAAAGTTCCCTCTTGTCAACATCCTTGATGCCCTTCCTAAGCGCTCCAGGCGAATCTCTAGCAACCTTGATCCAATTCTGGGCCGTGCCCTCCCCTGGAATCTGCTTCTTTCACAGAATCCCATTCATCCAAACACAATCCATCCTCAACTCCCCCACCCAACTCTCAGAATCCCCTGCGAAACGTCAAATGAGACAGCAAGCCGTGCCAATTTAAACATGGCGAGCGAGATATCGGAGCCGTGCCAATTTAAACATGGCCCTGTACCCGAGTCGCTCAACTTTAGCTAGCACGCTGGCTTGAGACACATGCATCTCGTGATTGCGACTTAATGGTAGTCCAGGCGCCGCTTGGTAGGCTGACGCCTGTGCTGCCGCCAGTCTACCATGCACGCGTCCTTGCAGCGGTTCCCAAGTCGAGGCATTGAACCACTACTTCGGAAAAACAAGGCAAAGACCTCAGTGTATTTCGCCTCATTGCAACCTGCCAAGACTTTACTTCTACCATTCGGAATTTGAATAGGCCTCAATTCTCTTCGCATTGTGGCATTCCGATGCTGCAATTCAGCCCTGCACCCCCACTATCAGTGAACATGATCCCCCACCCCCTTGAAGTGTTTGACAAGTTGCAACTGAACGCTGCACCTTAACGCCGTACACTTCCGAATCAACAACTTCTCTCTCTCTCTCTCTCCCTCTCTCTCCGTTCATGGCCACGTTCGCTGGACAATTTTGGACTCAAGACCAACCAAGTACACAACCGACAACATCCTAGTCAACATCTTCCTCCTTGTTCACACCAGCGACAACGATGTGACAATCTACGCGCGAAGCTTGACAATTATTGCACAGCACGTACTCCAACTTCGCAACAATCATCCCAACTCGCTCGGAATCCCAAGTCATGCCAGGAGCGTTCTTGCCATCCTCAACTCCACCAGTGGTCGGCATAATTGAACGGTTGAACTCGTCTGTGGCGAATGTAGTGCCTGGGCGTGTGCCGCCCAGCGTCGGTCTCACGTGTGAAGTGGCGTTGCGCGCTCTCCAACAACTCCTGCCTATGTGCTTCGCGCCAGCTTGAGCAAGTGTTGGTCTTCGGCCTCTTGCTCCAAGATGGGTGTCCCTTGGGGCGCATGTGGCAGTGGAGCGGTCTCTAACGCCTGGCTCACGTCCTTCTCCTCCCATGGCAATCTTACAATCCATTGCTGTACATCAAGGTAAAACGCAGCCGTCATATCCATCAGACATCCGATGGACGCCTTCCTACATGCCTTTTGCGCCCTAGGGCGGCTCCCCACGAAGTGGCTAGCCATGTCCGTGCTGCGCCCCTGAAGCCCTCCGCACTGCCGATCGAAGCATCATCACCCACGCAAATGATTTATGGTGTACTTTTGCCAAGGTGCTCGCCAACAAGATTCTCTTTTGAACAGCCGCTATCATGCGGTCCCTTCCCTTTTAAAAGCGGACGCCACCTCCCCCTTTTCCACTCCATCGGTTCCCTGGCGGCCACACCAACTTTGAAGCCAACAGGGCAGACAATCCTGTCCATGCCGCAAGAGCCAGCCTTGTGCAGGTCATTGGGTAACCTGTCGGGCCCTGGGGCCTTGCCCCTCGCAAGCTTAAAGCAATCGCGCTTCAACTCCTGCCTATAAGAAATCTCCTCGAGCGCCTTGCCCCCCCCCCCCGCCTTGCAAAGAACTCCTCCGCCTCCCCTCACCCTGCCCCCCCCCCCCTCTTCCTCCACTTCCTCTTCTTCCTCCTCTTCCTCCTCCACTTCCTCCTCCATTCCTTCTCCTTATAAATCACTCCTCCCCGCTGCACCCCGAGGCCAGTCGGAAGGGCGGGCCGAGCGTTTCGCATGAGAATTCCTCACCATTTCTGATCTTGAAGCTTTGTCGAAATGGCAACAGCTTTACACATACATGGCGGGCGGTTTAACACATGTGGCTATCGCCCTAGCGCCGCGCACGTTCGTCTTAAACATTTGTAGGCGCTTCACGGGTTGAGGGCGGGTTGTTTTCGACATGTGGCTCTCGACTTAGCATCGCGCACATTCGTCTTAAACACTGCAAGGGCTTCACGGATTTAGGGGGGTTCCTTCTCTGAATGTGGCTCTCGCCTTAGCACCGCGCACATTCGTCTTACATATTTGCAAGAGTTACACGGGTTGAGGGCGGGTTGTTTTCAACATGTGGCTCTCACCTTAGCACCGCGCACATTCGTCGTAAACCTTCGCGAGGGCTTCACGGATTGAGGGCAATTCTTTTCAAGGTGTGGTTCTCGCCTTAGCGCCGCGCGAAATTGCCTTAAACATTTGCAAGAATTTCACGGGTTCCCAGGGTCAACGTGCCAGAAGTTTTGGGACGATTCAGGATTGCTTCGTGGCGCTGGGGCCCCGAGAACGGTGTTTTGACACGCTTCATGATCTTCAAACGGCTGTCCCCCAACGGGGCACGTCCCTCCGTGGAGATGAACCCTTGTATGGGGCCTATGAAGAGGGAGCTTGGAAGGAGGGTTTATTCACACTGGTCCTCCCTCCTCCTCCTCCCCTTCTCCTCCTCCTCCTCCTCCTCCTCCTTCTCCTCCTCCTCCTCCTCCTCCTCCTCCTCCCATTGGCCTTGGTGTCCACCCCTGCCGCCGCGGCTGGGCTCGCCTCTGGGCTTTGGCTAGAGCGCGCTAACCAGGAGATGCTAGTTTGTTGCTTGTTTTTGTTGAACACAGCGAGGAAAGCGACGAGGCCGTCAAAATGGCCGAATATCCCATCACGGCTTGCACAAGCTCGGCTCCAACACGCCGGGGAGGCCTTGAACACACCCAGGGTAGCCCCAAGGCTGCCCAAGGGGCCCGCAAGGCGCCCCAAGAGGGCCGCCAAGATGGCCCCAAGCGGCCAACATCTTCACAATCCCATCGAACAACCTTTCTTTTTGCCTTTTCGCCTTGATGGTTTCAACAGCGCCCAACACGGCTCAAGAGGCCCTCAAGGTCGCAGCAAGACGGCCCAAGAGGTTCCCAGGAGGGGCCTAACACTGTTCAAGGGGGCTCCAAGGTTGCTCAAGAGGGCCCCAAGACGGCTCGAACTGCCATTTCGAGCCTTCCGCTCCAAGAGGAGACCCGAGACCACCAGCAGACGCCCCCGAGACCATGAAGAAGCCCCAAGAGGACCCCAAGAGGCCCCCTAAAGGCACCTGAACGGTCTCCAACAGGCCTTAGAACCGCCTCCAAGAAGCTCTCCAGAGGCTTCCCACGAGACCCCTGCTGGCGCCCAAGAAGCCTCTGACCCACAAGCCTGGCACTGTAGCGGGATGGGCCGAAAGCCACTGGACTGCCAACAAAAGCTCCAATCAGGCTCAAGTCGGTGCCGAACCGTTGACTCCGTATCTCTTCTGTGGGTCGGCGGAATGGCGCGAGCCTCTGGAATAATGATGGTGGTCATGATGATGATGCTGATGATGATGCTGATGATGATGCTGCTGATGGTGGTGGTGGTGACGATGATGATGATGGCGGTGGTGGTGGTGGTGACGATGATGATGATGATGGCGGTGGTGGTGGTGGTGGTGACGATGATGATGATGCTGCTGATGATGATGCTGCTGCTGCTGATGCTGCTGATGCTGCTGCTGCTGCTGATGATGATAATAATGATGGGCAAGCGCAGGATGAGGAGGGGGGAGGAGGAGAGATTGGTTGTGGACGTCTCCGAGGACACCAAAGCAATAACGGCCGCACGACGGCCAGCTCTGCGCCCCCCCACACAAGCGAACAGGTACTCCGTGACTCACCCTCGGAGGCGGCGTATCGGGACAGCACCTGGCGCATGAAGCGGCTGCGGCGGGCGTGGACTCAGGCTCTGGCCAGGGGGAGGGCAGGGCAGGAGAACGAGGAGGGCCATTATGACGAGGAGGGCGAGAGCGAGGAGGGCGAGGGCGAAGGAAGGCCATCGCCGCTCCTCGTCTTCGCAGCAGACCGTGCCCGTGCCGAAGGCGCCCGCATCGCACGGGATGCTCGCAGTCACGCCGCCAGCGGCCGCCTGGGCGCGAGGCGGGAGTTGCCCCGCCCGAACACTCGGGCAGCCCCTCGTCTTGTCGTCCTCCCCGGCTCCCTTCGTCCTCCCCCCCTCGTCCCTTTCCAGTGGCTCGTTTCTCACCCATCCACTCCATGATCGATGGGGGCTGCTGAGAAACAAGCCGGCGCTGAACGGTGGGCCCCGCGGGCGGGTGGCCGTACACAGCGCTGCACCCGAGCCGAAACTCCGCGGACGGGTGTGCAATTCACATCGCTGTACACGGGCCACATTTTGGCCCGTGTCCGCACGCCTGAATAAGTGAAAGCACGGAGACAACACAATGAATACATGAGCTCCTAATCTCGAGGCGTTATCGCTCTAGCCTCGTGCCTGCTGCAACCTGCGTGCTGAACCGCATGTTGCTCCGGGACCGCGTTGACTGCTGCACCCGATTCCAGGGGCAGGGTGCTGGCACGCGCCTGCACGTCGGTGGCCCCAGATGACCACTGCGCTGCGAAGCCCAGCAGCACATGTCTGCGCACGAAAGGCTCGGTGGACGAGCCCGCGCGCCGCCAGGCGGTGACCTTGGCCACCGTGTCCCGCGCACAGGCGGCCTCGGCCGCTGCAGTGCCTAGCTGCGCTCGTCAGTGCCCCAGGGCCCCGCCAGACAGCCAGCCGGGGCTGGACCTCCTTCTCGTGCAAGCCAGAGTGCGAGACACCACTCTTGACTGCGTCATCAGTGGGCGAGCTCTCTGCGTCGCCGCATCGGGCGCCGTCTCGCAAAAAACTGCGCAGCAACGCCACTCAGAACATCATGCACGACCAGCGGCGCCCAGCAGAGTAAGGAAGACAGTACTGCAGACCTTGCGTGTGCACCACACAGGGCTCTAAGTGTGGCCCGATGGGCTCCCACTCGGGCTCTTGAAAACGAAAGCCCCCACGGAGCCGCCCATGCTGCCCGAAGCAGCAGTGCCGAGGGGAGTATGGCGAGCCAGGCCCTTGCACCTAGACCCTCTTGAGCGAATGCAATACACCCTCAGGAAAGTCGAGGGCGGTGTGAGTGGCTCGAAGGGTGTCGCCAAGCCGACGCCTGTGAGTCCGGAGCACCCTGGCGGCCCGCCAGTGCAGCAGGATGCCATACCCAACGACACAGTGCATGACCCCAGCTCCCCCGCTTCCTCCTTCTCCCCTCCTCCTTCTCCTCCTCCTCCTCCTCTTCTTCCCCTTCTTCTTGTTATTCTTCTTTTTCCTCTTCCTCCTGGAACCTTGGACTCCGAGCAGTCTCTGGTGGTGCCACGATGCCCTCGGCACACCCTCCCTGTCCAGCCATCGCATCTTCTCCCTCCCTCCCAAACCTTCTCCATCCTCCCTCCTCCTCCTTCTCCTCCTCCTCCTCCTCCTCCTTATGAATAACTCCTCCCTGTCGCACCCCGAGGCCAGTCCAAAGGCGGGGCCAGGCGCTTCGCCTGAGACTTCCTCACCATTTATGAGCCTCAAGCTTGAAAACTGACAGCACAGCAGTTTCACACATGGAAGGTGGGCCGCTTCCAAAATGTGGCTCTCGCCGTATCGCCGCGCACATTCGTTCGAACAGTTCCAAGAGTTTCACGGATTGAGGACAGGTCGTTTTTGAACTGCGGCTCTCGCCTTAGCGCCGCGCACATTCGTTTTGAACATTCGCAAGAACATAAATAATTGAGGACGGATCGTTTTCAAACCGCGGCTCTCGCCTTAGCGCCGCGCACATTCGTCTCGAAAAATCGCTCCAGTTTCACGGATTGAGGGTCGTTTTCAAAACGTGGTTCTCGCCTTAGCGCCGCGCACACTCGTCTTAAACATTTGCAGCGGTTTCACGGATTGAGAGGGGTTCCTTTTCAACATGTGGCTCTCACCCTAGCGCCGTGCACATTCGTTCATAACAATGCTGAAATTTCACGGATCGAGGGCGGCTTCGGGGTTAACGTATCAGAAACGATGTTCTGGAACGACTCAGGATTGCCAGGGCGCAACAGTTACGTTAATTCGGGGTGCTGAAGTCCAGGAATTGCATTCTAGCGCGATTCAGGATCGCCAAGACGCAACAGTAAGGTTGACTCGTGGCGTTGAAATCCTGAGAATGGTGTGTTTTGGCATGCTTCAGGATTTTCACACAGTTGTCCCCCGACGGGCCACTTCCCTCAGTGGAAATGAACCCTTGTAGGGGCCTATGAAGAGGCAGCTTGGAGGGAGGGTGTGTTCCAACATCGTTGATGAGTCCTGGGTTTGCAAGGGTCCTCCTCCTCCTCCTCCTCCTCCTCCTCCTCCCTCCTCCTTCAGTTCGGCGCGGACAGCGGGGACGATGGCCGCAACCTTGTTCTGAGTTGGGATTCGCCCGGGGCTTTCCGAGCGCGACTTTAAAGATATTACGCCGGAAAGCCCTCCTCCCTAAGGAGCTAGTAACTGCAACTGAACAACTGAATGGCACGGAACCTCTCTCTCTGGCCGCTCTGGTGCTGCTGCCGGTCTTAGGCCCAGAGCTGGAGCAGGCGCGACTTTGCCATCTCGCCCATCAGCTTACGCACTGCCATTGTAGATGACAAATGTCCTCCTCCTTCTCCTCGTCCAACCTTCTCCATCATACATCCTCTTCCTCCTCCTCCTCCTCCTTCTCTTCCCTCTCTTCGTCCATCCTCCTTCTCTTCCCTCTCCTGCACGAGACGGCGCGACCTGCAGCTGCACGGAGCTGTTGTGGCAGAACAGGTGCTCGGGCAGGATGGGCAGCGCGCGCACCTCGGCGACGAGGAGGCGGCGGAGGTTCGGAGACGATGCCGACGATGGTGATGGCGAGGACCGCGGTGAAGGAATTTTTGCTCAGCGCGTCGCGGCGGCGGCCCCAAGGACACGCTGTGCCTTGCAAGCGGATGGTGTATCGCTCCGCTCCGCTGGGCCAGAGGCTGGGAACGGCTCGGGACGCTGACGCCTGGGAATGGGACAGTGGGTAGCGTGCCGCGCCGAAGCGCGGCGGGCCAGAATCCGGTGCGCGACACTCTCAGCAACCGTTCCTGACTGCACAGCGACGGCGACGAGCAGCACTTGGGGACAAGAAACTCGGTTAGACAAGCAGCTCGAGCGATTGATGACGATGAGCAGGAGGATGAGGAGGAGGAAGAGAAGGAGGAACGGGGGGGAGGAGAAGAGAAAAAGGTGGGGAGAAAGATGTGATGACAGGATGAATGGGGAGGAAGATAAGGGAGTGAGGAAAGGGGAAGAGACGGGTGCGAGGGAGGGGGATAGACTGAGCGAGGGGTGCGAGAGGAGGATTCAGGAAGATCGGGGAAAAGGAAAGGAGGGAGGAGGATAGCGATGGGTAGGACAAGGCGCTGGGGGGGAGGTGCGGCAGGGGCAGATGGTGGTGGGTGTGGACAGAGACACGACTAAGAGGTAAAAAAGGGGGAGGCAGGAGTGGAGGGAGGAGAAGGAGAGGGGGGCAGGACCCCCTCTGGCCACCTCCTTCTCCACTTGGCGCCGGACCCCCGCTCGGGAAGCGCGCCAAGGGCGGCGCCAGAGGTGCTGCCAAGGAGGCCAGAAATCTGCGCGGACCTCCGCACATGCATGTTTGTGGTCAAGAAAACTTGCTCGGCGCGTCGCGTCGGCGGCGGCCCCGGCGACACGCTAGACCTTGCAGGCGGACGCCGTGTCGCTCCGCTCCGCGGGGCGGGCAGCTGGGAGAAGCTTGTGATCACGACGGAGGACGTGGTTGCCGTGTCGTGCAGAAGCGCGGCAGGCCAGCGCCAGCGGCGCGACACGCTCCGCAGACGTTCCTGACCGTAGGGGGTCGTTGCTTCCCCCCCTGAGCCCTCCCCCTGGGCGGGTGGTGGTGTGCCATCGGGCCCCTGTCGGTGATCAAGGTGATCAATGGGCGGTTGGGTGTCGACGCTCGCTCCCCCCCCGCAGCCGATCCCCTCTCTCATTGCCCCTGGCCTTCCGCTTCCTGGCTGTCGGGCCATGGCTCCAGCCGCCGGCGGCCGCTCGGGACGATCCGGGCACCCCCAGAACGCCCGCGGCGAGGCGCAGCCGCTGGAGAGCACCCCGAGGCTGCAAGCCCGCCGAGAGCCAACGAAAGCACATGTCGCCTCTGGAGGCCTCCCAGATAGGGGTCTGAGTAGATGGGGCCGGGGAGTCGCGCCGCATCGCCCATGCCGATGCATCGGCGATGCACCGGCGACGTCGGCGATGCATCGGCGCCAGCGGCGTGGAGGAAGTCGGGCTCCACATCGAGCTGCACCGCCGATGCATCGCCGATGCGGCGCGGCCCTCCGACCCATCTGCTCCGACTCCACCTGGGAAGCCCAGAGCTTCTTCGCCTTCCAGGAGGTGCACGGCGTCGTCTGGACTCCTCTGCGCCGACCTCCTCCGACGACCGACCGGCCGCCCGCTGGCCCGCTGGCGGCGCGGGCGGGGGGAGGGCGCACTGGCCCGAATGCGCCGAGCAGCCCCGCCGCGGCCTGCCGCTGGCGCGCGCCCCCGTGGAGGCTTCGCCGCTGCGCCGCCGCCGCCGCCGCCGCCGCCGCCGCCGCCGCCGCCGCCGCCGCCGCCGCCGCCGCCGCCGCCGCCGCCGCCGCGCCGCCGCCGCCGCCGCCGCGTCGTCGTCGTCGTCGTCGTCGTCGTCGTCGTCGTCGTCGTCGTCGTCGTCGTCGTCGTCGTCGTCGTCGTCGTCGTCGTCGTCGTCGTCGTCGTCGTCGTCGTCGTTCGTCGTCGCCGCCGCCGCCGCCGCCGCCGCCGCCGCCGTCGTCGTCGTCGTCGTCGTCGTCGTCGTCGTCGTCGTCGTCGTCGTCGTCGTCGTCGTCGTCGTCGTCGTCGTCGCCATTGCCGTCGACGCCACCGTCGTCGTGAGATTCTCCCCATGATTCGGGTGCTTTGCGGATGCCTTCAGCACCCTTTGCGAGGTCCCCGAAGACTTTCTGAAGTAGACGGCTTTGAGTGGTGTTCAATAGTTTTCGCAGGGGATGAGGATGAGAACTGCAAGTCGATATCACAACCTGGCATACACCATCAGCAATTTCGGCCAGGCCCCAGAGATGCCCAGCCCAGGCTGATAGTGTTGAAAAAAACTACCAGCCCTTTGGGCGTAGGTGGTTCAGGTCTTCTTTTAACATCTTTCTTCCCCTTCGGGGAGGGGCTCCCCCCCCTCACCCCTCGCCTGGGTCTGGAGGGGAAGGGCGCGAGCGGTCAGAGAGCCCAACAGGTCTTCGAGAGGGCGTCGGATATCCCAAGATGGCATCCAATCTTGCCAAGTCTGGCCCACGATGGCGCAGGACGATCCTCAGCATGCGCCCCCTTCGTGCATGCACACGCCGCGGCAAGTCTGCGTGTTTTTGTGCGCTCTCCTCCTCCCCACCCCCCCTTCGCCCTCCTCCGCGCAGCCGGCCACGTCAGGGGCGGGGGGGAGGTGTCGCGGCGGAACAGGTGGAGGCACGATACAGTGGAGGCCAGTCCACAAGAAACCTTCCACAAGAAACCCAACCCTGAGACCCAGGACGTCCATCGACTTCTGGTTTGGGAGCGTCACGATTTCCACAGCAGAACCATCGAATCCCAAGAAAGCCAGGCCACCCTGGAGGCAAGCAGGGTGTTTTTTTTGGCATGGGCCTCCACTGTGTCCAGCGAGACCGATCTCGAGGGATTCCCTTGCCGCTTCCTCCTCGCCCAGGAGCTTACAGGGGCGCCGCCTCGCTGTGTCGGATAGCATGTCGCAGTGGCCTCCACCAGGCCACTTTTTTGATCCACGGGTCGAGAGCGTACCTCTTCCGGTCGAAGCTAAGCGGGCCGCGCACACCACCAGGCCACACATTCACCCCAAGACGGCCACGGGGCGCCCCAAGGAGACCCACGGGAGGTCAACCTCGATCAACAACCCGAGGCCTTGAACATCTGTAGCCTCTCGCCTTCTCGGTTCCCGCGGGCCTCTGGGGCTTCAGGACGGCCCCAAGACCGCCCAAGAGCAGCTGGACGACTTTTGGAGCAATGGGATTTACTATCCGACTCCCGCCCCGTCCCTGGCCGACTCTGACTGGCCGACTGGCCGACTCCCAGAAGGGCTGACTGGCCGACTGCGGAGTCGGAAAGTTCTTCCGGTGCCTCAAACATTTTCCTTCTCACCAAGAGGAGCGCAGAAGAGGCTCGAGACGGCCCCAGAGAGCGCTGCAGGAGGGCTCCAGGAGGACGCCGCTGATTAAGGACTTCCCTTCGCTCAAAGCCAGAATCATCAAATATAGAGAGAAAGAGAGAGAGAGAGAGAGAGAGAGAGAGAGAGAGAGAAAAAGAGAAGACGCCGTGCACGTCAGAGGTGCACGGGCAAAGAAAACTGGCGCCGACGCGACGGCAACCAAACACCGTGAAACACTTCGAACACAACACCGCCACCAACTCTGTGGACAGGGCGTGTCTGACAGCTTGTACGTGCACGTCCCCCTCGCCATGAGGCCCCCCAAGGCGGACGACCCGGGAGAGCAACGAAGATCACAAGATATGTCACAAGAAATCGTGGAAGCACACGAAGTGCCACTGGATTTGGCGTATCGGGGGCATCCTGGGGAGGCTTTGGGCATCCAAGATGGCCTCCAAGGCGGCCTCCGACATGCCTCCAAGGGGGGCCCCAAGACGGCTCCGAGTGGCCACGCAGCCTCCCAAGGCCGCCTCCCAGGTGTCAGATGCCTGCCCCAAACACGTGAGCGATTTCGAAAAACCTGAGCCTAAACTTGTTTTTACCTCTCGGGGGTACATCTTTCACTTCTGCCGCCTTCCGCCGGCGGAGGCGGCCTCGTTTTATTTCCGCCGAGCTTCCGCCGAGGAAGAGATGACAACTCCTTCGATCCTCGAAGGCAAGGCCCTTTCTGGAACGCCCATATGTTGTTTGTCTTCTTGCCTTTTCGCTTCCGATGTGCTTCCGACGCCTCAGGATGGCCCAAAGCGGGGCCCGGAAGGGCTTCCAACACGGCCCCAAAAGCGCTCCGAGAGAGTTCCGAACGGCAGGCGATCTGTTTTTGCCCTGACTGGGCAAGACTAGTAGGGACCTCCCTTCTTCGATCGATGCCGTCCAATATATCCCCCAATGCCCCCTAAGAGGGATCCAACAACTCCCAAAATGGCTTCAGGATGGCTGCAAAATGGCTCCTCGAGGCTTCTGATCTGTTCTTAGAGCGAAAGACACGCGAAGGCCTTCATGATTGACTCCACGGTATCCCCCACCCTTCCTAAGGTAAACTCAACATTTCCACTCCTGGGCATGCTCGAGCCGATTCCAAGCTTCGGCGTGACGACTGACCCAACCGTCCGTTACACTGCATGCTCCTGCGCTTCCCTGATCGGGGTAATTCGCCAAGCGATCGTTTCTGGATGGGCTGGTGGGGATACGCGAAACGTCAATGATTGCTGCCTTCCGATCATGTTGTGCCTCTCTCGTCATCTGACGGTCTTTCCACGACCGACACGGCCGCCGCTACGAATCGGCGGCCAAAGGGGCGGGAAGGCACGCGTCAGCTCAATACACCTTGATCTGTCGTAGCATAGCTCCTCCTTGTTCTTCGCCTACCCCTGATGCTCCTGCTGATGCTCCTTTTCCTCCATCCTCGCCTTCTTTTTGCCCACCTCCTGAATCAATGTTCACCCTCCTTCCCGATTGCTCTCCGCCTCCTGGTGGCGCTGCTCCTCCTTCCCTGTGCCCCCTTCTTCCAGGAGGAACAGGGAAGGGGACCAGCAGCAGCAGCAGCAGCGGCAGCAGCAGCAGCAGCAACAACAGCAGAGGGAGGAGACGGATTCATTCTCCTCCTCCCTTTCCTCGCTCCCTCCCTCCCCTCTTCCGAAGCCGTCCATGGCGACAACACAGACGAACACCGATCGAACCGAACCGCCACCGTGCCCCCTGGCACGTCGAGGCGTGATCGAATGGCAGGTGCTGCTTTGCAGACTTTCTGCATTCCAACATGGGGACCCCTCTACTAGCGTTCACTCCAGTGCGCCCCCCCCTTCCCGACGTCACGATGTCTAGCAACAGGCTATGGATCAGCACCCCCGAAGCCACGATCCCTAGGTACAGAAACGATGGATCCGCGCCCCGAGCTTCCAAGACGGCCCATGCAGGCAACCATCGGCACCAATATAACCCCAAGAGCATCGAAATCGGGCGGGCCAAAGCTAGCCCCAAGACGACCGAAAATGGACCCCAAGCGGCCCAAGATGCTCCCAAAAGGGTTCGCAAAGGCCACAACGGGACCCCAACAATGGTCGGACGAACCCATCCGCGATCCCAAATCCCAAATCAGCTTGAGACGGCCCAAAGAGCCTCCACGATGACCCCAAAACGGCCCAATAGACCCCCAACAAGATGACCCATGGGGAACCCGCGATAATGTAAGAAACATCCAATACGGCCCCAGGACGGCCCAAGAGGTCCTGGCCCTTCGACGATCCAAGAGAGCCCCATGACGGCGTATGAAGGCCTCATAACGGCCCGAGAGGGATCTAAGAGACCCCAATACTGCCTCGCAGAATGCCAAAATTATCCCAAACCCAAACACGGCCCAAACGATTTCTATGATAGCTCCTCACATGATGAGAACAGAGGCTGTGACATGTACCGGCCTTCCTATTCCTTCTCCCATTCCCCTTCGTCAACACTATCACCGCCATCGCCATCACCATCATCGTCACCGTCCCCATCACCACCCTTCTCCTCCTCTTCCTCCTCGTCCTCCTCCTCCTCAACATCATCATCGTCTTCGTCATCGTCATCGTCATCATCATCATCATCCTCATCATCGTCATCGTCATCGTCATCGTCATCATCATCATCATCATCATCATCATCATCATCATCATCATCATCATCATCATCATCATCATCATCGTCATCGTCATCGTCATCGTCATCGTCATCATCATCATCATCATCATCATCATCATCATCATCATCATCATCATCATCGTCATCATCTCATCATCATCAGCATCCTCATCGTCCTCTTCGCGGTTCACGCAAGCCTGGGGACACGAGGTGCCGCGCACCACGGCCTCCCGTGCGCCCCC
>CAUYUJ010003123.1:35000-55000 GCA_963575745.1 Prorocentrum cordatum | reverse complement strand
GGTCACTCCGACGTGTAGCCGAATCCGCCCTCCCCGAGGACGACCGATCCTCTGTCGCGACGAAAGGCCACCCGGGGGATCTCGACCCCCTCCCTCCAAGGCCAACTTTTCGTCAGGAGTCTTCCGTCTGGCGGTCGCGGGCGACCGGGACGCGAACGCTGGAGGCCCAACAAACCAGGGCAAAACTTGCTGTCGCGATTTGCTCTTGCGGCCCCCGAGCGTGCTTCCTGCCGCGACGACGCGGCGCCATCCCGAGCGTGCTTGTGGCCCCATCCCGCTCCCACGGCGCGGCCGCTGGAGGCAAGGCGCGCCCGCGGCCGAGAGTGCGGCTGTCTCTTGTCGTGCGGACGTTGGCTTCTGACGCCGCGAGCCCAGATCTCCGACGATATGATGTTTTCAATCTGGGCGTTCCGCCTCGGTTTCGACTTCCGGGGGCTATTAAAGGGGCCCCGGGACCACCAAACACCGGACCTGGGACGTAAACATACCCCTGGGGAAGTGGTCGGGACCTCTGGGGCCGCGGGTTGAAAAAATCACATCGGCGGATGTCGGGAAAGGCCGCTCGACCCCAAGCGACGGCGGAGGTCGCTCCAGGCTGTGGCCCGGCCCAGGTCGCAGGAGGCCTTCAACCTTGAGCGGCCGCGCTGGTGTTGCCGCTGGCGACGCTGCGGACGCGCGGCGGACGCGCAGCGACGCGGTGCGAACGGGCCACTCTCATCCACAGACGTCCGGCGCCTCGGTTTTTTCGAACCACAGGATCCTCCCCCCTCTCGACCACCTCCCCAAGACTGGCTCTTCGTCCCAAATCGCTGTTTGACGGTCCCGAGGCCCAGACTGGGCCCCGAGAGGCCGACATGAGAAACCTCCGCCTCGATTTTGCGCGGCGCCGCGTGTCTGCCACCCCCCCACCGCGGCGGCTGCGGGCGCGGCGGGCGTCCTGTGCGGCCCTCCGCAGCGGCGGCGTCGTGGCGGGCCGCGCGCCCATGGCGCGGCGCCGCTGCCGCGCGGCCGCGGGAGGCCTTCCCCCTTGGAGCCGGCGGAGTTGGACTCGGGACCTCGGGGCGCTGGTGGCCCCATGCAGGGCAGGGCGGGCGGTGCCGTGGCCTCGCAGGACCGCTGGTGGGCTGCGCTGGCTTGCTCGGAGGTCCAGCGCCGTGGCCAGTCTGGCTTGCGGCAGCGCTGGCGGAGGGCACCGGCGCCCGACGGAGACCTCAGGAGGCCACTCTTCCTGCTTTGGAGGCTGCCTAAACGATTGGGCCGGCGCAGATGGAGTCGGAGGGTCACACCGCATCGCCGACGTGGCGCTATCCTCCGACCCCAGCAACTCCAGTCCCCCTTGGGCGGTCTGGAAGCATATCGGGTAGTACTTTCGCCCAGCAGAATCATTTGATACCACTCGTCCTGCCTAACTGTAGCATATGAGGCACGGGCCCCCAGGCTGACGGACCCGACAACGGCGGATCTGCTCTGGCGTCTGGGAGGACCCTGCCCGAGCACAAACACGGTGCAAGCCGCAACGCACTTTACATAACCTCAGCCAACGCAGACCTCGAAAATATCAGAAGACTCAAAGGAAGTGGACTGGAGTGGACTGAAGTCGACTGGACTGGAGCAGACTGGACTGGACTGGGGTGCACTCTACTCCACTCCACTCTACTCGACTCTTCTCGACACTACCTTATTATCTACCCTACTCTACTTTACGCTGCTCTACTGAACCCTGCTCTACTCTACCCTAGCCTACTCTACTCTACTCTACCCTGCTATTTTTTACTCTACCCTACTCCACGATACTTTACACGACTCTACTCTACTCCTTCTCCATTGTACTCTGCTCTACTCTAGTCTACTCCTAGTCTGCTCTTCTCTACCCTACTCCACTATAACTTTACTCTACTCCACTCCATTCTACTCGACTCTACTCTACCCGACACCACTCTTCCATCCGCCCTCCTCTACTCTGCGCTGCTCTAGTCAACCATACTCAACCCTACCTACCCTACACAACTCTATGATACTCTACCCTACTCTACTTTACTCTACCCTACCCGACTCTACGCTACTCTACTCTACTCTAGTATACTCTACTCTAGCCTACTCCTACTACACTTTACTCTACCCGACTCGACTCTTCCATCTACTTTACTCTATCCTGCTCCACTCCACCTCATTACTCTACTCTACACTACTCTATTCTACTTGATTCGACTCCTATTCTACTCCTGCTCCCATTCTACTCTACTCTGCTGTCATGTACTTCGATATACTCTACTCTACCCTACCCGTCAATTTTTTTACTATACTCACAGTCTACTCTACTCTACTCTCCTCTACTCTACTCTCATCTACTCTACTCCTACTCCACTCTCCTCTCTGAGACTCTCATCCACTCCTTAACCTTCTCTACTTGACTCTACTCTGTTCTACTCCTACCCTGTTCTACTTTCCTCTCCTGCCCTCCCCTCTACTCTACTCTACCCGATTTTACTCCACCATATACGCTAGTCTAGTCTACGCTACTCTACTCTGCTCTACTCTTCCCTACCCTGCCCTACCCTGCACTACTCTACTCTACTCTACTCTTCTCTTCTCTGCTCTACTATATTCCTACTCGACTCATCTCTGCTCGAGCCCTACTCCACTCATCCTCAGCACTACTCTAATAC
Source organism: Prorocentrum cordatum (assembly GCA_963575745.1). Classification (NCBI taxonomy): domain Eukaryota; class Dinophyceae; order Prorocentrales; family Prorocentraceae; genus Prorocentrum; species Prorocentrum cordatum. Next base: position 52,334 of record CAUYUJ010003123.1, on the reverse strand, counting down.
ACCCTGTTCTACTCTACTCTTTTCTGCTCTACTCTGCTCGTATACTCTTCTCTCGTCAACTCTAGTAGACTGGAAACCATTGTAACAACCACAAGGAGCCACTGCGATATCATAAGACACCATTGCAATCAGAAGAAGCCGTTGCAGTCGATTTGGGCAAAGAAGGAGGGGGGGAAAGGGGGCAAAGGACCAATTATCGATGGATCGGAATGTATTGAGCTAGGACTCCTATCGTCACGTTTTTTTTTTTTTTTTTTTTTTTTTTTTTTTTTTTTTTTTTTTTTTTTTTTTTTTTTTTTTTTTTTTTTTTTTTTAAATATTATTATTATATATATATAATAGTGTGGTGGGGGGTCGTTGTGCATGGGCTTGGGAACAGGGGGTAAACCTACCTAGAGGCGCAGAAACCCTCTCGAAAATTTCGAACAGGGGGAATGACAACAATCATATAGACATAAGGAGATGCGCGAAGGAAGACGTGTACATTGAAGCCGCTGCCTCAAGGAACGCTGAATAAGGAACGGCGTCGTATGTTGCACTCACAAGCGCCTGGGTACACGAGGAACACTGGATGAATTAGCCTGGCGAAGGACCCAACCATACGTAGTTGCGAATACCGCAATTGTGGATATATTCTTCGGTGGCGCTCCCTATGAGGCCACGAACAGCATGAAGGGTGCGCCGAAATGGGTGGTGGGGAGGCATGCGGACCCTGCCACTGGGGCTTTCGGTGGAGCTCCCTATGGGGCCACGAAACGTGTGAAGGGTGTGCCGAAATGGGTGGTGGGGAGGCATGCGGACCCTGCCACTGGGGCGTTCGGTGGAGCTCCCTATGGTGCCACGAAGCGTGTGAGGGGTGTGCCAGAATGAGGGGTGGAACCGCATGCGAGCGCAGCCACTGGGGCGTTCGGTGGAGCTCCCTATGGGGCTACGAAGCGTGTGAGGGGTGTGCCAGAATGGGGGGTGGAACCGCATGCGGGCGCAGCCACTGGGGCCTGCGGTGGAGCTCCCTATGGGGCCACGGAACGTGTGAGGGGTGTGCCGAAATGGGTGGTGGGGTGGCATGCTGACCCTGCCACTGGGGCCTTCGGTGGAGCTCCCTATGGGGCCACGAAACGTGTGAGGGTGTGCCGAAATGGGTGGTGGGGAGGCATGCGGACCCTGCCACTGGGGCCTTCGGTGGAGCTCCCTATGGGGCCACGAAACGTGTGAGGGGTGTGCCGAAATGGGTGGTGGGGAGGCATGCGGACCCTGCCACTGGGGCCTTCGGTGGAGCTCCCTATGGGGCCACGAAACGTGTGAGGGGTGTGCCGAAATGGGTGGTGGGGAGGCATGCGGAACGCAGCCACTGGGGCCTTCGGTGGAGCTCCCTATGGGGCCACGAAACGTGTGAGGGGTGTGCCGAAATGGGTGGTGGGGACGCATGCGGGCGCAGCCACTGGGGCCTTCGGTGGAGCTCCCTATGGGGCCACGAAACGTGTGAGGGGTGTGCCAGAATGGGGGGTGGAACCGCATGCGGGCGCAGCCACTGGGGCCTTCGGTGGAGCTCCCTATGGGGCCACGAAACGTGTGAGGGGTGTGCCAGAATGGGGGGTGGAACCGCATGCGGGCGCAGCCACTGGGGCCTTCGGTGGAGCTCCCTATGGGGCCACGAAACGTGTGAGGGGTGTGCCAGAATGGGGGGTGGAACCGCATGCGGGCGCAGCCACTGGGGCCTTCGGTGGAGCTCCCTATGGGGCCACGAAACGTGTGAGGGGTGTGCCAGAATGGGGGTGGAACCGCATGCGGGCGCAGCCACTGGGGCCTTCGGTGGAGCTCCCTATGGGGCCACGAAACGTGTGAGGGGTGTGCCAGAATGGGGGGTGGAACCGCATGCGGGCGCAGCCACTGGGGCCTTCGGTGGAGCTCCCTATGGGGCCACGAAACGTGTGAGGGGTGTGCCAGAATGGGGGGTGGAACCGCATGCGGGCGCAGCCACTGGGGCCTTCGGTGGAGCTCCCTATGGGGCCACGAAACGTGTGAGGGGTGTGCCAGAATGGGGGGTGGAACCGCATGCGGGCGCAGCCACTGGGGCCTTCGGTGGAGCTCCCTATGGGGCCACCACAGAATGGGGGGGCGCATGCGGGCGCAGCCACTGGGGCCTTCGGTGGAGCTCCCTATGGGGCCACGAAACGTGTGAGGGGTGTGCCAGAATGGGGGGTGGAACCGCATGCGGGCGCAGCCACTGGGGCCTTCGGTGGAGCTCCCTATGGGGCCACGAAACGTGTGAGGGGTGTGCCAGAATGGGGGGTGGAACCGCATGCGGGCGCAGCCACTGGGACCTTCGGTGGAGCTCCCTATGGGGCCACGAAGCGTGTGAGGGGTGTGCCAGAATTGGGGGTGGAACCGCATGCGGGCGCAACCACTGGGGCCTTCGGTGGAGCTCCCTATGGGGCCACGGAGCGTGTGAGGGGTGTGCCAGAATGGGTGTGGGAGGGGGAGGAGGGGGGAGGAAGGGGAGGAGGAGGAAGGAGGAGGAAGGAAGAACGCGGGGCGACGTCTCTTCAAAACGAGGACCCAACACCACAGGATGGTTGGGACAAATCATATAATGATCTCATGAATGAATACCGAAACCCTACCAAACCCGAACTGCTCCTACCTTTAACATCTTGACTGCATGCAGCATGCGCAGGGCATGCAGCGGGAAGCGGGTAGATGGGCGAGCAAGCGGCGAGTGTGAAGGTACGGGAAAACACGCGGCCCAAAGTGACCACTACACTATGCTTGCTTGTCTGGGGCTCTTCGTGGGGCGCGACACGCTCATGCGCACGCATGGGCCGCCTCCCGTGTACTGTGGCCTTCACTCATTAGTGGAAGCCTTCTGTTTAGTGGTGATCACATGTGGCGCTTCCAGATAACAAGATGATGGTAGTGATAATGATAATGATAATGCTAATGGTAATGCTAAACGTTATTGATGATTGATCTGATGATAATGCTGATGATATGGATGGTGATGCCGACGGATGACGACGAAGACGATGACGATGATGACGGTGATGATGATACTGATGATGATGAGGATGATGATGATGTTGAGGATTATGATTACGGTGATGCTGATAAGGATGATTAGTATTATCATTTGTGATGATGATGATGGTGATGGTGATGATGATGCTGATGACGAGGAGGAGGCGGAGGAGGAGGAGGAGGAGGAGAGGGAGGAGGAGGAGGATAAGGAGGAGGAGGAGGAATTGCTACGTCCGAACTGGGCACGGACTAAAATGGGGACGATGTCCAACAGCAAGTTTTGTCCAACATCGGCATCGGCCGCAGTTGGGCAAGCGACGTTTGTCCCATAAGGCGATGCCCGCGGCGGCACAGACAACGAATCTTGTTCCACATGGGCAGGAGCTTCTGCTGGGCTTCATCCCAGCCCTTTCCGTCCCGATTCCGACAGCACCGAAGCAACGATGGGCGCGGGGGAGGGAGTAGAGACCTCCTAGATGGGGTCCGAGTAGATGGGCTCGGAAGGTCGCGCTGCATCGCCGATGCATCGCTGATGCATCGGTGATGCATCGGCGACGTTGGCGGTATATCGGCGACGCCAGCGCGGAGAACACCGGGCTCCACATCGAGCTGCATCGCCGATGCATCGGCGATGAGGCGCGATCCTCCGACCCCATCTACTCCGGCCCCATCTGGGAGGCCTAGAACGGCGGTGGTTCAGAGATGGTGTCCTGAGGGATGGCATGGGGGCCTGAGGATGGGAAAAGCCCAAGGGTGCATCTGCACTGCTTCCGGCACCTCGTCCCTGGGACCCCATCCCTCAGGACCCCATCGTTGCACCGCCCAGATCGGCGGGACCTGCGGGCGCGGCCTGCCCGGGAGAGGGGCCCTTTCTCTCTGGCCGCTCTCTGGGCGGTGCGGTGCCCCCCGCAGCGCCCACCCCGTGCCCCCCGATGCCGCCCGCACCGGCGCCGCTGCGCCGCGCCCTGGCAGACCAGCCCAGGAGCAGCCCCGGGTGGACAGCCACCACGGGGATGTCAGCCGACCGCCTGCACCGATCCTGGCCAGGCCGCTGCTCGTTGGCGGCGCGCACGAGGGGGCAGTGGGGAGGGGGGAAGGCCTCTTCGAGGGAGGGGTGCTTCTAAGAAGCCTTCCTCCCTCCCTCTACCCCCCTCTGCGCGTGGCCGATCCTGGGCCCAGGATCAGTTTACAACCAAGCTGCTACCAGAAGGAATGTCAGATAGGAGACGGCGTCCCGCTTTGACCCTCCCAAGACGCCTGAATGCACCAGGAACAGTGGAACAGCCTCGGAGGAACCCCAAGAACAGCGAGCTCCTTCCCCAAACATGCGATGCCCTGCTTTTTTCAACACGGCCCCCCCAGAAATCCCGACCTCTTCCCTGGGGCCGACTTTTCATCCAGAGCCGCTTCTTGATAGTTCCAGGCCCTGGCGAGGGCCTCCGGAGGCCGAAGACTACGAAAAGCCTTCCGTCGCGATGTCTTCACGGCGCGAGCATACAGTGGATGCCAGTCCACAAGAAACCTGCCACAAGCAACCCAACCCTGGGACCCCAGGACGCCCATTGACTCTGATGGTGTGGGAACGCCGCGCTCTCCACAGCAGAACCGTTCAGACCCGAGAAACCCAGGGCACCCTGAAGGCGAGCAGGGTGCTTCTCGGCACGCGTCTCCTCTGTATGCCTGGGTCTCTCGCCATCGCTCGGACGTCTATTCCCTGTGTCTTTTTATGGTTTCGTGTGTGGTTGTTTCGTCAAATGATCAAGGATGCTCCTCGATGGTCCTCGCCGAGGAAAAAACGCACACGTCCGAGCGATGCCTGGGTCTGGGCCCGAGCGGTCCCTTCGTTCAGCGCCCTGGCCGTGGGTGCCTCCCTGGCCAGGCCAGGAGGGCCTCGTGCCCCGAAGCTGGGTTCCGGGCGGGCCCGGCCAGGTCGTCGTGCAGGTGGGCGGCCGACGTCCCCCGAGGCGGGGGCTCCAGGGGGGGAGGAGGGTCCTGCCCGAGGGAATGGGGGCCAACCTTCTGCCTCTCCTCCTCCTCCTCCTCTTCTCCTCCTCCTTCTCCTCCTCCTGCTGCTGCTGCTGCTGCTGCTGCTGCTCCTCCTCCTCCTCCTCCTCCTTCTCCTCCTCCTCCCCCTCCTGCTGCTGCTGCTGCTCCTCCTCCTCCTCCTCCTCTTCCTCTCCTCCTCCTCCTCCTCCTCCTCCTCTTCCTCCTCCTCCTCCTCTTCCTCTTCCTCTTCCTCTTCCTCTTCCTCTTCTTCTTCCCCTTCCTCCTCCTCTTCCTCTTCCTCTTCCTCATCCTCCTCCTCCTCCTCCTCCTCCTTCCCCTCCTCGCTCGAGCTTCAAACTAATGGTCGTTCGAGCTTCAAACTAATTGCAGTGGATCCGATCTGGAGCTGCCCAGCACCCCCCAGCGGACCTCGCCGCTGGAGGAGCTGAACAAAAAGAACAACAAACACAAACACACCTGTCCTCTCTTCCTCACCCCCCCTCCGGCACACCCACATCCGGCCTCCCGTGCCGCGGGCGGTTTGGAAGAGGCGGCGGCAAGCATAACAGTGTCTTCGAAACAGTGGCGGCGGCGGTAGTGCCTGGGTCGCGAGCGTTGTCTTCGCGGCCAGACGGGAGGGTTGCCCCGAGCGCGATTGTCTTCGCGCTCCGTGCGGGGCAGGCCTGTATTCCTCCTGGAGTTTGGTCGCCCCAGCTGGCAGCGTGATGTTGCTCAGGCCAGTTGGCGGCGAGCGAATGAAGGCGGTGCGGCTGGGGACATGGGCTGGGCCTGGGCACGGTGCCTTCGTAGGGGCGCGCGTCGGCTCGCCCAGGGGCGTGCGGTGGCGGGCGCGCCGTGCCAAAGGTTGCGAGACGAGGTGATGCTCAACCTGCTGACGGCGGGGCGCGGCCGGGGCTGGTCGGTGCCCCGGGGTTTGGCGGCTCACCTCGAGCCTCCACGACTCCCGCGGCCGTGCTGCACACCAGAGGCGTCGGGGCCCCAAAGAAGAACACCGTTGGGGGGGTCCGCAGGGTGCTTTCCGCCGGTCCTTGTTGGGTTTGGCACCATACCCATTGGTCTGCACGGCTTCATTGGCGACGGTGGGCGAAGGGAGGGGGGCCCCCGGGGGTGCGGCCGGCCGCGGAGACGGCGGGGCCCGGAAGGGGGGGTAACGAGGATGAAAAGAAGGAAGGACAGAGGGTGGAGAGACAGATGCAGCCACTGGTTTGGGCAGTGGCCAGATGGGAGACGTGGAGAAGCAGTGCCAACGGGGCGGGGAAGGAGAGCGCGGCTCTACATGAAGACAGCGCGGCTCTACATGAAGACAATACGGGGGGGACGGGATGCCACGCCCATCGTCGACGCACGAAGACGGGCCCAGCAAAAAGAGTGCTGAACCACGTGCGTTGCCTCTTCGAAGGGTAGCCAGAAGGGGCTCGCGGGGTTGTCTCTGCGCGCGGTTCGTGGAACGATCGTTGTGTTCGCGCCCCAATCTGTGGCCATTTTGCGCGGGTGCGGGCAATACAAACTGAAGAACTCGGGAGCGGCACGGTGGTCTTCACGCTCGAGCTCGTTGACTGCGAGCCTGCGCTTGCTGGGTGGCTGGGCGGCGGTGGCGGTCACTCAGGAGTCCCAAGCCTCTGGCCGTTCTTTATACCAGTGGCGGCTCACCACCAGAGTAAACGTATATCAAATTGGCGTCGGCGTTATGCTCCGCGATGCCGCCCTGGCTGGTAACGGAGTGCGGCGGTGCTCCATCAGGCGGCGAGCTGATCTTGGAGGCCGCCGTCTTGGCCGCTGGCTCGGTGGTGTGCTGCAGCATGCACGTGTTGCCGAAAATCTGGGCTGCGCGGGCGTTGCCCAAGAGCCTGAAGGTCTGGTGGGTGTCCGACATGTCTGACGGGGCGCCAAGGGTTCGGATGCGAATCGTGTTCGCCGCCCCCGCTCCCCTAGGAGCTCTCGCCGGCACTGGCCCGGTGGGCGTGCCCTCGGCGGTTTCCTCCGTGGCCGCTTCCCCGGGTATGCCCTCCGCGAACTCCCCTGCGGGGCATGCGGCCACTCGGGGCTTGGCGTCCGCATGCTTTTCCTGCCGTGCTTTGCCCGTGTGAGCTCTGCTGTCCTCTTTTCCCTGGAGGGGGCGCCTGGAGCTGCAGCGCAACGCGGGGCAGAGCGCGCCCCCGGACGGTCGTGGCACCAGCTTGGGCCGCAACGCGGGGGCTACGGCGGGGCAGCACGGCCCAGCCCGTCCGGGACCTGCGCCCTGCGGAGCCGAGGGGGCCCGACGCGGCCCGGCTCCCCCTTCTCCTTCCGTGCCGGGAGGGGCGGGGGCGGCCGCAGGCCGAGGTGCGGGGGCTGGGGCCCCGCTCTCCTCCGCCTCCTCCCGCCAGCCCTCGGTCATCCCTCGTTGTGGCTGTGGGCGATACTGCTACTGGCCTCCCTGGTGGTGAAGGCGCTGGCGTCGGCACTGGCGCTGGCGGCGCTGGTGGGGTTGGCGTTGGCGTCCTCGACGTCAAGCTGAACGTAGGCGCTGGTGGTGACGCTGGCGTTGGCGCTGGCGTGGGCGGCGGCGAAGCTGGCGTGGCGTTCGGCGGCCTCGCGGATGGCCCGCGTCACCGCCTGGCCAAGGCAGCCGTCCGTGGGGTAGGCGACGCCCGCGCTCCTGGCAGAAAGGATCGTCGCGGCGGTGGCGGCCTCCGCATAAGAAGCTGGCGGCGGCGTAGGCGCAAGCGCCCATAGGCTTGGCGGGCCACGCTGGGCGGGGAGCGTGCTTCAGGGGTGGGGTACGTCGGCCATGGGGTTGAATCTGAAGTCGTCCTGGTTGGCGGTTCTGGCGTGGGTGTTGATCGCTTGGTGTTTGTGGCGTCGGCGCAGACGATGGCGCTGGCGTTGTTGTAGGGATAGGAGCGAGGTGTCTGGAACCTAATCCCGCTCTCGTCTGGCTGCTCACGCCAGCTCTTCCAGTCATCTGACCTCTCATGCCAACTCTTGCCTTCGTCTGGCTCGTCACGCCAGTTCCTCCATGCATCTGGCTTCTCACACCAGCTCTTCCTGGTGTAGTGGTCGGCGGCGAGATCGTGAGCCTCGTCGGGGGCCCTGCTGGCGGCGAGGATGGCAGCGATGTCCTTCGCCCTGTGGTCGCCCGTGCGGGCCACGCAGGCTGGCCTCCAGCAGGATGTATCTTCGGGTCGAAATCGTCGACCTCCGCGGTCGTGCCGATCACGGGTTCATCTCGGCCAATGGCCAATGTTAGGGGAACTAAAAATGGCATAAACATAAGAACTCGGAGGTCCGCGCGGATTTCTTGGATCCGCGCTGGAGCCCCCTAGCGGCGCCTCCGGCGCCGCCCCTGGCGCGCTCCGCGCGCCAGGGAGGGGGGTCCAGCGCGGATCCAAGAAATCCGCGCGGACCTCCGAGTTCTTATGCTTATGCCATTTTTCGTTCCACTAAATGTGCTCGCGGTTCATCTCGTTGGCGTGGGCGTTGGCGCCGGCGGTATCCGCGTGGTGCACTGCATCGCGGGCTTCACGCCGAAGCCGCGCGCGTTTGCGGCCCCCCGCGCCATGCCGGGCACCGCGCCTAGCCATCGCTCTTCGGGACCCCCCGCCCCTGTGGCGAGGGCCGGGCGGGGGGGTCCCCCCCAAGTCGGGCAACGGCTCCCCTCCTCCTCCTCATCCAGCTCCTCCTCCCCCCCCCTCGTCGTCGTCCTCCTCCTCCTCCTCCTCCTCCTCCTCTTCCTCCTCCTCCTCCTCCTCCTCGTCCTCGTCCTCGTCCTCGTCCTCGTCCTCCTCCTCGTCCTCGTCCTCGTCCTCGTCCTCCTCGTCCTCCTCGTCCTCCTCCCCCTTTCCATCCCCCTCCTTCTCCTCGTCTTCCTCCTCCTCTTTTCTTATAGTGCGCAAATTCAAGGACAGGGCCTGAAGCGTTAGTTGTGCAATATCAGCCAGCGTTTACTCCAAATAAACAGATGCACAGGAGAAGAGCGAGAGAAAGAGAAGACGAGGAGGAGAGGACGGGAAGAGAGGAAACCAAGCATGAAATGGCAAGCAACACTATTCCATACGCATAGGCATTGGCATTGGCATATAGGCATGGACATAGGCATAATAATCCATACGACTCATGGGAATCCATATGACCCGCCATTGGAAATAGCTGGGGGTGCCTTCGGAAATGAGGGGGGGGGTGCCATTGGCAAAAGGGGGGGGGAGGGGAGTGCCATTGAAAATAAAGGGGGGTGTCATTGGAAAAAGGGGGGGGGGCTAAAGACCGATTGCTTATGATGAACTGGGACTCCTATAGGGCAAGCCTGATTGAAGGAAAAAACGGCAAACTTGTGCCCTGCAGCAGTGCGGAAGAAGGAAAACGTGTCGCGGCTGTAGAAGAACGGAACAATTTAGAATCTGGAGTATGCTGCAGGCGCAGGTGAAGCAAAGAACGTCCCCAACCACCACCACTTCCATCTCACCATCAGCCCCCTCCCACCATGTTTAGTCCAGGTTAGCAGTGCAGAACAACACATGCGCAAACTAACAGCGAGACTGGTACAGGCTGGACTGGCTGGCCTGAGGCAATGCAAGCGCGTGCGGCAATTCTTGGTCTGCTACCCAATTTTCTTCGGCTCACCCCCAACCTCCTCGGCCCCAAGACCCGCGTGCTTTTCGCAATTGTTTTCGGGTTTCGCACGAACACTTTGTGACACATAGCGGGCAAACGATGTCGTAGGCTTGCCGTGCCAATGGCTGGCCTGTGGATAATACTGGTAATGATGCTAGTCTCCTCCTCCTCCGCCCCTCTACTCCGTACCATCCCCGTTACGCCTAGGGTACCACGACTGGTGGCAGAACGAAGCGGCCTTCGATGCACGCAAATCAACTGAGAGATGCCGACTCTACAGTCTGTCTTTGTGGCCACCTGCCTCACGTGCTAGAACACTAGTGGTGGTGCTTGGTGGCAATTGTGGTGGCTGTCATTGTGTCTGTCATGGCGGCTGCCGTGGGATGCTTGCTCGTGAAAGTACTGTAAGTATATGCGGCCCACGGGGGAGGTGTTACTCCCTGTGAATGGATGCATGAACTAACATACCCTGGATGGGGCGGTACAAGCCAAAGGAGCGGCAATCTTGGTAATATTGGCGGACATAGGAGTCGGCGGTCGGTGTAGCTGCTGGTCAGTAGTCGGTGGTCTGCTGGTTGGTGTGCTGTTGTCGGCTGTCTGCTAGGCGGTAGGTGTACTGCTGGGTGGTCTGCTGGTGGTTTGCCAGTTTGAGCTGCTGTGGTAACTGTCGTGGTGGCTGCCGCTTTGCTGTAGTGGTGGCTGTCGAAGTGGCTGTCGTGGTTGTTGTCGTGGTGGCTACCGTAGAGGTTGTCGCGGCAGCTGTAATGGAAGCTGTAGTGGTAGCTGTCGTAAGGATTGTCGTGGTGACTGTCGCGGTGGTTGTCGTGTTGCCGCCGTGATGGCTGTCGTGGTGGCTGTCGTCGTGGCTGTTGTGGTGGCTGTCGTGTAGCTGCCGTGGTGGCTGGCGTGGTGGCTGTCGCGTTGCCGTGGAGGTGGCTGTCGTGGCGACTGTCGTGGTAACTGTCATGGTAACTGTCGTAGTGGCTGCCGTGGTGGTTGTCGCGGTAGCAGTGTTGGTAGTTGTAATGGCAGATGTCGTAGTAGTTGTCGTGGTTGCTGTCGCGGTGGTTGTCGTGTTGCCGCCGTGGTGGCTGTCGTGGTGGCTGTCGTGTTGCTGCCCTGGTGGCAGACAAGGTGGCTGTCGCGTTGCTGTAGTAGTTGTCGTGGTAACTGTAGTGGTTGCTATGGTTGTGGGTGCCGTGGAGGTTCTCGCGGTAGCTGTCATGGTAGCTGTCGTGGTGGCTGCCGTGGGGGTTAGTAGCTGTCGTGGTATCTGTCGTGGTTGCTGTCGTTGCTATTGTCATGGTGGGCTGCTGGTCGATGAACATGCTGGTTCTGAGTTTAAGTGCCGTGCCAATCGTCATCACCATGTTTTGGAGTGAATTGCAAAGCATGTTTGGAATCTGCGCTTTTCCTTTTACAACCGATGCCGGTGCGGGGTAGATGTCTCATTTTTTTTAAAGTACATGTGAGTACGATGGCTTCGCGCTGATAATCCAATCCTATTGAGTGCCTTAGCGAAGATGTGAGTACGATGCAATGGTGCCGAGAATCCGAAATTATGGAGTGCTTTGACCCTACGGCCTTCTTCAAGATAACTTGGACGCCGCCGATAAGAACAAGACCTGCATTCCATCATGGCCTCAAAAAATTTACGGTAAGGGGAAATGAGAGGAGTGAGAGACATCGAGAAATCGGGAAACGAGTATATATGTGTAAGGTTGTGCGTTGGGGAGTATCTCGTCGCGGTTGCCACCCTGGGGGCGACGCGCATAGCCCCAGGCCCGCTCGGGCCCGCGGCTTCCTCCTCCTCCTCCTCCTCCTCCTCCTCCTCCTCCTCCTCCTCCTCCTCCTCCTCCCCCTCCTCCTCTTCCCCCTCCTCCTCCTCCTCCCTCCTCCCCTCCTCCTCCTCCTCCTCCTCCCCCTCCTCCTCTTCCCCCTCCTTCCCCTGATCCTCCTCCTCCTCCTCCTCCTCATTCGCGGCGGGTGCCGTTGCAGCGGTGGCTGCGCGGAAGCCTCGTATCGGTGATGTTCAGAACGCGTGTTGCCGCCAAGATGTTCTCGTCCACCGAAGCCCTGCACCACGACAAGCTGGTGTGATGGGGTCTGGCGCAAGCTGCGTGCTGCTGGCGGGGCTGACCAGAATAGGCACACAGTGGGTCAACGCGGGCCCGGAAGACCATCGAGTGGAAATCGAAAAGGCAGTCGTAAGTTCGCAAAGGTCTGCGCGGAAATCTCGGGTCTGCGCTCCCAGACCCCCGACGTCATAATTTTTTCATTACGTCGACCCCCGAGGTCTGAACCTATTCCCCGGGACCGGTTTTTAATCCCGAGTCGTTTTTTGACGGTCCCGAGGCCTGGTAGGGGCCCCCAGAAGCCGAAAATGGTGAAAAACCTCCCGTCGTGATTTTTTCATTGCTCGAGGGGATCTGCGCTGGACGCTCTTCTCCTGGCGCGCGGTATGCGCGCGCCAGGAGCGGCGCCAGAGGCGCCGCCAGGGGGACCCGGCGCCGACCCAGAAGTTCTGCGCGCACCTCCGAATCTCTTTCTCTCTCCCGCTCCATTGGTACCGGTGCATATGCCGCTACAGTCGGACTTCATTAGAGAGGACACGCGAGAGGACACAAGACCCTTCCGAAGGCCACATCGCCATTGTAGTGTAAGAAGGCACGCGTCGCGAGGCACAGGACACAAGGGTACCCTTGAGCTGGCAGGGTCGACCTACTAACCTGGGCCGACTGGAGTTGCTCCTCTCAGCAGCGAGCGAGGGGGGGAAATGAGAAGGGGCGGGCCTTCTCAGAAGGCTCGGAAGTCCCCTGGCCTTCTAAGAAGCTTCCCAAGCCTTTCCCGAAGACACGGAGACCTTCTCAGAAGGAGCGAGGGCTTCCGAGACGCGCCGCCGCCTTCCGAGAAGGTCTTGTACTTCTCATTTCCTCCCCTCGCTTGCTGCCGATCCTCTATCGAGATGGAGTTAGGCAGAAGGGGGTTGGCCCAATCTCCTCTGGCACAACCCGCGCTGGGCCCCCCCTCCCCAACAGACCAGGGCCGCGAGGTCAGCCCCCGCTCACACGGCAGCCTCGTCCTCGCGGCGGAGTGCAGGAAGAGGGAGGAGGACTGGAGTAAACCCAGGATGCGTCGGTCGGGGAGACGTAAGACTTGGGTTCGGGGACCTCGGGTTGACCTGACGAGGCCGTCATGAAATGGCGAGACCCAATCCGAAATCTGACGCGAGCTCCCGCTGCAGACATCCCACGAAACCTGGACCGTCAAAATCCAGGACGCGCTCGTCAAAAACCGTCGACAAACCCGAGTTCTGGCGTACTCGAGTCTTACGTTTCCTCGAATCGGACTTTCAAGGATATTGCTCGTATCTTCTTTTTTTCGAGGATCTGCATCGGCAGCTTGCCGTGCAGACGCGCTCGTCCAGCTCGAGCCGATCCTTCAATTTTTTCGGCGGGAACCCGTCCCACGTCCCCTCCTCTGGGGGAATCAAAAGGTATCGATACCGCTACTCCCCGGACCTCTCCCGGGGTGCGGTCTGACCAGGATCTCGGGGCGGATCCAGCGGTGGCGGTGGCGACGAGGGCCTCCCAGGAGGCCCGAGCAGGAGAAGCCGGGCGAAGGGTAGCGGTACGGGTGCCCCTTCCTTCCCCGGTCCTCACGAAAACCCTGCCGGCACTCCCTGCGACTGCTCCTACTCCTCCTGCTCCTCCTCCTCCTGCTCCTCCTCCTCCTCCTCCTCCTCCTCCTCCTCCCACCTCCTCCTCCTCCCTCTTCCTCCTCCTCCTCCTCCTCCTCCTCCTCCCCTCCTCCTCCTCCTCTCCCCCTCCTCCTCCTCCTCCTCCTCCTCCTCCTCCTCCTCCTCCTCCTCCTCCTCCTCCTCCTCCTCCTCCTCCTCCTCCTCCTCCCTTCTCCTCTTCCCCCTCCTGGCTCCCTCCTCCTCCTCCTCTCTCCTCCCTCCTCCTCCCTCCTCCTCCTCCGCCTCCTCCTCCCTCCTCCTCCTCCTCCTCCTCCTCCTCGCGACGGCGGGGCCCTCCACCCCGGGAGCTGCGGAAGCGCCCCCCGGGCCTGCCGGTCGGGCGGGGCCGCGACCCGTCCCCGGGGGTGCCGCCGCACGTCCGTGCACGGACTGCCGGTCCGGCGATCGCGGGCGTCGGGCCGCAGGGCCAACGGCAGTCCCGGGCGAGAACCTCCCCCTCTCTCTGTTTCTCTTCCTCTCCTTCCTCTTCCTCCTCTTCCTCCTCTTCCTCCTCCTCCTCCTCCGCCTCCTCCGCCTCCTCTTCTTCCTCCTCCTCCTCCTCCTCCTCCTCCTCCCCCTCCCCCTCCTCCGCCTCCTCCTCCTCCTCCTCCTCCTCCTCTTCTTCCTCCTCCTCTTCCTCCTCTTCTTCCTCCCCTTCTCTCTGTTTCTCTTCCTCTTCTTCCTCTCCTTCCTCTTCCTCCTCTTCCTCCTCTTTCTCCTCCTCCTCCGCCTCCTCCGCCTCCTCCTCCTCCTCCTCCTCCTCCTCTTCCTCCTCCTCCTCTCAGGAGCGAGAGAAGGACGTACACGTACATGCGCATTGGTTTCGAAAATGCGCAGCCATCCGTGAAGCCGATTAGCCGATTTGAATGTTGGAACCCGAAGAAGACGGATGTGCGCGGCGCGAACAACATATCCGAATCCAACTCATTGGAACTCTTGGGGTGGATGCGCGGGCGCTCACATGGATGGCCACATGCTGAGAACCGGCCATGTTATGCCCGTGTAGCTCTTGGCACCTTGTTAATGCATGTGCGCGGCGCTCAAGCGAGAACCACATTTAGAAAACCATTCGCCTGGTGATTTGTTGATTAGGAGGAGCACGGATATGAGGAGGAAGAGGAGAAGAGGAGAGATAGAAGGAGGAGGAAGAGGAGGTGGAGGATGATTGGGAGGAAATAGGAGCGAGGAGGGGGAAGAGGTGTAGGAGGAAGGGGATAGTGCTAAAGTTGTTGGGGAGGGGGAGGAGGGAATTGCTTTTGAATGTGTCTGAAATGTTTGATGGGATATAGGCAGGATCTGTCCGGTCCTGGCGTTTTTTGACAAGGAGGACGAGGCAGAGGAGGAAGGAGGAGGAGGAGGAGGAGGAGGAGGAGGAGGAGGAATTGGCGAATGAGGAGGAGGAGGACGAGGATGATGTGGAAGGACGACGGGGAGCAATGAATCCCAGGGAGACGGGAGAAGAATAAGGACGGGGAGCTGGACATGAAAACGATGATGTGGGACGCCGAATTCCCGCTTCGGTGCACCGACGTCCTAAATCCTCTTCCTCTCCCTCCTCCCATATTCTCCTCCGCCTCCTGGGTCCTCCTCCCCCTCCTCCTTCAGGAAAATGAGGGGAGGAGGAGGATGAGGAGACCTGAGTAATACGAGGATGCGTCAACGTTGCTGCAATACATCCTCCCTTCCCAAGTCCCCTCCTCATAAGCTCCTGCAAATTCGCTGGCCAAACGGGCCAGAGGCGTGCTGAATCTCCAGCAAGCAGCGCGCGCGTGCCGGCCCTGGGGGGTCCCCGGATGAAAAGCGGCAAGTTCCCGGCAGGGCCGGGTCACGGATGCCGAGACTCCTGGGCGCGGCCCTGGGCCCCCTCAGAGCGCCCCAGGAGCGCCCCAAGGAAGCGCTGAAACTGTGGCAGGCCCCACGGCCTCAGGAGCGTTCCAAGATGGCCCATGTTTGTGGCAAGACGGTCCGAGAGGCGCCCAAGACGCCCCAGGAGCGCTCCAAGACGACCCCAAGAGGGCCCGAAAAGGCACAAGTCATTGATATTGCTGTGGTTCATGAAAGATTTTGGCGTTACCGCCTCTTCGAGCTTCCAACCGCCAAGGACGACGGCCCATAAAGCCTCCAAAATTACCCCAAGTCAGCCGAAGAGGCTCCCAGGACAGCCCAAAGACCGCACAGGACGCCTCTTCAAAGGGCTCCAGAGGCTCCCATGAAGGCCCCAAGAGGGGGAACCAGAATAGACATGTCGAACCTTTCCCGAAATTTGGCCCCGAGCCCGTCACCAAGCCCGCAAGAAGCCCTCAAGAGGCCCCTGGAAGCCCAAAGGTATGCCCCACGGGGCCCCCAAGAGGCCCCAGCAGGTCCCAGAACTGCCGCCAAGGGGCCCCCGAGAGGCCTCCCAAGAGACCCCAAGAATCCTTCCAAAGAGGCGTCCTGACCGCGACCCAGCTTGATCCCCACCGTGCCCCAATAAGCCGTCGAGAGGCCTCCTCCTCCTCCTCCTCCTTCCCTATCGAGGCTCCTACCCACCTTTTCGCCCGCCATGGGCACGCCAACAGCTAGCAGCAGAGGTGCAATGTGTGCCGGCGGCAGGAGCGAAGCGAGGAAACTCTCCGATCCGCTGCGGGGCGCGGCCCGACCTTGAACGACGAGCGCCCGGTGTGTCTGCCACTCGGGCGAGGCCCCGTTCTGTGAGGGACCCCCCCCCCCATCCTTCTGGCCATACGGCACGCAAAAGAAAGCATGATGATCAAGCTCAGGGGAGCCCCACATGAAAGTCCGAGCATGAACAACAATAGGGGACCGAACAATGACATAAACCGAAAAACTCGGAGATCCGCGCGAATTTCTCGGATCCGCGCCGGACCCCCCTGGCCTGGCGGTGCCTCCAGCGCCGATCCGAGAAATCCGCGCGGACCTCCGAGTTATTATGTTTATGCCATTCTTCATTCCCCAAATCAAATTCAGAGGAGTCCCGCATGGACATCCGAGCATGAACAACAGCCGCCCTCCGTCCGCTCAACTGTCCCACAATCTGTAACTTCAGGTCATGTGTTTCGGCAGGTCTCATGCGGGATCTGCATTTTGAAAGCGTACAGGCTGCCATTTTGGCAACTGTTGGAGGTACGAGTGTGCTCAGCGCTAAGGCAGGGGCTGCAGAATGGAAGCCACCAAACCCTAACACGTGTAGCTGCCGGGAACCTTTAAACGAATGTGCGCGGCGCTACGGCGGGGGAACCGCTTTTTGAAAACCAAGATCATCTATCCGTGTAAGCGTTGGAATCAGTCTTCCGTCCGTATTACTGTTGGAAGCATTGAAAACGAACGTGATCGGCGCAAAGGCGGGAGCCGATTTTCGAAATGCATCGGCCCTTCCTCCGCGTAGTTGTTGAGCTTCTTCATCGTCACCATCGTATGTGGCCAAGACGTCTCAAGCGAAACGCTCGGCCCGGTCTACGGACCCGCCTGGTGGTGCGACGAGGGGGGAGCTAGTCACAAGGAATAGCGATAGAGGCTGAGGGAACAGTGAGGAAGAGGAGCGGGAAAGGAAACGCCAGCGCTCCGATGGAGGGGTGGTGGGGTGGGGTGGGGAGGACAGGGCGAAGAGGCAAGGATGGCGCCTGCTCCTCGCCTTGCCCCTGGTCCTTCTCCTCCTGTTGCTGCCTGGGTAGTCTAAGCCAATCTGGCGCCAATCTGGCGAGTCCAATCTGGCAATCTGGCGAGCGAGTCGATCTGATCTAATCTGGCGAGAGCCAATCTGGCAATCTGGTAAACGGCCCCAACATAATATATATATATATATATATCATTTGAAGAGCAATATGCTGCTCTTCGCTCCCTCTCCCTCCTCCCCCGTCCTCCTGCCCCCCCTCTTCCCCAGAAGTTCTCCCTCCTGTCCTGCCCTCCCTCGGTCGACGACTCACCTCGCCCACCAGCGCTCCCTGCCCTGTTTTCCACGAGTGCGACGCTGACGTGGTGCAGCG
>CAUYUJ010003123.1:5000-27500 GCA_963575745.1 Prorocentrum cordatum | reverse complement strand
GCGCCCCGGATCGTCGGCTCTGGCCGGGGGCCAGCGCAACAATACAGTGCGGGCCACTCTCGCGCGTCGACCGCGCGCGCATGTTGAACTCCTTCTGGAACCCTCATCATCGACGCGAGGACGCCGTCATCGTTGTCGGCGTGAACTCGCACTGAACTGCCCGCTGGGAAGTTCCCAACGGTCAGCGCCACCGCGGCCGCGTCGGTCACACCAAACTTGCTGGCCGCTGTGCGCGCGAGCGTACGCGGGCTAGCGCGGCCGCAGAGATGCACCAACCAACACCAAGCGCTCATCGCAATCGCCGGTTTTGTAAACCAAGCTGCGGGTGGGTGGGTTGGATGATTACGGGAGCAGTGGAGTTGACAACTGCAACTTCAAATTCGGCACGGTGTTACACTACGCAGATTGATCCACATAGACAACAACACACGCATACCTACCTACTCACCTACCTACCTACCTACATACACACATACATATAAGTTCACATTATATATGTATTGCCTGAAACACATTGTTTTGGGTCCACGGTGGCTAGCTTTTTCCTCTTTTGTGCAAGATGGTGGGCCTGCACACGGCAGGCAATATGCAGGCACCCCCTCCATCCTCGCCAAACAGCAAATCCAATGTGAGCGCGCGGCTTCCGCGCATGATCCGGATGTTGGTGCAAAATGCACTTTGTATTTTTCCCAACCATCCTGTGGTGTCGGGTCCTCGTTTTGAAGAGACAGCGCCCCGTGTTCCTTCCTTCCTCCTTTCCTCATCCTCCTACCCCACCCCCTCCTCCGCCTCTGTGTCTCTGCCCTCCGCATGTTTCTGTTTTGGCACACCCCTCACGCCCCAATGGCAAGGTTCGCATGGCGGCCCCGCCCCATTTCGGCACAACCCTCACACGTTTCGTGGCCCTACAGGGAGCTCCACCGAAGGCTCCAGTGGCAGAGTTCGCATGGCGGCCCTGCCACATTTCGGCACACCCCTCACACGTGTCGTGGCCCCACAAGGAGCTCCATCGAAGGCCCCAATGGCAAAACTCGCATGGCAGCCCCGCCCCATTTCGGCACATCTGTCAAACGTTTCGTTGCCCCATGAGGAGCTCCACCGAAGGCCCCAGTGGAAGGGTTCGCATTGCGGCCCCGCCCCATTTCGGCACACCCGTCATACGTTTCGTGGTCCCATAGGGAGCTCCGCCGAAGGCCCCAGTGGAAGGGTTCGCATGGCGGCCCCGCCTCATTTCGGCACACCCCTCACACGCTTCGTGGCCCCACAAGGAGCTCCACCGAAGGCCCCAATTGCATCCCATGGCGGCCCTGCCCCATTTCGGCACAGCCTTCACGCGTTTCGTGGCCCCGTAGGGAGCTCCACCGAAGGCCCCAGTGGCAGGGTTCGCATGGCGGCCCTGCCCCATTTCGGCACACCCCTCACACGTTTCGTGGACCCGCAGGGAGCTCAACCGACGGCTCCAGTGGCAGAGTTCGCATGGCGGCCCCGCCACCATTTCGGCACAACCGTCAAACGTTTCGTTGCCCCATGGGGGACTCCACCGAAGGCCCCAGTGGCAGAGTTCGCATGGCGGCCCCGCCTCATTTCGGCACACACACCCCGCACGTTTCGTGGCCTCATGGGGAGCTCCGCTGGAAGCCTCAGCGGCAGGGCTCGCATGGCGGCGTCGCCTCCATTTCGGCACACCCCTCACACGCCTCGCGGACCCATATATAGAGCTCCACCGAAGGCCCCAGTGGCAGGGTTCGTATCTTGACACACCCCTCACATGTTTCTGGCCCAAAGGGAGCTCCGCCGAAGGGCCCAGTGGCAGCGCCCGCATGCGTCTCCCAGCCCACTTCGGCACACCCCGCACACGTTTCGGGGTTCCCATCTGCGTTGCCCCGTGCTCCATCCCTCTCGCGGTGGGCTGCCTATGATGAGAAGGTGATCTCCTACGTTACTAGCAGCTGTATGTGGTTGGGTCCTTCGCCAAGCTAATTTTCAAGGGAATTTTGGGGGGGTTGGCATTGCACACAGCAAGCGATATGCTGCCCCCCTTGCCGTCCCTCTCAAAAAACCGATGCAACGTGATCGCGGGGCGTCCGCGCATGATTCAGATCTTGGTGCAAAGTGCACTTTGTGTTGTTTTCTGCAGAGGATGGTGGCGGGGGTGTTTTGGCATACGCGCAGCAAGCAAAATGCAGCCACCCCTGTCGTCCCTATAAAAAAAAACAATGCAAAATAGTTGCGGGGCGCCCGCGCAAGCTCCAGATTTGGAGGCGACCTGTAGTGTATTGTTTTTTGAAAAGGATGGTGTGTGTGTGTGTGTGTGTGTGTGTGTCATGGGTGCCCTCGTGGATCAGGGCTGCTGCCGGTCGGGTGGGGGAGGGGGTGTTTACTAACAGGGAGCAGTGATGAAGACTAGGCTGAGCTTCAAAGTCGCCATGATAGAGAAAAGAGAGCAACGGCATAAACATAAACTTTTGGCGCTCCGAACGGATTTCTTGGATCCGCGCTGGAGTCCCCTCCCTAGCGCGCGGAGCGCGCCAGGGGCGGCGCCGGAGGCGCCGCCAGGGGGCCCCGGCGCAGATCCAAGAAATCCGCGATGAGTGCAAAAAGTTTGTGTCTACGCCTTTCCTTGTTCTTTGACATGAGGGCCCAGAGCAGGGCGAGGCTTGGCATCGACCCCTCTCCTTCATGCTGGCTCTCCTCTTTCCCTCGGCTGCACGCAAGAGTGACCCTGGGTAGGAGTGACCTTTGGTGCGCGGCTTTCTTGGGGCTGCGGGGGGACCAAACACGAGCGCGCAAGACGCTACTACCGCATTGCGCTTGGGGATCGGGGGACCACAATGGGACCGCACCGAAGGTCACTCTGGCGAAAGGTCGCTCTTACGTGTAGTCGACTCCCCCCAGGCCCCCCCCGCTGGCTCCATCCCTGCAGGAGAGGAATCCCCTGGCCCCGTCCTGGCCACCGTCCGCCCGCGCCCGCTTCCCGGCAGCCTGCCGCAAGAAGCTCTCGAACTGGCGGAACTCGCACAGCTGGACCTGGAGGGTGGCGGCGTGGATGACCCTGGCCTTGCCGCGGTGTTCACACGGGAATGGAGTCCAGCGAGGGGGGAATGGAATGAGAGCGTCCTCCTCCTCCTCCTCCTCCTCCTCCTCCTCCTCCTCCTCCTCGTCCTCTTCCTCCTCCTCCTCCTCCTCCTCCTCCTCCTCCCCACCCTCCTCCTCCTCCTCCTCCTCCTCGTCCTCTTCCTCCTCCCTCCTTCTCCTCCTCCTCCTCCTCCTCCTCCTCCTCCTCCTCCTCCTCCTCGTGTGTCCCGCGGTGTCCACACGGGAAGGACGCTGAAAGCCTCTCCCTCCTGCTCGTATGCGGGCAGAAGGCCACACCGCGGGTAACTCTCGACGCGGACGGATGTTGCGAACGGGGGGGGGTCCTTCCTTGATCAATGCAGGGGCCGCGATGCCAAGGTGGTGGGATCGTCAAAACGCGGCAGAGTTGAAGACCAGGCGATGACGCACAGACGGACCAGGTTGTGCTACAGTTGGACTTGATTGGAGAGGACACGCGAGAGACCCTTTCCGAGGGGCGCACTGCCATAGGAATGCAGGAGGCATGGGTCGCGAGACGCAGGACACAAGGGTACCCTTGACCTGGCAGGGTCGACCTACTAATCAGGGCCGACTGTACTCATTCCTCGCCCCTCGGTTTCTGAATGACAAAATCTGATGAGCAGTAGCGCTTCCACCCAGCAATTTGGATCCGCCATGGCCATGACTTCTTACCATATTCAGCATCTTCCATATTCTGTATCATGAATGCTCCACTTATCTGCTACCTCAACGATCGATCGCCCGGCGGTCCTTGGTCTTCATCTGCGCGACGATCAGCGGGTAGCTCTCGAAATACGTCCTGCCGTGCGCCTCGACCTCGGCCAGGAGCTCCCAGAAGTGCCCCGCCGAGGGGATGTCGGACTCGTTGATGCGAGCACCGAGCGCCATCAGCGCATCGCTGGGGCTGGGCCCCTCCCGCTTCCGCGGTGGCGGAGCTCCCCCGGCGATGAGCTCCTGCGGCGGGCCGTGGCAGCGAAGGGGCCTCGACCTCCGGCGCAGCTGCTCGCTGCTTTCGTGCTCTTGCCTCGGCTGCTGCCTTTTGCTCCGCAGCGTGGCGCTGCGTGGAATCTCGGATGTCAGGGCCCTCTCCTGGGACCCGGCTTTTCATCCCGAGCCGTTTCCTGACGGTCCCAGGACCTGGCGAGAGACCCCCCCCCCCACGAGGCCGCAAGCAAGCAAACACCTCCCGCGTTTTGTTTTTTTCGTTGCAATGCGAGTTGGTCCGGGCCCAAGGGGTCAAGATGCCCCCCCTGGCCCATCCTGGGGCGCGCTGCCAACATTTCGAAGGGAATCCGACCGTGGCGACGAGAAGGCTCCTGGGAGCTTCGGAAAAGCGAGACAAGCAGTCGAGCCCTGACCCTCGAAGCTCGACCATCCCCTAATGAAGTTGGACGCCTGGGAGCGAGAGGAGGCCCTGGTCCGGGCCAGGTCCGCACCAGCTGGGGATCCGCCAGTCTGCCAGCTCACCCAGTTTCTTCCTCCTCCTCCTCCTCCTCCTCCTCTTCCTCGTCCTCTTTCCTCCCTCCTCTCTCTTCTCCCTCCCTCTTCCCACTC
Source organism: Prorocentrum cordatum (assembly GCA_963575745.1). Taxonomy (NCBI): domain Eukaryota; class Dinophyceae; order Prorocentrales; family Prorocentraceae; genus Prorocentrum; species Prorocentrum cordatum. The sequence continues at coordinate 22,850 of CAUYUJ010003123.1, read as the reverse complement.
TCCTCCTCCCTCCACAACTACGCAAACTGAGAAATACTAGTCTCTCTCCCCTGGAGACGTCCTGAGAGTCGCCCGCTCCCCTCCGCAAAATGTCTTTCACGCAGCGGATTGGTGTTTTTTTTGGTGTGTCTGTATTCCTCTTCCTATATTTTTATAAGCCCGGGCGGGGGACTCCCCCCCCCCCCCCCTAAAACCGAACCTCCGGGATCTGGAGCTTTGGGACCCTCCGAACGGGCCTCGAAGCGGCCCTCCTGGCCTCGCAGGGCGTTTTGCCAAGCCTTCGCAGCACACCCAGGGCGATCAGGGGGGTCACCGGAGACGTCCCAGAGACCCCAAGACAGCACAAGAGCGCTCCAAGAAGCCGTCATACCCCGAAAGATCGCTCCAAAACGTACCAAGAGGCCTCCAAGAGCACCCCCAAGAAGGCCCCAAGAGGTCTCCTGGGCGTCCGAAGCCGCCTGGGAGGCTCCAAAATCGCCCCGCAACCATCTGAAAGGGTTTCCAGGCAGTCCAAGAGAGCCCCAAAACGGCACAACAGGGGTCCAAAATGGCTCTAAGAGAGCACCATGGCGGCCCAAGATGGCCCCAAGACGCCCTCCGAAGCATTCCAAATCGTGACCGGGGCGTTCAGGGAGACCGCGGTTAGAGGTAGGTTGGCCTTAGGAAGTCCCAGAGGCCCGCAGAGCACGCCCAGGAGGCCTCCAGAAGGCTTTAAGAAAGCCTGGGAACTTTGGTGAGGCCCCCAGAGGCTCTCCAAGGAGGAGCCTCAGCAAAAAGAGCTGAGGAGGATGGGGAGAATGCCCAGGGTATGGCGAGAATGAGGAAACATGGAGGAAGGATAATGAACAACATTATTATAACGGCGATGCCAGAAAAAGCAGCAAGGAGTTATCGCTAAATTGTCGGCTTGACCTTCCTGCCATTTCCGCCTGCATACCAAACTTCAAGGACCAAGGTGCATGGCGCGAAGCGCCACTGCAGTCTTGTATATATATATATATATATATATATATATATAGACTAGAACCATCGCGCGCGCTTCGCGCGCGCTCAGGTTCTAGCCCAGGCCGGGGGGGCGCTGGACGATCTTGGACAACGCTATCAAGCACAGGCGCGCGACGGCATCTGAGGAGCTTCTGGGGTGTTCCGCATGCTTCGTCAACTGGCTGTTGGAGGCACCTCTTGGGTGCCTCTTGGGGGGGCGTCTGAGGGTCCCTTGGGGGCATCGGTTCTGCAATCTGAAGCCGTCATTGGCCGTCTTGGCTGCGTGGAGGCCCGACTTGAGGCCACCTGCGGCCAGATTGAGGCAATCCGGAAGCCTCCCGGGGGCCTCCTGGAAGCAGTTTTGATGCATTTGGGGCACTCTTGGGCTATTTTAAAACCTCTTGGACGTGTCCCAGGGGCCTTTTCGGCCCTCGGGGAGCTTTTGGGGTCCTCGTCGGACCATTTTGGGGCCTCTTGCAGCCTCCTGTGGGCCTTGTGGGGGGACCGCTCTGCTGTTGGGTCGCGTTCCCCTTCTCGGGCCTCTTTTGGGGCTCTTGGGGCCCTCTCGGGCCGTCTTGGGCGCCTCAAGCACCGTCTGGGGGCCCTCGCGGGCCGTCTTGGGGCCCTCTTGGAGGCCTCTTCCTCTATGTGGGAGCGGTATTGGAAGCCTTTGGGGCCGTCTTGGAGCATCGGGATGCCAAAAGGCCCCAAAAAACCGTCAAAGCCCAATCGTAAAACAATGAGTTGGGCCTCTTGGGGCCACCTTGGGAGATCTCTTGGAGCCTCGTCGGCCCTCTTGGGAGCTTCTTGGGGGCCTCTTGGATCCGATTGGGGGCCTCCTGGGATTTCCCGAGAACCTCTCGGGGTAGAAAGCTCGGATTCTCGGTTCATGTTTCCCTTCTTGGGCCTCTCTTGGGGCCGTCTTGGGGCCCTCTCGGGCCGTCTTGGGCGCCTCAGGCACCGCCTTGGGGCCCTCGTGGGCCGCCCAGGGCCCTCTTGGAAACCTCTTCGGCTATCTTGGAGCTGTCTGGGAGGCCTCTTCCTCCTCCTCGTCCCCCTCCTCCTCCTCCTCCCACTCCAGCTCTCTCTCTCCTCCTGATCTTCCTCATCCTGCAGCGTGTTCCGGAAGGCTCCCGCCGGAACATGCTGTGCACAAGTGCTGTCACTGCTCCCGCCACCGTGCCCTGGGTGGTGGGTCAGAGGCCTCATGGGTGTTGGTTTGGATCTTGTGGTTGGCGAAGGCAGTTTCGCAGCTTCTCGGTAGCCGTTTTGGGACCGTTGTGGGGCCTCCTCGGGCTGCTTTGTGGCCTCTTTAGGCCTCGTTTGGGCCTCCTGGGTGCCTCTTGGGGGCCTCCTGGGGCCTCTTGGGGCCTCCTGGGGCACTCTTCAAGCGGGAGGGTCGAATTTTGGAGTCGTGGTCCCCCTCTTGGGCGCATCTTGGGGCCGTCTTGGGGCTCTGTTGGGCTGTCTTGGGCGACTCTGGGGCCGTCTTGGGGCCCTCTTGGGCCGTCTTGGGGCGCTCTTGGGGGCCTATTGAGCCGTCGTGGAACGTCGGACAGCCGAAAAGGCTGGAAGGCCAAAATCGTTCGAAAACCTTGTAAACTTGACGATTTCGGCCTCTGGAAGCGCTCTGGAGAGGCGTCTTGAAGCGTCGTGGAGTGCCTTGGGGGGCCTCTCGGGCCGTCTTGGGCCCATCTTGGGCGTCCTGGAGCGGTCTTTCGGCGACTCGGGGCCCGCTTGGGCCGTCTTGGGAGCCTCTGGAGGCCCTCCTGGACTATTTTGGACCTCCCCAGCCGCCCCTCCTCCCATGGGGGGTCGGAGGCGGCGCCCTCCGAGGCCCAGGACGCGGAAACCCTTTTGAAAACACAGGGAAAATGAGCCCCAGTACCCCCATGGAGGCTTTTCGGCGCTCTTGGACCGATGGGAGCTCGAAAACGCGAGAAGCTAAAAACATTAAAAAGAACATTGAACATATACGGCTTTGGCCTCTCCGGGCCGTACCGCGATACCTATCAGACTTCTTGGGGTCTCTTGGAGGCCACCTGGGAGCCTCGAGAGCCGTCGGAAGGCTGACTTGGGCTGCTCGGGAGCGTCTTGGGCCATCCTTTCGCATTCTGGGGGCTCCTAGGGGGCGTCTTGGGCCCTCCTGGAGCGCTGTGGAGGCTGCCCAGAAAGGCTGGGGCAGCAGTGCCGGGAGCGTCCCCGAGATGTGGCCATATCTTTTCAGCGCGTTCCAGGAGCATCTTCCCGGAACGCGCTCGTGGCAGGGCGCCCACGTCCGAGGACGTTGGCATGGGAAACCGCAGCGCGTGATCATTCCAGCGCGTTCCGGCGAAGACCGTCCGGAACGCGCTTGGGCAAGCGCTGGGTTTGAGGAAGGCGAGTGGGAACCGTTCAGGCAGTTTGGGATGCTCGGGGCAAGAGGCGGAAGCCATCCTCAGAAGACATGCAGTCTTCCTGGAGCCGTCTTGCAGAAAACAAAAGAAAAATGAGACCCTGCAGTCGTTCCTGGAGCCGTCTTGGAGCCCTCTTGGGCTGCCCTGGAGCCTGTTGGAGCCCTCTGCGGAATGGTCTTGGAGCCCGCGCCGAGGATCTGGAAAATGTCCAGGACCATCGCGGCGGCCTCCGAGGCCCGGGACGCCGAAACCCCGTGAAAACACAGCGAAAATGAGCCCCAGGGTCGGGCAGCTGTTTTCGGGCCCCTGGGTTAGAACCATCGCGCGCGCTTCGCGCGCGCTCAGGTTCTAGCCCAGGCCGGGGGGGCGCTGGACGATCTTGGACAACGCTATCAAGCACAGGCGCGCGACGGCATCTGAGGATCTTCTGGGGTGTTCCGCATGCTTCGTCAACTGGCTGTTGGAGGCACCTCTTGGGTGCTTCTTGGGGGGGCGTCTGAGGGTCCCTTGGGGGCATCGGTTCTGCAATCTGAAGCCGTCATTGGCCGTCTTGGCTGCGTGGAGGCCCGACTTGAGGCCACCTGCGGCCAGATTGAGGCAATCCGGAAGCCTCCCAGGGGCCTCCTGGAAGCAGTTTTGATGCATTTGGGGCACTCTTGGGCTATTTTAAAACCTCTTGGACGTCTCCAGGGGCCTTTTGGGCCCTCGGGGAAGCTTTTGGGGTCCTCGTCGGACCACTTGGGGGCCTCTTGCGGCCTCCTGTGGGCCTTGTGGGGGGACCGCTCTGCTGTTGGGTCGCGTTCCCCTTCTTGGGCCTCTCTTGGGGCTCTTGGGGCCCTCTCGGGCCGTCTTGGGCGCCTCAAGCACCGTCTTGGGGCCCTCGCGGGCCGTCTTGGGGCCCTCTTGGAGGCCTCTTCCTCTATATGGGAGCGGTATTGGAAGCCTCTTGGGCCGTCTTGGAGCATCGGGATGCCAAAAGGCAGAAAAAAAAACGTCAAAGCCCAATCGTAAAACAATGTGTTGTGCCTCTTGGGGCCACCTTGGGAGATCTCTTGGAACCTCGTCGGCCCTCTTGGGAGCTTCTTGGGGGCCTCTTGGATCCGATTGGGGGCCTCTTGGGACTTCCCGAGAACCTCTCGGGGTAGAAAGCTCGGATTCTCGGTTCGTGTTTCCCTTCTTGGGCCTCTCTTGGGGCCGTCTTGGGGCCCTCTCGGGCCGTCTTGGGCGCCTCAGGCACCGCCTTGGGGCCCTCGTGGGCCGCCCAGGGCCCTCTTGGAAGCCTCTTCGGCTATCTTGGAGCTGTCTGGGAGGCCTCTTCCTCCTCCTCGTCCCCCTCCTCCTCCTCCCACTCCAGCTCTCTCTCTCCTCCTGATCTTCCTCCTCCTCCTGCAGCGTGTTCCGGAAGGCTCCCGCCGGAACATGCTGTGCACAAGTGCTGTCACTGCTGCCGCCACCGTGCCCTGGGTGGTGGGTCAGAGGCCTCATGGGTGTTGCTTTGGATCTCGTGGTTGGCCTGTCGGGGACGTCGTGAAGGCAGTTTCGCAGCTTCTCGGTAGCCGTTTTGGGACCGTTGTGGGGCCTCCTCGGGGCTGTTTTGTGGCCTCTGTAGGCCTCGTTTGGGCCTCCTGGGTGCCTGTTGGGGGCATCCTGGGGCCTCTTGGGGGCTCCTTGGGGCCTCCTGGGGCACTCTTCAAGCCGGAGGGTCGAATTTTGGAGTCGTGGTCCCCTTCTTGGGCGCATCTTGGGGCCGTCTTGGGGCTCTGTTGGGCTGTCTTGGGCGACTCTGGGGCCGTCTTGGGGCCCTCTTGGGCCGTCTTGGGGCGCTCTTGGGGGCCTATTGAGCCATCTTGGAACGTTGGACAGCCGACAAGGCTGGAAGGCCAAAATCGGTCGAAAACCTTCGTAAAATTTACGATTTCGGCCTCTGGAAGCGCTCTGGAGAGGCGTCTTGAAGCGTCGTGGAGTGCCTTGGGGCGCCTCTCGGGCCGTCTTGGGCCTATCATGGGCGTTCTGGAGCGGTCTTTCGGCGACTCGGGGCCCGCTTGGGCCGTCTTGGGAGCCTCTGGAGGCCCTCCTGGCCCATGGGGGGTCGGAGGCGGCGGCCTCCGAGGCCCAGGACGCGGAAACCCTGTAAAAACATAGGGAAAATGAGCCCCGGTCCCGCCATGGGGGGTGGAGGCACCTGTTCTGGGGCCCCCGGCCTCGCCCCCAGGGATATATATATATATATATATATATATATATACATATATATATATGTTGTAAATAACAATTTCAAAGCTTTATTTTCAATCCGGCCAGTGCCGCTCTTTCCAAAGCGCTGCTCCAGCTGCAGCGTGGGCCTATGTGTTCGGATCGGTGTTTTGCTCCCGCCGTTTAGAATGGCGCTCTCGCCCCAGCGCAGGCAACTATTCTAAATTCGCCTCCTTCATCATCGTTGCCTCTCCGCTCGCTTCCCGTCCTAGGCCTTCCCCTGGTCCTCCTCTTCCTCCTCCCGCTCCTCCCACTCATGCTCCGGATGATGCTGCTCCTCCTCGTCCTTCTCCTCCTCCTCCTCCTTCTCCTCCATCCTTCTCCTCTTCCTCCTGCTCATCCCCCACCTCATCCGCCGCCTTCCCGTCCAGTGCACGCAGCTCCCCCCTCTGTCGGATTGCGCATGACACGGTGGTGTCTGGTCCGCCACGTTGCCCGTCGGCGGGGCAGGGAGAGCTCGGCGCGGACGGGGGGAGAAGGCATGGGCAGGGCGGCTGCGACGTCAGATCTGGCGCGAGCGCGCCTAGCTTGTCCCTGCCCCCCCCCCTCCCCTCCCCTCCCCTGTCCTCCCCCCAATCCTCGGAAGACAGGTAGCGAACGCTCATGCCGCACTCCTCTGCCAAGGCCCCCCCCCCTCAATGATCAATGCTGGCCAAGCGTTGGGTCCGCAGTTTTCTCCGCGAGGCCCAGCTTTGAGTTAGGGGGGGAGGGGGGGGGAGCGAGCGAGTGTGCCTTGCACCAGACGGCGCGTAGGCAAGGGAAATAAAAAGGCCGTCGCCAATTGCCTTCAGCAGCCGCCCCAAACCAGCACTGCCCAGCTCCCAATCGCGCGCTGCACCGCCCTCAAGGCGGAAGTAGTCAGCCAGGCGACTGCTGGAACCGGCAGCTTCCAGACAATTTTGTAAGACAAGGTGTCTCCATGTCTCCCTTGGGCGTCCTCTTTCTCTCCGGCCAGCTGGTTTGCGAAACTCCAAAGTTCCCGGCTCAAACACCGAGCAGCGAACTGAGCCCGATCCTGGTCTGAGGGCCAGTTGCGCCATGATCAACATCTGTTTTCTGGGAAGGCGCACGCTGAGCTTCTCTTCTTCGGCCATCTGAAGCACAGTCACGTTGGAGATGCGGCTACTGTACGCATGTGGCACTCGACATACTATGCGGAGGCATCGGTTCTGAAAGCTGTCTATGCGTAGCCTCTCCGCCTTGTTCAAACAAGCGGCAATCAATACGTATGTGAAATTGGACAACACGCGAACGTTGAGGATTCGTACTTTCTGTTCCCTGGAGAAATGTGAATGGAACCAAAATATGTGCGACGTCTTAAAATCGTCCGTCGTTGCCCCAAGCCTCCTGTTCAGCTCAGCGCCCCTCTTTCTGTCTGCTGGAAGCGAAACGCCCAAATATACCACAAACGACTTGTTCTCTAACTTCTCACCGACATCATTATTGATAGGGGCATAGGCCGCACGCCCATCAAATCAACTTTCTTCAAATTGAGCTGTAAGCCGTAATGCATACCACATGCTTCCACGCTGCGCATTAATTCCTGGAGCTCCTGGATTAGGCCAAGGTCGCTGTCGATGACCAGCGTATAGTCCGTGTACACGAGTTCCTAGACGAATCTTTCCTGCGGCACGTTGCCGAGCTTCCACCGCCAATCTACGTGAGCATTTCTGAACAACGTCGCCACGACGATGGTGAACAGAAATGGCGAGAACGGGCACCCTTGGCAGATGCCGCAGGCCTGCTCGTGCGAAGACGACGTGCGCCCGAAGTCTGCCACTCCAGAACTTCGGTCTTTGTAAATGGCCTGGATCATCTGAACAAGCTTTTCTGGGCAGCCAAATCTGCGCAAAGACACTGCGAGTGCATGTGGTGAAACTGAATCGAAAGCCTTCGCCCAGTCTAGCGCTAGAAATATGGTCCGCCCCTCTTTGGCGGCCCACGCATCTTCCAGGATGCGGCAAACCACGAATACTGCATCTACAGTTTCCCTGCCGGATCTGAAGCCGAATTCGGTCTTCCATATCTTGTCTTCGGCGCGCGCGTCTTTGGGACGGCGCAGCAGTATCATTGCAAACACTTTGTGCCCGATGGGCAACCAACTGATAGGGCGGTGGTTGTCGCACTCTGCAAGGTCTCCCATTCTGTGCAGCATGCGCACCCGTGATTTACGTCATTCGTCATTGTCCACTAGAACTGTTTCCCTCTCGTTGTCCACTACCTGGAGAACGGGAGCGTCCACCCAGCAGGCGACGAGGAGGAGGGACGGGGAACGTCCACGAATTGTTTCCCTCTGCCGCCCCTCCCTCCGCGCGACCCGCGCCGCAAGAAACACGGCCGTCCCACGTCGCTCTCTCGCGCGCGGACCCCCGCGGAGAACTGGGAGGAGGAGGAGGAGGAGGAGGAGGAGGAGGAGGAGGAGGAGGAGGAGGACGAGGAGGAGGAGGAGGAGGAGGAGGAGGAGGAGGAGGAGGAGGACGAGGAGGAGGAGGAGGAGGAGCGTCCACTAATTGTTTCCCTCTGCCGATCCCTCCCTCCGCGCGCCGCGCCACGCGAAGCACGGCCGTCCCCTGGCGCTCCCTCGCGCGCGGCCCCCCGCGGAAGGAGGGGTCGCTCCGCGCCTCCGGGCCTGGCCGTGCGCGAGGCAGCGCGCTCAATTTCGCGCCCTGCGGGCGCGAGCTCGGGTCCCGGCACGCCTGCGCAGACCAGATCCCCTCGCGCTGCGAGCGAATTCCGTCGGGCATCGTTTTTGTGTCTGGCTCTGTTGTGGACCGCGCTCTCGCCTCAGACTTCCTTGCCATCCCCTCTCGCCAGGCCCTCTTGCCAATCCCTCTCGTCCTCCATCGTATCCCTCTCTCTTGCCCCTTTTCCTTCTCCCTCCCTTCCCCCACTCACCTCCTCCTCGCTCTGTCCCTCTTCTACTCTTTATGCTCATCCTGTTTTAAGGGCTGCGCCACTTTCGTGTGGCAAGGAGAGGAGATACACTCCCCAAAGGGGGTACGATCAAAGACGACGATGGCGGCTATCGGGAAGTGGGAATCTACATGTTGATTGACACGCGAGCATACGAGAGCGGAGCGAATAATCTTAAAATGACTTTTGATATCTCATTTCTCATGAGTAAGTATTGTAGATCTCCCCTCCAGGGCTTAATATGTTTTGTCAATTGAAGAGCCTCTCCTGGGACCTGTCTGTTACAAGGGAAAATCTTGAGACTCAGACTGGCCCCTGGGCCCCGAACTACAACAACAGCGGTTACTGCCTGATACTTCCCCACGATTTATTGAAAATCGCGATCTCGCGCGGGAGGTCCTTACAATTTATGAATGAATCGCGCTCTCGCGTAGGACTTCAATTTTATTGAAGCGCCGCGCCTTCGAAACGCAGGAATCACGCTCTCGCTTTGGACTTCCTAGCGGTTTCATTGGAAATCGTGCTATCGCTCGAGGGTTTTTTGCGATTCATGCAAGACTGACGCTTCAGCGAACCGCCCGCTCGACCCAAACGTCTGGGCCCGCCCGTCTGACCCGCCCGTTAGGGTCCGCCCGTCCGACCCGGCCGTCTGGTTCTGCCGCTTGCTTTCCTGCTCCTAACCCTTCCCATTGCTACCTTCTATCCTCGGGCGTGGCCTCTTCCCACCCTGACCATCATGCCTCCCTGGGGACCGCTCAACGATGTGCTGTCAGACGAGCCTGCAGGGTGGTGCCCCTCCTTTCCTGTGCACTTCAGCTTGGGCTTCGACTTCGGCTGTGATGCACTTCGACACGCCTTCGGGCCAGCTCACCCAAGTCGGTTTTCCGCTCGCATGGGTGCGTCCCTCCCTCCCCCTCACTTGGGGGGGGTCCTCCTCCTCGTCTTGCTGCCAATCCTCTGCCACTTCCTCCTCCTCCTCCTCCTCCTCCAACTCCTCCTCCTCCTCCTCCTCCTCCTCCTCCTCCTCCTCCTCCTCCTCCTCCTCCTCCTCCTCCTCCCCCTTCTTCTTCTTCTCCTCCTCTTCCTCCTCCTCCTCCTCCTCTCCTCCTCCTCTCCTCCTCCTCCTCCTCCCTCCTCCTCTCCTCCTCCTCCTCCTCCTCCCCCTCCATCCTCCCCCTCCCCATCCTCCTCCTCGTCTCGTCCTCGTCCTCCTCCTCCTCGTCCTCCTCTCCTCCTCTCTCCTCCTCCTCCTCCTCCTCCTCCCCTCCTCCCCCTCCCTTCTCCTCCTCCTCCTCCTCCTCCTCCTCCTCCTCTTCCTCTTCCTCGTCTCTCCTCCTCCTCCTCTCTCCTCCTCCTCCTCCTCCTCCTCCTCCTCCTCCTCCTCCCCCTCCCCCCTTCCCCTCTCTCTTTCTCCTCCTCCTCCTCCTCCTCCGCCTCCTCCCCTTCCTCCCCCTCCTCGTCCTCCTCCTCCTCCTCCTCCTCCTCCTCCTCCTCCTGCTCCTGCTCCTGCTCCTGCTCCTCCTCCTCCTCCTCCTCCTCCTCCTCCTCCTCCTCCTCCCACTCTCGAGCAAAGAACACGCTTGTTCTGAGATCCGCTGGCTCCTCGCGCTTCGCGTCCAGGTCGAGCCTCGGCACCTCCAAGGAGGTATCGGCGAACAGCTCCTGCCTCCTCTTGCTCAAGACCTCCTGGTCCTTCCGCTGCAGATCCTGGTCGATCGCCAGCCTCTTCAGCTCTTCGGCGACGGCGTGCGCCCTGTCGAGGCTGCCAGCCATGCCCGTCGTGACCTGGATGAGCTGAACGCCGCTCCTCTTGACGGCGACGATGCCGGACCTCAGGCTGACCTCCACCTTGACCGCCTCGCCGGCGAGCTTCCGGCTCTCGAGGCCCGCGTCCACCTTGAGCCTCGGCGGAGGGGGAGGCGCGAGCAGACCCTCCTCCACCAGCAGCTTCCTCAGCGGGTCGGCGGCCCCCACGCCCACCTCGCACCGGCTGGTCAGAAGCCCGAGCCCAGGCAGGCAGATGTCCATGCAGACCATCAGCATCTTCACCCAGGTGTCGCCCAGGTTCCTCACGCCGAGGATGGCCTGCCTGATGGCGTCGTACTTCTCGTTGACGCTGGTCTTCTCGTCGTTCACCAGGGGCCACAAGTGGTTGGCCAAGCCGACTAGGCGCTGTGATCGCAAGACGATGTTGCGGATGAGGTTCGCGTCGTCGTCCTTGAGCAACCGCTCTGGGATGATCAGGAAACAGGCGGTCTGCAACGCCCTGCCAGTGGAAGAGCGGAACTTGGCAATGTCCTTCTCCATCTGGGACTCTGGCGCGAAACTCGCCTCCAGGTCTCGCCAGAATGCCTCTTTTGAGAGGTGCGGCATCTGAACCTCCAAGAATAGATCCATCTTGCAGTGGCAACGGAACAAGAACATGGCAACGAAGCGGTGGTAGTCCGTCCACCACGGCACATTGGCCCCGTGCACGGACTTGACGAGGAAGAGCTCGTGGACGCCTAGGACCGTGTGCCAGGGCACCCACTTCTCGTTGCTACCAAGGTTCCGCAGGGCAAGCCTCTCGTACTCTGGCCAGACCTTCTTCGCCGCCTCGTCCTTTCGGGGCGGACAGGGAAGGGGAGGTAGCACATGGGGGGGGAGTGGCGAATGAGCTCTCGCAACTGGTTTATCTTGCGCCACCCAGCACCGGAGGCGCCCATGTATCGAGGAAGGCGCCCGGCGGCGAGGCCGAAACGGGCTGCATGATGCGGCATGCTTCTCCCCCGCCTCCTCTTCCTCCTCCTCCTCCTCCTCCTCCTCCTCCTCCTCGTCCTCCTCCTCCTCCTCCTCCTCCTCCCCCCCTCTTGTCGGACCCGAGATCCCTGAGCTCAAAGTCCCGCTCCATGTGGTGCCGCGCCTCCATCTTCAGCGAGCACTGGCCGAAGGCGTAGAACAGGCCGATGTCCATGGCTGGCCCGCCTGCGTGCCGTGCGGCGGGGTCCTGCTTCATGGGGGTGGCAACGGCCTGGGGGGGAGGGATCATAGGACAATCAGGAGGAGGAGGAGGAGGAGGAGGAGAAGGAGGAGGAAGGAAGGAAGGAAGGAAGGAAGGAAGGAAGGAAGGCAGGAAGGAAGGAAGGAAGGAGGAGGAGGAGGAGGAGGAGGCGGAGGAGGAGGATGAGGATGAGGATAGGATAAATCTCGAAGAAAGAAAAACGCCATAAACATAAACTTTTTGCGCTCAGCGCAGATGTCTTGGATCCGCGCCAGTCCCCCCTCCCCGGCGCGCGGAGCGCGCCAGGAGCGGCGCCGGAGGCGCCGCCAGGGGGCCCAGCGCGAATTCAAGAAATCCGCGCGGAGCGCGTAAAGTTTATGTTCATGGCCTTTTTTCTTCTTCTTCGAGGTCAATCCTCCTGCTCCTCCTCCTCCTCCTCCTCCTGAACTTCCTCCTGCTGAGTCTGCGACCCCAGCACCTTTGGGACAGCTGGCCGCCGTGTCCACTCGCGACACGGACGCCGGGAACGGTCCGCTGTGAAGGCTGCCCCTGGGACGCCCGAGGCCCTCCCCGAGGCCGAGCCAAGTGCCATCCTGCTGATCTTCCTCCTCCTGATCTTCCTCTCCCCCCCTTGCAATCGGCGATGCATCGCCGACAGGTCGGCGATAGGCCCCCCGACTGGGGTCTCCTTCGGAATTCTGCCCGCGGCGCACTCCTGGCTGGCCTACAGATTGTTGGGCTTCGTGGAGCGCAGGCGTTTTGTCAAACCGCAACACCACAAAATAGCTTGCTCCCCGACATCCAAGAGCAGCATCGCCAGTAGGGACCCTATAAACGTAGGAACAAGAAAGTGGTTTTTGAATGTTCGGCCTCTGGGGACCATGGCCGTCCCCAGGACTGTCAACAAAACGACTAGGAGCAGAAACCCCGTCCTGGGGAATGGGTCTAGACCTCTGGGGGTCGAGGTTTGAAAGAGCGAAGGAGGAACGTACATGGGCAATCAGTTCCAAAAACTGCGGCGCAAGGTGCCCCACCAGACCTCTTGAATTAATATGGAGGGTGCGGCAGTGGAGGGGGGTATGTGGACACAACTACTCGATCCCCAAACCACCACCCATGCTAAACTCAGCATTGATTTCGGGGGCGGGGGGTGATCATAATCGCCCTCGAGTGTGTAAAGTGCTCGGAAATTCGTCCATCTGTTGGTGGACCCCACAACGCCCCCGGGGTCCGGCAACCGGAAAGGCGCTGGGCGTCGGCTCAGGCACGGCCCTCCGCACTGGCCCACACTCTTCGGCAGACGACCACGAGGACCCGAGCACAGAGGGGTGAACGAACGAGGAGATGACAGGGGAGAGGAGGAAGAGGAGGAGGAGGAGGAGGAGGAGGAGGAGGAGGAGAGGAGGAGGAGGAGGAGGAGGAGAGGAGAGAGGAGAGAGGAGGAGGAGGAGGAGAGGAGGAGGAGGAGGAGGAGAGCAGGAGAGAGGAGGAGGAGGAGGAGGAGGAAGGAGGAGGAGGAGGAGGAGGAGGAGGAGGAGGAGGCGGAGGCGGAGGAGGAGGGGAACGTCAGCGTGCTGCACTCTCGCGCCCGCGCGCCGGCAGCCCTGCCTGCGCTGGGCCGGATAGGAAAAAAGCGAGAAGGGTGGGGGGGCAGCAGCGGCAGCAGGCAAGCAGAGAAGCTTTTACGTCGGCGGCTAGGCAGAGTGACTGCGCTGGCGAATAAAGCGAAACGGGGCAACGTTTGGCGCATTCAGCCACCATGCAGGAGGGGGGGGAGGAAAGCAGGCGAAAGGCGAGAAGTGGAGGCGAAGGCGGGTGCGGCGGCAGGCGCGGGCGCGCCAGGAGCGGCGCGGCAGCTGCAGCGCTGCAGCTGCTGGCGACGATGACCATGGGATGGGGGGCCCGATGGCGAAGCCGCACGTTCTTGGACCCACGCCCCGATTGGCGAGGAATGGGTGATTGGGGCTCGATGCGTTCCCCCCCTGAGCCAGTCCCCCCTGAAGTTGCCGCCCCTGACCTTCAACTCAATGGCTGTCGGGCCAGAGCTAGGAGCCTCCAGCGGCCGTTCGGGGCGACCCTGGCCCCCCAGGAACGCTCTCGACGAGGCGCAGCTGATGGAAATCACCTCGGCATCGAAAACCTTACAAAAATTGTCGAAAACTTTCGAGCATCCCCCCTTCGGCTATCCGTAAGAGTGACCCTAAGCAACACCGACCTTTGGTGCGCGACTTTCGGGGGCCGCAGGGAGGCCCAACCCGACCGCGCAAGACGCCGCTATCGCATCGCGTTCAATCATCTGGGGACCTCAATGTGCCCGCACCAACGGTCACTCCGGCGAAAGGCCACTCTTACGTGTGGCCGACCCCTGAGCTCGTCCCCCCGGTCGGCGCCGCTGGCCTGGACCTGCCGCTTGGACACCTCGCTGGCCAGCGCGTCGTGGCCCAACGTTAACTTCTCTGGGGTGCCGGCAACTGCCTCCTGGGCCTGCATCTTCGGGGCCTCGCCGGCCGGCTGGATGCGCGGGTCAGCCCGAGGGGGCGGCTGATGCTCTTTCTACCCCAGGAGTTTTTTGTGTTTGTGTGTGTGTGTGTGTGCGCGTGTTTTGGTTAACGCAGGATTTATACGTATGCATTTTTCTAGGTAGGCAGGTATGTTTTTTTGTTTTTGCTCTCTGTTGGTGTGGGAAGCAAGGAAGCACCGTGTTTTTTGTGTGCTTTTGTTTTGCAGGCCCCAATGCTCGCGCGGGCGTCCCTCCCAGCACCCTGCTCTGCGCCTCCCAGACCAACACGCCAAACATGCACAGTGTTTAATGCCCTCGGTGCAAGGGAACGTTTTTTGGTTTGTTGCTGTGTATGTGTTGTTTTGTTGATTCTTTGTTTTGGGGGCCCAGTGCTCGCCGCGGCCTTCCTCCCAACACCCCTCTCTCAGCCTGCCCCCCCCCAATCGAAACAACCCAACCTACGCAGCGTTTCCTTGCACCGATGGCGCCAAATGCTGTCGATTCTTGGTTGTGGAGGAGGAGGAGGAGGAGGAGGAGGAGGAGGAGGAGGAGGAGGAGGAGGAGGAGGAGGAGGAGGAAGAGGAGGATGAAGAGGAGGAGGAGGAGCGACGGAGGAGGACGTGATGAGATGAGATGAGCAAGCGGCCTAAAGCCAGGCTCCTTCGAGCTGGCCGCGCCCGCTGTCGGAGGCCTCTGGCCCACGGGAGGCCTCCCCGAAGCAACCCGCCAGGGGCTCTTCGGCCCCCTCCCCGGCCTCGTTCTTCAGGAGGCGCGCGCCCCTTGCTCGGATGGCAGGGAGGGCGCTCACCTCCACGCCGAAGGGCCCTCAGCACCCGAGCGCGGGACGACCCCCCCCCCCCAAGGTACTCCCCCCCCCCGACGCCCGTCCACCCCAGAGTCCCGAGCCGAGGAGCTGGAGGCGGAATCGCCGGAGCCACACAGAGCAGCCAGGCGCGCGCGCACCGCATGCGGGACAACCTCGGGGGTCTCCAAGCGAAGGTCCGCCGGGTCAGCTTTAGACATCGGATGCTGGCCAGCCCTGATCAGCCGACGCTGCGCTCTCGGGGCCGGAGCCGCGTGCCCTCGGAGACGCGGCCCGAGGAGGGCACGAGCAGGCCGCTCCACGCAGCAGAGAGGGCCCCGCAGGCGCAGCAGGCGCTGATGGCCCTGCCGCCGTCGCGTCCAGCCATGGCGCTCACGCGAGCATGCAGCAACGCGTGCCCGTCGAAGCGGTCGCCTATCTCACGATAGGCCTCGAAGCCTTCGGCGGGGCGGCTGGAGAGGGCAATCCCCCTCGCCCACAGGTGCTGGCAGGGGCACGTCTGGGGCCCGCGAGCGGCGCCGCCGACGGCCGCGCGCAGCCCCGTGACATCGGCGTGGTCCTCGCAAGCCTCCCCGTGCCCCCACCAACGCGTGCAACCGCCCACTCCAACGCCCAGCCTCCCGAGAGGCCTCGACCAGGCCTCGCCAGAGGTGATGCTCACTCTCCTCCGCTCGGTGGAGGGTGGCAACACGCTTCGCAAACTCGTCGGCGACGTCGTCGCCGCACTTCTCCCAAAAGGTAGTGCGATTGTTCAGCGCATCGACCGTGCTGCAGTGGGCCTTGGTCTTGCGGGCCGAGAAGTCGTTGGGCGCGAACGTCGCCCAAACAGGGTGGCGCTTGTCGCCATGTGTTGCTGGATTCTCTGGTTGACTGTTTGAGTGCAAGACTGCTGTCTCTGGCATGCTTCGGCGTGCCAGGGCTCAGTGGTTGAGTACAAACCTGGTTGATCCTGCCAGTAGTCATATGCTTGTCTCAAAGATTAAGCCATGCATGTCTCAGTATAAGCTTCTATACGGCGAAACTGCGAATGGCTCATTAAAACAGTTATAGTTTATTTGATGGTCATAGGGGCCCACAGGTGGGTCCGAGGTTGGAAGCTCCAGCCCGCCAGGAGGAGAAAGAGGACGATGACGAGCAAACGATCAGTGAAGGAGCAAGATGAGCGGATTCAACTAGGAACGGGTGCCGTTCGTTTGCGAAATCTCTTCTGCAATGGTGGTGCTCCCGAGGGCATCCTAAAAAGGGATGCCTCCATCTCCTACCGTTCTTCATCCTCCTCCTCTTCCTCGCCCCTCATCGTTTTCCTCGCTCCTTCCCAGAAGGAATGTTGTGAGAAGAGGGCAGGTCATGGCAAACCGTCTGAAGCCAACTTTGAAATCCACTGCAGGACGTGGAAAACGAGGAGGACGTGGAGGAGGCGGAGGGGGAGGCGGAGGAGAAGGAATACGAATAACATATGCAAGCTTCCCGCCCCAAGTGCCAGAGGATGAGGAGGATGAGGAGAATAAAGAAAAGATGATGAGGAGAGGAGGAAAATGATAATGATGATGAAGATAATGACGAGGAGAGGAGGAAGATAAGAATGAGGAATATGAGGAGGACAAGGATGAGGAGGGTGAGGATGAGGAGGGCGAGGAAGATTCATCAATCGAAAAGGATGAGGAAGATGAGGCAGATGAGGAGGACGAGAGATGAGGAGGAGAGAAGCGAGGAGGAGGGAGCCGGAGGAGGAAGAGGAGCAGGAGGAAGACAATGATGATGAGGATGCCCCCCAGTCCGTCGTTTGGGGTTGCTGGGTGTGTGCGCGTGTGTAAATATAATCATTCCTCTTCGATTCCTGTCTCATGCGGTACCCCCCCACCACATAAATTCGGCCCTTGGGGCTCCCACTGCCCGAGCGGGCCCAAAATCGCTTCTCGGCAGGTCCCCCGGAGCACCGGAACGGCCTAAGACCGCTTCAAGAACAGCCCGGGAAAAGCCCGAGGGCGCCCAAAAGGCCTCGAGGCGGCCCAATACGGCCTCAAGACGGCTCGCGAGGCTTCCCCAGGCGCCCCGAAAGGCTCCCAAGAGGACCCCCGAGAGGGCTTCAGGAGGCAAAAAAACTGATTTGTTATCATTTTTTTTTTTTTTTTTGGATTCCGGCTTTTTCCGGCAAAGAGCGGCCCAAGACGGCTTTGACGGCCCGCGAGATCGCAACAAGACGGCCAAGAGGCCTCCAAAAACGCTTCCAAACGGCCCAAGAGCCCCAAGAGGACCCTCACGAAAGCCCAGAGAGGCCAAACACGTGCAGTTCCGAGGCCTTCAGGAGGCTTGCCAGAAGCCTCCAAGTACACTTGCTCGGATGTTCGGATGCGGTGTTCTGGTGCTCATTTTGTGGACTTCTAATGTTCAAGATTGGGTGTTAGGACTCGGGTGTCCGGGTCAGGGTGCTCGGGTTGGGGTGTTCGGGCTTCGGTGGTTGAGTTCAGGTTGGGATGTCCGGGTTAATGTGTATGCTACGCTGTTAGGGTTCTGGCATTCTGGTTGGGACGTTCGGCCCCACGAGAGCCCCAAGACGCCCCCCGAGAGGGCTCTGGATGTCAAAATTCACAAATTGTCGTATGACGTTTCGGTGCATTTCAACGTGCTTGCTTTTTCCAGGACGGCAGTGGCTCCTCAGCAGGCCCCAAAACGGCCCAAGAAGGCCTCCAGACTGCCCAAAAGGCTCAGCCAGACGCCTCAAGATAGCCTAAAGAAGGACACACCGAATTGACATTTCGAGCCCTACTCCCAAAGATGGTCCTGGACACTGCCACCGAGCCCCCAATACGCCGTCAAGACCCCCAGCCCCCAAGAGGCCCCCATGACGCCCATAAAGCTACAGAAACGCTCTCAAAAGCCCACTCCCAGACGCCCCATAAACTCTATCACCCCTGCGAGCTAGGATGCGCCATATGGCCCTGTATTCCGATCGACCTCGTGAACGTCACAACCCTTACGAACCCCATGATACTGATGACCG
>CAUYUJ010003122.1:0-82055 GCA_963575745.1 Prorocentrum cordatum | reverse complement strand
CGCGAAAGGAGAGAATTGGGGGAGGTAGCGATGGCGATCGCTTGGGGAAGGAGGAGGAAGAGTGGGGGAGGCAGCGATGGCGATCGCTTGGGGAAGGAGGAGGAGGAGGAGGAGGAGGAAGAGGAGTGGGGGAGGCAGCGATGGCGATCGCTTGGGTAACGATGGACGCGGCGACGCGCATGATGACGATAACGACGATGACGATGACGATTACTACGACGACGATGACTACGATACTGGCCATACTGACGACACTGACGACACTGACGATGATGATGATGACGACGATTGCCGACGATCCTGACGATGATGACGACGACTACGGCAATGATGATGACGTCGCTGATGATGACGATGACGACGTTGATGATGATGATGGCGACGACGATGGTGATGATGGCGGGCGATGACGATGATGGCGATGACGACGACGATCATGATGATGATCATGACGGCGATGATGATGATGGCGATGAGGCTGCCTCAGACGACGGTGGCGACGACGATGGCAGGAACTCGCCCAGGACTCCAGAACAAGGACTTCCTTGTGTTGGAGTTGAGGCTATCCACCCTATGGGTGAGAGGACGGCGCCCTCGTCGTCGTCGAGGTTGGTTTGAGGAGGTTTGGGGTTCTTGAGGTTTTGGGCTTAGGTTTTGGATTCTGGTGGTTTTGGGTACGTCGAAGTTGTTTTGGTGAGGTTTTGGTTTCTGGATGTTTTGGGTTTAGGTATTGAGTTCTCTCTCTCCCCCGTCCCCCATCATCTCTCCCGCCCCCCATCATCTCTCCCATCCCCCATCAACTCTCCCGTCCCCCATCGCCTCTCCCGTCCCCCGTCGTCTCTCCCGCCCCCCCCTCGGGCGATGCAGGGGGTTGGGGCTTCTCGGAGGCGCCTTCGGCTGACGCGGGAGGTCGGAGCGTCTGGAAAGCGCTTTCGGGTGATGCAGGAGGTCGGGGCCTCTCGGAGGCGCTTTCGGCCCGCTGGGCGGGCGTTCTTGGGGGCGATGGAGATCGCTGGGGCGAGGGGGGCGTGGCTTGGGAGGTAGCGATGGCGATCGCTCGGGCGAAGGGGCGAGGGGGGGTGGGGGCGGGGGTGCACGGGGAGGTAGCGATGGAGATCGCTTGGGCGAGGAGGGCGTGGATTGGGAGGTAGCGATGGCGATCGCTTGGGCGAAGGGGCGAGGGGGGGGAGGTAGCGATGGAGATCGCTTGGGCGAGGGGGGCGTGGATTGGGGGGTAGCGATGGAGATCGCTTGGGCGAGGGGGGGCGTGGATTGGGAGGTAGCGATGGAGATCGCTTGGGCGAGGGGGCGAGGGGGCGGAGGTGATGGGGGGTGGTGGTGGGTGGGTGTGGGGTGGGTGTGGGGTGGTGGTGGTGGTGGTGGTGGTGGTGGTGGTGGTGGTGGTGGTGGTGGTGGTGGTGGTGGTGGTGGTGGTGGTGGCGGTGGCGGTGGTGGTGGTGGTGGTGGTGGTGGTGTGGGGGTGGGTGGGGGCGCGGGGAAATAGCGATGGCGACCGCTTGGGCGAGGGGGGGTGCATGGGGAGGTAGTAGCGATGGCGATCGCTCGGGAGCGGGTAAGGAGGATGGTATAGAGGAGGGGGGGATGAGGCGGATGATGAGGCTTATTCGACCAGAGAGCGGATGGAAGTGGTGGATTGGGTGAAGAGCATCAGGGAGGGGGGGGGTGGGAGAGGGGGGGGGGGGAGTCGGAGGCGGTGGAGGGCAAAGCGATATCGATCGCTGTGCGGTCATTGCCGCTAGCTTAGCCGTCCACTGGTTAGCCGTTGCTGGCCCTGGCGGGTGCGCGCCCCCCCGTTGCCGCCGCGCTAGCAGCATGGCGGCCAGCGCGCTGGTGGAGCAGCCGAAGGCCGCCGCATCGTTCCTCACTCAGCTTGAGAAGGGGAGCAATGCATGTAAGGAGGTCGTGACGGCGCAGTGCTGCATGGCGATGAGCGTTATGGAGCCGTGGACCTTCGTCTCCGCCGGGGACTCGGCCGCGCTGATCTTGCAGATCGGCAAGATGCCATTCGGCAATAAGAAGCTGGCCATGCTGCTCGGCCGCGTCACGCAGTTAGCCACAACGTCGGCGAATATGCTGGTTGCCAACGCTGCAGCGGGCGCAGAGCTGATGTCGGTGACCAGGACGCCCATGCAGGACTTCACGTCGATCACATCATACCTGACGGCGGCGCAGTGGGCGGAAATACTGGATGAGGACAGCGACTTCATGGGCCGAGTTGCGGTCATGATGCAGGCGTGCAAAAAAAACTCGGGTTGCGCACGTTGCATGAGCCGACGATCCAAATGGCGACGTGCACCGCCCTCGCGGTGGAGGGCTTCGAGCGGGCAATGCGCCGGCCCCCGTTGGCCCTGTCCGGCTATTTTCAAGAGGGCGAAGTCGTGCACCAAGAAGCTCCTCCCGTGGAAGGAGTGCAAGCGCCTTGCCGAGGTGGAGCCGTCGTTCGTCGATAAGCTCCCCGAGGGCGCGATTGCCATGCGGAGGGCGCACCGAGACGTCTATTCTCGCGCGCACGCCGAAAGTGGCGATGCCCCAGTCAAGTGCCCGCTGGACGTCGCCCAGCTGCTCGCGTTGAGCGACGCGGTCCCGATGCGGGAGAACAAAGCTCGCCTGAAGAGCTCTCCTGAGCAATCGAGTGTCGACATGGCGCTGCAGCTCGCCGACAGGGCGATTGCGCTGAATCGCGGGCGCGAGGACAGCGGTGCGTTGCGCGACCGCGACGCCCCCTTCAGGCGATACACGCCCAACCAGGCCGAGCCGCCGCCGCTCGCCGACGCGGCGCCCGCGCCCGCCGCGTCGGCCGATGCCAAGAAGCCGTCGAAGCACAGCGTGGAGGAGGCAAGGGACAAGATCTACGCGCAGCTGGGGGGCAAGACGCCGAGCGTGTCCCACAAACCGCCGTCGCTGAGCGACAGCGAGTCGGATGACGACGGCAGCGACGACGACTCCGACTCCGAGAGTGGCGCCCCCGCGGCCAGCGCGGCTGGCGATAAGAAGAGGAAGGCCGATGAGGCGAAGGCGGAGGAGGCGAAAGGGAAGAATAAGGAGAAGAAGAACAAACATATCAAGAATAACAAGAAGTCGACGAAGGAGACTGCCGCTGCGGCGAAGGCGGCGGACGATAAGAAGACTAAGCAGAAGAAGAAGAAGAAGGCGAATGTGGGCAAGAAGTCCCCGCAGCCATCGTACTCGGTGAAGTGGTCCCGCGACCAGGTCTTGCGCCGAACTGGCCTTAAAGGTGCAGGCCAGTCGGTTGCATGCAAGTTCGCCGGCTACGGCGGCAGCAGCGACAAGGCGATCTCTGCGGCCAAGAAGTGGGTGGCCACGCAGACGAAGAAGTGCGTCGCGGGCTGATTCGCGCGCTACTGAACGGTGCGGGCGCGATGATGCTGATGCTCTTTCGCATCTTGGGATCCTCCGACCCTGCGGCTCGCAGCAAGTCCATCCTCTTGGTGGCAACTGTGGCGGGCCAGCTGTTCGCCTTCGTCCAGCAGCTGGGGATGCTGGGCTGAGCCTGGTCGGCGATCATTCGCGCGCGGGTGCTGCAACGGCGCAGCATGCATGCGTTGTCGAACACGCCTCGTCGACTGCGCCGCCGAGGATGGGGACGGGAAAAATATGGAGGAGGGTAGCGATGGCGATCGCTCGGGGAAGGATGAGGAAGAGTGGGCGAGGTAGCGGTGGCGATCGCTCGGGGACGGAGAAGGAGGAGGAGGAGGAGGAGCGGGGGAGGTAGCGATGGCAATCGCTTGGGGAAGGAAGAGGAGGAGGAGGCGAAGATGGCGGCGAAGCGATAGTGGCAACTTGGATGGGGGACGGGGTGCTCTCAGGACGAGGGGCGAAGCGACTGCGATCGGATGGGAAGGGAAGGGAAGACGGGTCGGCAGTGGGAGGCAGATGGGGCGGGGGGAAGCGATTTCGATCGCTGGCATTGCGCGCGCATTGCACATAGCATTAATCGCACGCGTTGTCATAGCCATTTTTTTGGCTCGCACGCGGCCGCCCGCCGCGGCTGTGACTGCGGCAACTGCGGCCGAGCATGGCGTCGGACGCCGCGGCGAACGCCGCGGGCGCGTTCTTTCAGGCCGCCAGCGCGTTCGACGCGTTGCTGGGCCGCCACGAGGGCGAGGAGGCGACCGGCGCCGCAGAGGAGGCGGCCGCTGCGTCGCGCGTCGCCGCGGATGCGACTGCGGCCGAGCTCGCGCACTACGCAGATGCCGCCGCCGAGGAGGAGGAGGCGGCTGCCGCTGACGGCGATGCGGAGGCCGCCGCTGAGGGCGATGCGCAGGCTTCCGATGCGGGCACTGAGGAGGCGGCTGCCGCTGCGGGCGCTGAGGAGGCGGAGGAGGCGGAGGAGGCCGCCCACGAGGAGGCGGCTGCCGCTGCGGGCGCTGCGGAGGCCGCCCACGAGGAGGCGGTGGAGGCGGAGGTGGTGCTGTCGATCAGCATCGACTCCGGGGACGAATGCGCCGACGCT
Organism: Prorocentrum cordatum; assembly: GCA_963575745.1. NCBI lineage: Eukaryota > Dinophyceae > Prorocentrales > Prorocentraceae > Prorocentrum > Prorocentrum cordatum. The sequence goes on along the minus strand of CAUYUJ010003122.1, from coordinate 77,560 downwards.
GCCCTGGCGGCGGCGTCCGAGCCGCGGGGCGATAGCAGCGGCGCGGCCGTGTCCGAGGCCCCGATCTCGGGCGGCTCGGTCCAGAGCTCGGGGTCGGCCGACGGGAGCTCTCTGGGCGGCGCGCCGTTGACCATCGAGCTCGGGGTCGGCCGCCGCGTGCGGCAGAGGACAGCGGAGCCGCCGAAGAGTGCGCCACCTGCCTACGCTTCGGTGGAGGTGTCTGCCGCGTCGCACGCGGCGCACGCGGGGGCGCTGCCGTCCTCGAGCGCAGGCAGCGCGCGCGGCCTGGCTCCAGCGCACGCTGGCGTCCCTCCCCCGCGGCCATCATCGCAGGTGCGTCCTGCGCGCCCGTTCGCGCCCGTGCCGTCGCAAGTGCGCCCCGCAGGCCCCGCGCCGTCGCAGGGGGTGCGCCCTGCCGTGCAACCTGCGCCGCATGCGGAGCCGACGGAGGCGGGTCGGGTCGCCACGTGGAAGGCTGTGTACAACAACAGGTACACGCCCGAGATGATAGAGGACCTGCGCGCGGAGTCGGCGGCGGCGAGGAGCATGGGGCTCTCATGGGCTCAGCGCGGCCCCGTCGGCCCAGACGAGGGCGGCCCCACGACGTGGCGCGGCCAGAACTACCGCTGGAACACGGGGAAGTGGGCCAACAGGGGCGGCAAGAACAAGGCGTACTTCGCGGCGAAGTACGGCCGCGGCGCCTTCGGGCCAGGGACGCGCCCCCCTGGGTCGCACCCGCAGGTGGCGCCGCCGCAGGTGCACCCGAAGATGGCGCCGACGCAGGTGGTGCCGCCCCCGCGGGTGGTCCGCCCGCCGCCACGCGGGCCGCGGCCCGCGGCCGCCGCCCCCGCGGCCGCCGCCCCCGCCGCCGTGCCCGCGGCCGCCGCTCCCGCGGCCGCCCCGTCGACCGTGGCAAAGCGGCCGCCGCCAACGCGGTTTCTGTGAGGCCGCGTGCTGCGCTCGCGGCCCGCCTGCGGCTGCCCTCGCCCGCTGCGGGCCCGCCCTCGCCCGCGGCTCGCGGCCGCCTGCTCGCTGCCGCTCCGATCGATTGTACAGGGAATGGGTGGCGAGCCCACCGAGCCTCGCCGAGCTCGGCGCCGAGCTCGGCCCCCCTTGCGCCCGCTGAGTGCCGCCCTCGGCCGCGGCTCGCGCCCGCGGCCCGCGCGCTGTCCTCGGCTCGCGGCCGCTTTCCTTCGCGCCGCGCACGGGCGGCGCGCATAAGAGGTCGGGCTCGCCTTGTCGCAGGCGGCCATAGTATAAAATGGCCCATCGTCGTCATCGTCGCCGTCGACGGGTCGCTTTCCAAACTTAATTGGCAGTGTCAACATGATTTTTTGTTGGAGACCTGGGCCCAAAAAAACGCTGATACCTGGACATAAAACGGGCACAGCGGAGGGCTCATACTGGCTCCAACACCCTGCACTGGCGCGGCAGTGGCAACATGTTCCATCGGCCCTAAGGGCCCTTGGCCGCAGAAATCACATGGGTCAGTGTCCGCTTGTCCCCGTCTCGTCTCTTGTCTTCAATGCGATTCCCGATCGTCGCCAGCGTCGTCGTCATGTCGCGCGCGCGTCGTCGCTCCCCCCCAGCGATCGCCATCGCTTCCCTGCGCATCGTCGGCGTCATCACCGGCATCGTCGCCGTCGCCGTCGTCGTTGCCATCGCCGTCGTCATCGTCGCGATAACGGTCGTCAGCGTCGTCGTCGTCATTGTCGCCGCTGCAATCGTCGTCGCCATTGTCACCGTGATGATCGCCATCGCGGCGACGGCACACAGACGACACTGACGACGACGACGGTGTTTGTTGGGTAGCGATTCCGATCGCTGGCATGGGTAGCGATTCCGATCGCTGGCATGGGTAGCGACTCCGATCGCTGGCATGGGTAACGATTCCGACCGCTGGAATTTGCACATATCATAGCCATGTGTTGGCTCACGAGGGCGGCGCGCCAGCGCCTGCGCCTGCGCCGACGCCAGCACCGACGTCGGCACCGACGCTAGCGCCAACGCCAGCGCCGACGCCAGCGCCTACACCAGCACCGTCAGCCATGGCCATGGTCGATGAGACCAAGTCGGAGGCGGAGGAGGAGTGGTACAGGGTGAAGTGCCCTTTAGACAAATGCGGGAAGGTGGCATACAAGTCCTCGCACGACTTGCGCGTCGAATGGCTCGACAACCACCTGCAGAGTAGCACTGTGGAGTCGCACAAGTTCTACCAGGGCGAGCCCGATACGGAGGGCCACGCGCGGCGCGAAGAAGTCCCCATGGCGATCCTCGAGGACAAGATGCCGTCTGAAGAGGTGCGGGAGCGGAGGAAGTACGAGAACCAGAAGGAGAAGGAGAAGGAGAAGGCCACCGCTGGGCGCGGCAGTGGCAGCGCCGCCACCGCCGTCCCCTCTGGGCGGCGCGACCGCCGCAAGTCGCGCAGCCGCCGCCGCGGCGATCACCGCGCCGAGCCCTCGCGCCGCCACCGCGGCGAGCGCCCCGAGACGCCGCCGCGCCGCGGGGCGCCGCCGCCGCCCCCGAGCCACCCGCCGCCGCGCTCGGACGGCTCGAGCACGCATGGGGCTCTGCTGAAGACGGCCGAGGCGCTGCAGGAGACGGTGCGGAGCGTGGCGGCAATCGTGCACTCGAGCAGCAAGGCACCAGGACCTTCGTCGGCGGCCGCGATGTCGCTCGTCATGGCGCCAATGGCGGGCGGCACTGCTACCTCATCGGTGACCATCTCGTCGGCGAGCTGCAAGGCGGCAGCGGCGACGACGACGACGAGCAGGGAAGCGACGGTGATCGCTGACGGGGGGATGGGGGCGACGACGCACGCGCGACATGACGACGACGTTGGCGACGAGGATGGCGACGGCGACGACGACGCCGACAACGACGATGACGAGGCGACGGTGGCGGCGACGATGCAAGGCGGTGATCGACTGCATCAAGCGGGCGGAGGCATGTGCCAGCACGGCGGCGGACGTGTGCGCCAAGGCGGCCGCCGCGTTCCGCGCCGAGTCGCAGTCCCTGGCGTCGGCGAGGGCAGACGTGGAGGCAGCGCTGGCGAACGCGACGAGGTCGAGCTGACGGCCTGACGGGTGAGCCGCCGTCCGCGGGCGGAGCGCGGGCCGCGGGCCCCGCCCGCGCCGCGCGCCCCGCGCGGCCCGCGCCCCTTTGCGGGAGCGCGGCCCGCGCCTCGCGCGGCCCGCGCCCCGCGCGCCCCGCGCCCCGCGCGGCCCGCCCGTGTGCCCGCGGGAGAGCGCGGGCATTCGTTGTATAAGAGTAAAAGAGACAGCGATGGGGATCGATCGGGCGAGTAGAAGGGGATCTGCGATGTAGCGATGGTGATCGCTTGGGCGAGGATGATGGGGATTGGGTAGCGATGGCGATCGCTCAGGGAGGGATGGGTGTCAGGGCGGGCGGGGGTGATGCGGATGCGTTGTGTGTATAGTACGTCGGCATCGTTCCTGCTGTGGGCGGGGCGGGGAGCTGGCATGAGGAGGGGGATGCGGATGTGTAGCGATGGCGATCGCTTTTGGGCTTTGGGGAAGTAGCGATGGCGATCGCTTTTGGGCTTTGGGGAAGTAGCGATGGCGATCGCTTTTGGGCTTTGGGGAAGTAGCGATGGCGATCGCTTTTGAGCATTGGGGAAGTAGCGATGGCAACCGCTCGTTGGAGGAAGACGAGAATAATGATGGGATAGCGGTGCCAATCGCTTGGGTAAGTGCTGCTAGGTGTAGGGTAAGTTCCGTAAGTGACTTAAGTAGCACCCAGTGTCATCAGTTTGGTATCCTGTTGTTACCCTTTGTTATCCTTTTGTTATCATGGGATCAGGGCCGATAGAATAACAAACAAAACAAAAGGATAACAAGGGCCAAATAGGATAACAAAAGGATAACAACATGATAACATGTTATCATATTTGATCCGTGTTATCATTTTGTTATCCTTCTGTTATCATTTTGTTATCCTATTTGACCATTGCTATCATTTTGTTATCCTTTTGTTATCCTATCTGACCCCGATCCCAGGATAACAAAAGGAGAACACATGATAACAAAAGGATAACAAAAGGATAACACGGGGTGCTACTTAAGTCAGTTATGCCACTTAGGCGAGCAAGTAACTTAGCGATGATGATCGCTGACGCATAGCAAGCCCCGCGCTTACTGGTGTCAGCCAGGCGCGGATCAAGCGCGCCCGTTAGCGGGCCCCTCGCGCGGGGCGTGTCCACGCCCAGGCAACCAAGCAACACCAAGCGATGGCCGACGCTGCGGCCAGCGACGCGGAGACGCTGCGTCTCGCGGGCCCAGGCGGCGAGGTCAGCGACGCCGTCGTCGTCGTCGCCGTTGTAGTCGTCGTCGTCGCCGTCGTCGTCGTCGTCGTCGTCGTCGCCTCGGCGAGGTCAGCGACGCGGAGACGTTGCAGCTCGCGGGCCCAGGTGAGGGAGAGATCCAGGAGGCGCTCATCCAAGAGTTGGGCTTGGGCGCCGAGGGGGCGCCGCGATCCGATGGTGGTCCATCCGTGGCGGCGCCGCCATCCGATGGTGGTCCATCCGCGGCGGCGCCGCCATCCGATGGTGACCCATCCGCGGCGGCGCCGCCATCCGAGGCGCCAGAAGATGAGGAGGCCGATGAGGAGGAGGGCGCATCACGTCGTGGCCCCGGTGCCCCAACAAACCCTGCCACGATTTTGACCTCACTTTTTTCATGAAAGCATCGTTTTCTATAAAACACTTCGTGACCCCAAATCAGAGGCGATGACGCGGGTACGGTCGGAAGAAACATCACGGGAGAGATGGGCGCAGCAAGGGTTGGCGGAGAAAGGGGGAGCGACGCTGACCGCCACGAGGTGGGGCCGAGGAGGTCAGATAAAATTCTGGCGAGCTCCTAAAAGGAACGGACGATTTGCACACACCCTGGGGTCAACGCCCTAAGCAGCGAAATTAAACGCACCTTAACACAGCCGCCGCGCACATAAATTATTCGATTTAAACAAATCGAATCATCGAGTCGAGCCTGCGTGGGTGACTGGACCTGCAGTTTCTCCTAACTGGTTTCGCTGCTTGCTTGAAGCTATACAGATTTTGTTTTGGCATGTCCACGCAGTATGCAAAGAGCACGGGCAAAACGGAAGACGACGAGGGCGATCGCCAGCCAGGAGCGCCCCCACCACGGGAATTGCCTGCACATGCTCCGCGTCGGCGAGAAGACCGGTTGCAGTTACCCCCGCCCTCCTCACACCCCCATCCTCCGCAGGGGAAGCACATGGGAGCATAAAGAACGAGAGCGAAGAGGGCGGGGGGAAGGCGCCGGAAAGGGGCGGAGGGAGCCAAGGAGAGGAGACTGGGAGGCAAGGGTTGGACGGTGGGAAGGCGTATTGGGGATCTCTCGGGCTCTCTTGAAGCTCTCTTGGGCTCTCTAGGCCTGTATGATGGGGACTCGGCGAGGCCCCAGGGGGGCCCTCCGAAGCCTTCTTCAGGACCGCCTGGGGCTTGCCTCACTAGAGCTGCTTGCGTGTTGGAGCGGTCGGAGTCGAAGCTTGTTGTTTTAAGTGTTATCTACGCATGTATCGAAATCTGGTTTGATTCTTCTACAGCGCATATCAGAAACATGCAATGCAAAAAGTGCCAGCACTGTTCGAGGAGACTGTTTCGCACGATCATTGTGCTCGCGCATGGGCAGTGGAACTTCGCATTTCCTTGGAATCGCGTCGCGATTGCGAGGCGCAAGCGCATATCACCAGAAAGCTGCCGCATGATTGTGGCGCACAAGGCCGGATAACCCTCAGGCCCAATAGGGCTCTAAGAGGGCCCCGAAGGGCCACCAAGGGCAGTGAAAGTGAAGACACGCGAGCGCCCTTTTCGCGTGACATAAGTTTCATTCCTCTTGGGGGCCTGTTGGTACCCTCCTTGGGGCTCTAATTCGCCTTTCTGGGGCCGCTAGGAATGCCTGTGGGGGTTCAGAAGAAGCCCCGGAGGGCCCCCAAGGTGAGTGAAAGTTCAGTCGCGCGAAAGGGCGCTCGCGTGACTTCACTTTCACTGCTTTGGGGCGCCCTTCGAGGCCCCCTTGGGGCCCTCTTGGGGCCTCAGGGGCCCTCTTGGAGCTCTCTTGGGGCCATCTTATGGCCATTCTGGAGCTGTCTTGTGGCACTCCTGGCGCCCTCTTGGGGCCCCCGCGGTAGAGTATCTCAGACGTCCGTTTCAAGTCCTCTACCGTGGGGGACTCTAGGAACGTTTAAGGCCCACGAGGGCGTGTCTCGGGGCCTCCCGGGCCCTCCCGGAGCCCGCTCAGGATCCCCTTGGGCCTTCTTGGAGCCTTCTTGGAGCTGCCTCGCCGCCAATGGCACTATATACATAGACTGGCCGTTCCATGACAGGATAAGGCCGCGGGGCTGAACTGCCCCGGCCGCGAGGCCGGACACTTCAAGCGAAAACTCCGGCCTCAAGGCAAGGTACTTGAGGCCAAACCTTTCCAGCCGTCAGGCCAGGCAGGCGTGGCCTTCCACCGTGACCTCTACGACGATTTTCAACCTCCGCCCCAACGATTTTGGCTACGATTTTGAACATCCGCCCCTACGATTTTCAAACTCCCCCACCACGATTTCGGCTACGATTTTCAAGACCCGCCCTTACGATTTTGAATGCGGGGTCCGCGAACCGCCACCACGATTTTGAAAAGAGAGCCTGGACCCAGAGAGAAGAATTTGTGTTACAATCTGGTGCCCGATCCAACACGATTTCGTATACAATACTGGCCAACAATATTTGTGTCGAGATGTCTCAAGCAAGTCGCCCAAAAAAATCGTATTGCAAAATCGTGCGCAAAATCGTCGTTGGTTTTTGTGCTTATCAGGGGAAGGCCCCGGGAACTCTGAAGCCCCTCCATCAACACATGTTCGTCCTCATCCTCCTTCCGCCAACCGTTCCTCCTCCGAAAACCTCCCACTAAATCATGCCGTCGGTGAAAACTCCAAAAACGAATGCGCCGCTACACCACAACCGCCATTCAACGCACCAAGAGACCGTGGCCGTCGTCGCCGCCGTAATGTTCGTCATCATCGTAACGCCCGTTGCTCTTGTCGTTGGAAAGCTCTCCACCGTGGTCACAACGCTCGCCATCGCCCTCGCGATAGTCGCCACATTGGTCGCCGTAGTACTCGTCGTCGTCGTCGTCGTCGTAACGCCCGTCGGCGTTGTGGTCGCAACGTTAGTTGCTGTCGTCGCCGTGACGCTCGTCGTCGTCGTCGTGGAACTAAATGGCGTCGTCATCGCGTCTCTCCGCGTGGCCGTGGTCGTCGTCTCGCTCGCCATCGTCTCGGCAACGCTCGTCGCTGCCGTCGCCGTCGTAACGTTCGTCTTCGTCGTCGCAAGGTTCGTCGCCGTCGCCATCGCAGCACTCGTCGCCACCGCCGCCGAGTGTTCGTCAATGTCGTCATCACCGTCGTCGCCGTTGCAATCGCAATGCTCGTGCCCGTCGTCGCCGAGACACTTGTCGCCGTCGTCGCCGCACCGCTCGTCGTCGTCGTTGCAACGCTCGTCGGCGTCGTCGTGCCAATGTTTGTCGTCAGATAGCCCGCCCCCCGAGGACTGGGCGAAAAAGCAGATCCCCCTCAGTGGAGAAATCACATATGCCCTCCAGGTTGTTGAATTCCAGGAGCACGTTTGGAAGATCGTTGCTGGAGACACGCGGGGAAGGATGACGAAACACCTGGGGGCCCGCGCGGGTCACGGAAAAGTTCATGGGGGACCCTTGCGATCGGCAGAGGGAAAAGGACCATGACCGCGCTCTGCGCACATGACGAACCGTTGCGGCATAGTCGCGTTTTCTCGCCAGCCGTTCCTGCTCCCCCTCCTTTGCCCTGCCAAACCCCAAGCGAACATATGTTCGAACGCCTGAAGGCGAATTCTCTAGTTTCAAAACGCACGAGGAAGCCGCAACGCAACTACGGATTAATGGAACACCTTCCCATCCCACCCCTTTTCGCCGCCTGCGCGCATCCAGAAACCATGATTGAACTTACGCGAGCACCCTTGGTCGAACGAACAACGAATGTTACTGCGCAGCCATGGTATTTTACCTAGGTCCGTCTTTTCCGCTCTTGTAGACGCTCTCTGACCGCAACGACAAAGTCACGAAACTATGTGAGCCGACCTGCTGTCGGGAAAAGACGATTGACCAAGTCGCGAGCGCCCCCTGTTTCAAAACTTACAACAATCATTATACATACAAGCGTTCGTCGGTTACTCCTGTTTCCTTCTACCCCGCGTAGAAACTGTTCAATGTTCAAGCGCTCAAACTCCAAACAATAGGAAACCTCCACGCTTCATACTTACATGATGTCAAAACCGTAAACTGTTGAAACGGTTTTGTGGCTGTAACAAGTTTCAACGTTTGTCATTTTAGAAAACGATGGAAGCTTGAAAGCATTCGAACTGTGTCACTCTGAAATTGAAGCGCCATGAAGTTGCTCTGTTGGCCCAGGCACATACTGTATCTCCAAAAATTTGACGACGTCCGAGGCTTCTGGATTTCCAGCGTCATAGGTTTAAATGCTCGCCCTCGGAGCCACGCGTACATGAGATAATCTCCAAGTTGTAAACCTATCAGATGTCAAACTTCAAATCACAACTGAGCCACATGCGCAACAGCCTCAGATGGAATGGGGGGGGCGGGCCCCTCCCGTTGGCCCCCGCGCCCTTGCCCTATACAGGGTGCAAATGGCCTGAACGGGGCGCCTGCCGACGATCTCAACGAATAGTCGACACGAGTGCGTAGACGTCCGCGTTTTGCGGGACGCCGCATTCAAGACGTTTAGTTGAACGCGCTTCGCACGCATGCAAAGCGACCTTCCCGCGCCAACCCTTTGACATCAAAATCGTCTGTTGGGCGCCGGGGGCATGACATCACGGGCCGCGCTCAGGAGGCCAGCCGCTGCCACCAAGCCAGCTATGAAGCCAGCTATGAAGACGGGGAAGGCCCGCGCTAAGGAGAAGGCCGTTGCCGTGGCCAAGGAGAAGGCCCGCGCTAAGGAGGAGGTGAAAGCAGCCGCCAGGGAGAAGGCCGAGGCCGCGGCCAAGGCAAAGGGAGCCGCCGGGAACAAGGGGACGGGATACGCCGACATCGCGAGCTTCATGCGGCCGACGGCCGCAACGTCGAAGGGCGCGGCACCGCCACCGCCGAAGAGGGCGTCGGCGAGCGCGAGCTCCGCGAAGGCGAGCGGAGGCCCCCCGCAGGCCGCCGCGTCGGCGAGCGCGAAGCCGAAGGGCGCGGCACCGCCACCGCCGAAGGGTGCGAAGCAGCAGGGCGTGCCGCCGAAGGCGAAGGGCGCGCCGCCGAAGGCGACGGAGGCGATGTCGCCGCCGAAGGCGAAGGCGGCGGGCGCGACAACCGAGGATGACGGCTGGGGCGAGGACGCGTCGGGCGCCAAGTGGAAAGTCGGGGCGTTCGCCGTGAACAGCAGCCCAAGCAAGAGGGCGCAGCAGCTGTGTTTGGAGGAAGCAGGAAGAGCCTACTTGTGCGACCGATGCCAGCAACCATGCGACGTTATGAAGGCGCACCCCGCCCGCGTCACCAAAAAAGGACAAGCGTTCAGATGCGCGCTGTGCAGCACGAGAGGGGCGCATGCCACCAGAGCGCCCGAGTGGAAGGGGCATCGTCGGGCCTCAAGAGCTTCAGCGTCAAGGAGAGGACGAGCTTCTGGGCCTCGGTGAAGGACTGCCCAAATACGTTCGCAGTCAAAACATTCTTGAAGGAGACGCTGACGAGCATCAAGGAAAAGGGGAGCAAGCACATGACGAAGGGGGGCTACTACCCGTTGGGCTGGTACAAGAGGCAGGGGTTCCCGTACAAGAGGATCCGCAAGACGTGCACGGAAACGTTATCCCACCAAATTTTGGGAATGTTCTACAAGGTGGACATTCACCTGTTCGAGAAGTGGGAGGCCCAGATCGCGAGTCGCTCGAGAACCGAAGGGGTTGAGGCCGAAGTTTCAGACGAGGGGGATGTTAACGAGAACAAGACGATGAAGAAGAAGGCTGCCGCGGCCTCCCAGCATGACGACCAGGGTGAAACGGATGATTCTTTCGAACAGGATGAGGACGATGATGAGGTGGAGGACGCGCCTGAGGCGAGCACGTGCTCCGACGAGGAGGAGCCCCATTCCGATGAAGCCGATGACGATGATCAATACGGCACCGATGACAGCATGGGTGATGGGGACGGTTCGCATGTGAAGAGTAGCGACTCCGACGATGGCAGCGACGCAAAGAAGGGCAACGCCAAGGGCAAGGCGAAGGATCAGGATAAGGACGCGCGCAAGGGTAAAGACAAGGAGAAGCAAAGGGACAAGGATAAGGACAAGGATAAGGACAATGATGCGGACAAGGAAAAGGACGGCGGCAAGCGCAAGGCTAAGGACAAGGATAAGGACGGCGGCAAGCACAAGGATAAGGACAGCGGCAACCACAAGGATACGGCGAATGACGGCGGCAAGCATAATGATAAGGACAGCGGCAAGCAGAAGGACAAAGGCGCTGACAAGGACAAGGACAGCGGCAAGCATAAGGACAAAGGCAGTGGCAAAGAGAAAATCAGAGGTACCGATAAGGATAACGACGCTGGCAAGAACCGGAGCAAGGATAAGGATGATAGCACGGGTAAAGACGGCGGCAAGCACAAGGACAAGGCCAGCGGCAAGAACGCAGATAAGAATGCGGACGGCGGCATGCATAAGGACAAGGACAGCGGCAAGCATAAAGATAAGGACACTGGCAAGGATACGGCCAAGGGCAAGGCTAAGGACGCTGACAAGGGCAGTGGCACGGGCAAGCGCAAGGGCGCTGAGATGTCCGATTCGGCTCCTGCTTCCAAGAAGCCCAAGAAGGTGAAGCCGCCGAGAACCAGCAGCAGCTCGGGCTCGGACAGCGACAGCAGCTCGGACGCCCCGCCTCCGCGCGGGCACGGACAGCGAGGACCTTCTGCGCCCCCGAGAGAGACCGAGAGGGAGCGCAAGGCGCGCGAGAAGGCAGAGAAGAAGGAGAAGGCAGACGCAGATAAGAAGGAGAAAGATCTCAGGCTCCTGGTCACGCGCTCCCTGGCCAAGATCGCGATGCCCATGTCCAAGCTGGAGATGGCGATGCAGTCTGGCACCCCAGGGGTCAGCAAGATCCCAGAGGCCATCATGACGCAGGCCACCGGGCAGCTGGAGAAGCTGAGCACGATGAAGAAGGTCGGAAAGAAGATCAATAAGAACAAGGCCGACCCGTCGACGTTCACGTGGACCGCGGAGGAGGTCCACGCCTGCGCGCAGCAGGCGACCGCGCAGGCCCAGGTGGTGAGCACGATGGCCAAGTCGATGGCAGCTCTCCCTGGATGAGCCGACGATGGCCAGGACGTCGCCCCCCGAGGGCGTGATTGCCCGCGGCGCGCCCGCGCTGCGGCGCACCGCGCCCCGACAGGTGGACAGGCGCTTGTCGGCGGGTGCGCTTGGAACAGAAAAGGGAAATGGTAAGCGATGTCGATCGCTCGGCGGGGGTGGAGGGGGTAAGCGATGTCGATCGCTCGGCGGGGGTGGAGGGGGGAAAGCGATGACGATCGCTGGGGCGAGCATGAGAGCGACGTCGATCGCACGGCGGGGGTGGAGGGGGTAAGCGATGTCGATCGCTCGGCGGAGGTGGGGGGGGGAAGCGATTGCGATCGCTGGAGGGGGGAAGCGATGAAGCGATAGCGATCGCTTGGGCGGGCGGGGCGAGGCTGGGCACACAATAGCCGCGTCGGCTCGAGGCTCGACCGCAGGGAGTTGGTGGCGAGCCCACCGAGCCTCGCCGAGCTCGGCGCGCGATGGCCGCGTCGGCCCGCGCCTCTGGAACTGCGAGGGCCGCGCGAACGATGGGTGACGTCGTCGACGACAGCAAGGCCAAGCGGCGCAACATATCCGAGCTCATCCGCACGAGTGGGATCACGGGCAGAGCCCTCGCACAGCTCGCCAAGAAGATCTCGCATCAGCCTGACGTTGCCGAGCACGTAACCCGACAAAATATCCGTAACACCTTTGATGACGTGCTCAATGCCGTCTCGACGACCACCCAGCTGCCCGTGGACGGCGGCGGCGCGCCCTTCGAGTGGACGATCGCCCGAGTCGACAAGCTCCTGAATTACATGTGTCGCGAAAGCACATCGTGCAGTGAGCGATTCGCGGAGGCGGTGAGCAGCGCCCGTGGCGCGCCGCTCAATCTGGTGTTGTATGCTGACGAAGTCACGCCAGGCGACGCATTGGCCCTGCGGCACGATCGGAAATTCTGGGTATTGTTCTTTACCTTCACAGAGTTCGGCGTTGCACATCTGCACAACGAAGAGCTGTGGCTGCCGCTGGGGATTCTGCGGACAACAGTGAGCGACAGCGTGGACGGCGGCATCTCATGCGTTGTTCGGCTCCTCCTTAGGGAGGTGTTCTTCGGGCGCAGCAGGCTGGCGAGCTCTGGCGCGCCCGTGACGCTTGCCAACGGCACCTCGGTGCTGGCGCGGGCGCGGGTTGGCAAGATTCTCGCCGACATGGACGCTCACAAAGGCATCCTATGTTTGAGGGGCGCCAACGGCTGGAGGCCGTGCTTGAAGTGCAAGAACGTGATCATGAAGTCTGCCTCCGTCGGCGGCGACGGCGGCTATTTCGTCGACATATATTGCCACGAGTTCGCGCGCTTCGACGCGCAGTCAGCCGACGACGTGTGGAAGCTGTGGGACGACCTCGCCGCTGCGTGGGCGACCGCGGGGTCACCTGGCCATGCATCGAAAGGTGACTTCAAGAAGCTCGACAAGGCCAGCGGTTTCAACTATCATCCCAACGGCCTGCTGGAGGATAAGAAATTGCGGGCAGTCGTGAAGCCGCCCGACATGGCATATGACAGCATGCACAACCTGTGGAGCAACGGCACCGTTGGATGGGAGGTGTTTGCGTTTACGACGGCGTGCAATAGCAAGGCGAGCACCACCTTTCACGATTTCCACAAGTTCACGCGGCGCTGGCAGTTCCAGCGCGGGCGCTCGCGAGCTGTGCACAATATGTTCTCGCCTGGGCACGCGACCGCGTGCAAGAAGTCATTCAAGGCAGGCGCGAGCGAGCTGGCATCGCTCATCCACCTCGCGGTGGCGTTCGCCGAGGAGAAAGTCGTCGGCATCGAGTCTCTCGAGCGCGAACTGGCGTCCCTCCGCGCGCGCGGCCTGCTGGCGCGCGCGTTCATGGACGTAAAGCGTGGGACAGTCGCCCCTCGCAACGACTTCGTTGCATCGGCTGAAGTCCATCTGGACTTGCACAAGCAGGCTTACGGCGTCCGCTACGTGAAGCCCAAGCACCACTACGTGCTCCACAACGCGGACCAGGAGCCCAAGGAGCTCGACTGCTTCGTGACGGAGCGCCACAACAAGATGGTAAAAGCAGTCGCCGAACCAGTGCTTTGCACCTCGCGCTTTGAGTGCACGGTGCTCGCGAGCGCAGTGTTGCACCAAGAGAGACAACTCGAACAAATGGGGCCGACTGGCAACGCGCTGACGGGGACTGCAGCCGACTCCGACGAGTTGCGCTCCTTTGTCGGGGACGTCGACGTCTCCGTGTCGGTTTCGCTGCGCTGGGGCGGGCAAACGTACAGCGTGGGCGATGTGGTTCGCTCGCGCGGTGGCGAGATGTTCGTCCTCGACGCGCGCGCTGCCATCTCTGGCGAACTGCACGTCGTCGCGCGCGGGATCGAAATTTCAGCGCGCTCGCAGGGCAGGAGTACTGGGCGCGTGATCGACGAGTTCCTCATCATCAAGATGGCCGATGCCTGCCTGGAGCCCACGGTGTGGGCGTGGCGCGGACGCGCAGAGGCGACTACGTAGTCTTGCACTCGTAGCGCCGCGCCGCGAGGAAAAGGAGAAAAGCGCCGCGCCGCGGGCGGGGGGGGGGGGGGGGACGCAGGGAGCGATGGGGATCGCGGGGGTGTGGGGGGGGGAGGCAGGGAGCGATGGGGATCGCTCGGCTGAAGCGATGGCGCTCGCTTGGGAAGGCAGGGGGCGATTGCGATCGCTTGGGAAGGCAGGGGGCGGTGGGCAAGCGATTGCGATCGCTCGCGACGGCGGCGCCCGCTCCGCTGCACCCCCGCCCCTCCCCGAGCCGCGCGGCAGCGGGCGCGCGCAGCCATGGGGCCGCATCAGCCGCGTGGGCCGCCGCCGAGCCACCTGGTCACGAAGGCGGCGGCGCCGCGCTTCGAGGCGCCGCCCGTGGTGCCGTCGAGGCTCGACCGCATGGAGTTGGCGGCGTGCCCATCGAGGATGACGGCGCCGCCGCCCGTGCCGAAGCCGCCCGTGGCGCCGCCGCCGCGCGTGGCGAGGCCGCCCGTGGCGCCGCCGCCAGTGGCGAAGCCGCCCGTGGCGTCGTCGGGTGCCGTGGCGCCCGTGCCGCTGCGGCCGCAACGCGCTCGCCACGACGACGAGTTCGCGGCGCCCTCGCTCGATGAGAACGCCGCGGCGTCTCGTCGGTGGCTCCTCCAGCGAGCTCGCGAGCTCTCGGCGGCCCCAGCCGCCGCCGCCGCCGCTGAGGAGGGCGCCGCCGCCGTCACTGAGGAGGGCGCCGCCGCCGTCACTGAGGGGGGCGGCGCGCGCCGAGGAGGGCGCCGCCGCCGTCACTGAGGAGGGCGCCGCCGTCACTGAGGAGGGCGGCGACGCCGAGGAGGGCGCCGCCGCCGTCACTGAGGAGGCGCCGACGCCGCCGCCTCCCGCGTCGGAGGCGTGGCTTCGGAAGCGGCCGCGGGCCGATATCGAGGCCGAGGGGGGCAGCGCGGTGCACCGCTTCCCGAGGGCGCGCGGCGAGGGGTGGGGCGCCGAGGCGGCGGCGATCAGGCTGCCGCCTGTTGTGCCTGAGGCACTGCGCCGTGGCGGGGAGGGCACCGAGTGGGAGATGGCGCCGTGGTGGCCCGACATCGAGGTCCACCACAGGCGATACATGCAGCCCCTGGTCCTGGCGTTCCAGTACTGGGTCGAGGCATCGGCCCAGTACCATGCCTTTGCGGCAGAAATGCGGAGGCTGGGCCTGGACGGCTATCTGACAGCAGCGAAGGCTTCCTACGACCAGGCGTGGGAAGATTGGACGGAGCAGGTGCAGTTCGAGGTCGCAGACGACGGCGGGGTCGACTGGTCGTGGCGGCCAGGCAGCCGCTACGACGTGGCGTCGCGGCAGC
Organism: Prorocentrum cordatum; assembly: GCA_963575745.1. Lineage (NCBI taxonomy): Eukaryota > Dinophyceae > Prorocentrales > Prorocentraceae > Prorocentrum > Prorocentrum cordatum. The sequence goes on along the minus strand of CAUYUJ010003122.1, from coordinate 62,364 downwards.
ACGCGGCGGCGGCAGGAGCAGCAGAGGCAGCCGCCTCTGCGGCGGCGGGAGCGACAGCACGCCCGCAGCGAGCGCTGGCATGGAGTGCCGCGCGCGGGCGCGGCGCGCGAAGGGGCGCGGCGGACACGTCACCGCGCGCGCGCAGAGGTAAAAACAAAGCGATGGGGATCGCTGGGCGGAGGTGAAGCGATGCCAATCGCTTGGGAAGGCGGGGAGCGATGGGGATCGCGGAGGCGCAGCGATGGCGATCGCTCGGGAGGGGGAGGAGGAAGAGGACGAGCAAGCTGCTTTCACTGTTTTAACGCCGTTTTTGGCGCCAACTGCTTCAACAGTTTTAACGTCGCTTTGGACGGACGGGGGACAGTAGGATTTGGAGGGGGAGAGCGATAGCGATCGCTGGGAGGGGACAGTAGGAAGTGGAGGAGGAGAGCGATAGCGATCGCTGGGAGGACGAGGAGGATAGCGATAGCAATAGCGATCGCTGATCGCCGCGCGCTGCTCGAGCTCGCGGGGGCGCCGCCGCGCCGCCGCGCCGCGCGGGCGCTGGACCGCCAGGTCGGCACCTTGCTGGCGCAGCTCGCGGAGGCGGAGACCTCCTCCTCCCAGCGATCGTCATCGCTCTCCCCCGCCTCCTCCTCCGCGTCCTTCCTTTCCCCCCCTCCCTCGCCTTCCTCCCCTTCCTCCCCTTCCTCCTCCTCCTCCCCTTCCCCCCCTTCCTCCCCCCTTCCCCCTCCTCCTCCTCCTCCCCTTCCCCCCTCTTTCTCCTCCTCCTCTCCTTCCTCCCCTCCTCCTCCTCCTCCTCCTCCTCCTCCTCCTCCCCCACCACCCCCCCCCTTCCTCCCCTCATCCTCCTCCCCCTCCCAGCGATCGTTATCGCTCTCCACCGCCTCAGGCCGTCAACGCTCAGCAGACGGAGCGGGCCCGCCAGCTCTCGCAATGGCTGGACGAGGCGGGATGCGACGACGACGACGACGACGACGTCGACGACGACGGCGACGACGAATGAGGCGGAGGTGGAGCCGAAGAAGGCGATCGAGGAGAGGGACGCGGCGCTGAAGCGGGAGACGGCGCCGAGGGACGAGAGGGACAAGCTGCTGAAGGAGAAGGAGGAGGAGGCGAAGGCGAAGGCGGAGAAAAAGAAAAAGAAAAAGGAGAAGAAGGAGAAGAAGGAGAGGGAGGCGGCGGCGAAGGAGGCGGAGGCGAAGGCCAAGGCGAAGCCGAAGGGCAAGGGCCGCGCGAAGGCAAAGGGCAAGACGTGAGCGCGGCGCCTCCTCCCTCCCCCCCCTCCCCCCTCCCCCCTCAAGCAACAGTTAGGAATACTTATAAGTAACTTATATGTTAAGTAACTTACAGCGTGTACGCTATGGTAACTTATAAGTAACTTATATCTAACTCAGGTAAGTAGCATAAGTACAACTAAGATACTTAGCCTACATATAGCTAGGGTGCAAGTACGCTTCAGATCTTGAAGCCTTTAAGCTGCGGTGCCGGGGAGCCCGCCGGCCTGGGGCGCAGAACGACACCCGGGCGCCGGCCTCGGGAATCGAGCCCGGGACCTTCAGATTATTCTAGGCCTGAATGCTAACCATGGCCTACGGGGCTGAGGAGCTGGCTGGCCTGGGGCCTGGGCCGACACCCGGGCGCCCGCCTCGGGAATCGACCCTGGGACCTTCAGATTCTACGCCGGAATGCTAAACACTGGTCTGCGGGGCCGGGGAGCCGGCCGGCCTGGAACCCGGGCCGACACCCGGGCGCCGGCCTCGGGAATCGAGCTTCCGCGCCAAGGGGCGCGTCTCGTGGAGGGGCAACGATCTCGGAAGATTATGTATCAGAGACCGGGTGAGATTTCGTGTTCGTCATTAGGGTTCTGGACTCCGGTATCGACCAATGGCGGGACATGGCTCGTCTGTCTGACGGCAGACAGAGCGCCCGACGAAGTGCGATTGATGCGGACGGAGCTCGATCCAGAGGGCACGGATTTCTGGGATGCAATTACGCTGGGCTGGACGAGCGCCAGGACGCGGAGCCACCTGGCGCACGCGTTCTCCTTCTACTTGCAGCGGGGTGGACGCGGAGACGTGCATCGCTCGCCCTCTCGCATCATGCCCGCGCAGCTGTTTCCCGAGAGCCACTGGGAGCTTGCCGAGGAGGCGTGGGCACAGAGTGGGCTGCCTGGGCGCCCGCGCCCGCCACCTCTCCACCGCGTTCGGGGCACGCACGGCGCCATCTGGATTGGCACCGGCGCCGACACCGTCCACAGGGCCCGCGGGCGCGGTCGGGCCCAGCCAGTCGTGGGGAGATGCGCAACTTCGCGGCAGCGCCGGACAATCCGCGCATGCGGCGCCATCTTCTGCAGCAACCTCACCGCGATTTCGCCGAGCTGCCCGCGCCGTTCCTCGCGTCGACCCTTCAGCCAGCAGCAGGGGGGTGAATTCAGCTAGCAGTCGAGCCATCAGGCCATGCGGCGTTCACAGCGCCGCGAGGCTCCAGCGGCGTCATAAGCTAGCAGCCTCGCCCGGCCGGCGTAGAGCATTCATAGATTTACATTCGTTGTTGCTCACGGCGTCGGCCGCGCCGCCGAGACGGCGGCGGGGGCCCATAGCGCGCTCTGCGCCCGCCTGCTTGAAGTATTGCACTGCAACATTAACGAGGTGCGTCGCCGAGTCCTAGTGACGAGGGCACAGCGGCTGACCGAGCACGCGGTGGGATTCCATAGCGCGCTCACACTCAAAATCTGAGAATTGCGTGATCGTCCGATGTGTCAGCGGCTTCGTCATAACACCATCGTGCATCATTATATGGTTCGTCGTAGTATCGCTCGGGTTTGGGGGGCTTCCTGGGCGCAGGGTTTAGGGTTTAGGGTCTACCAGGCTTGGCCACGATTATACCTTGACCGCGAACCCACCTGCGGTGGCCGTCACTCCCACCCGCAAGCCACCCCACCATAAAGATCATCTCTCCCCTCGTTATAACCACATCGAATACAACGTCGACGACGACGACGACGACGACGGCGACGACTGAAGTGCGATCCAGTTGGCACGCGAGTGCTCTGACGGGCGGGAAGAGTCGGGCAGGCGGACCCCAACGGACGGGACGGGTCGGGTCCGGCGGGAGAAGCCTACTTTTGGGGACCCATGATGTGCTATGCCATGCTACAGTCCGGTGGAGGGATAGGCCTGGGATAGGAAGGAGTAAAAGACAACGCGCACATAGGAGTCCCCACCTTTTGGGGAACCCATGCCGAGCTATGCCATGCCATAGCACGGTGGCGGGAAAGGCAAGGGGCAAGCAGAGGTAAAAGGCAACGCGCGCATAGGGGTCCCCACTTTGTGGGGACCCATGCGGTGCTATGCCATGCTATAGCGCGGTGGCGGGATAGCGCCCCTGGTTGGTAGCCCGAATCCAGTCGTAGAAGAAACCCCGAAATACAACCCAATGCATAACGAACAGTGCGACTGGATAGGCACAGTGTGGCACGTTCAGTCGGGACACTCAGAACAAACTGAATGTTTAAGACACGCTTCAGTACAGAGTCTGGGGTCCTTTTTTTGTTTCCCTAGTTCCCAAGCCGCGCGAAAACATACCCGCACAGAGAAGGTCCCAGCATGCGCAGATCGCGACCCTGACACTTACGATCATGGATAGTCAGGCCCCGCTTGCTAGGGATAAATATGTCCTGCAATACCCTAACACGTAACATGACTCGTGAAAGTACAACCACGAACACGAAGGCGAGGCATAGAAGCAGCACCTTCCCTGCGACACACGCAAGCGGAACTGCGTGGCAGGAAAAAGAAACCAAGTGGAATCATTGAAACAGCCCTGACTGCTCATCCGCTGGACGGATCAGGCCTGCGGGTCGCCAGCGTCCGTCTCTTCAAAGAGAGGATCCACGGCTACTTCCAACGCATAATCGTGGCATGATTCAAGGCATGGTCCAATGCAGTGTCCAACGTAAGGTCCAGAGCATAGTCCACTCCATCAGGTGGCTCGATGCCCATGATAGCGGCCAGGAGTCATCGTCGTCGTCATCTTCGTCTGGCCAGGAGTGCGGAGATAGAGAACAGAGCCAATGGCGACCGCCCGCTTCAAACACGCGTCGCTGAATAGCGACAAAAACATGGTGTCCATCCCCGCTGGCATGACGTTGCTCGGCGGGAAGCAAGCTCCATAGAAGCTACCCGATGCCGCAAGAGACCAAGCCAAGAGAAAGGGATAGAGAGCAAACGATGAATGGGTCGATGTATGCATCCATGGATGCATAGATGCAGGCGTGGATGTACAGATGGATGCATACATGGATGCAGAGATGGATGCATAGATGTATGCTTGGATGTAAGCATGGAGTCGACAATTGAACCACGAACTGATTCCGAGGATGCATACATGAGAGGGTGTGGAGATAGAGAACATGGCAACTCGCGACTGCCTGCTTCAAACACGTGTCGCTGGATAGCGACTAAAAAATGGCGCCCATCCCCGCTGGCGTGCCGTTGCTCGGCGGGAACCAGGCTCCATAGTCTCTACCCGATGCCGCAAGAGACCAAGCCAGGGAGCAGAGCGAACGATGAATGGGTGGATGTTGCATCCATGGATGCATAGATACACGCGTGGATGTATAGATGGATGCATGGATGGATACAAAGATGGATGCATAGATGTATGCATGGATTTGATCATAGATTACACAAAGAAAATGGAAGTACGAACAGATTCCGAGAATGTATACTTAGGTAGCCACACCGATGCATAAGTAGATGCATAGATGAGTACATGATTGGAGTGATGCAACCAATGATGCATAGACGACTCTATAGATCACCTGGTGTATGATAAGCTGCTGAACAGCATTAACGGATGGACGTGTTAGAGTGGAGAAGGGAGACGAAAGCTGGGATACCACGCCTAGGGCCACTCACTGTCCCCGAACCAACAGGGGACCCTGCTGAACAGCCTCGTGGATAGCATTGACGGCTGCCTGCGAGATAGTGCCGTGAAGCCGATCGCAAATGTTCCTCAGCGTGTCCCTCTGGTCAGCGTCGGGCCTCGCAATAGCCCCCCCGTCAACATGATCTTCGTTGTAGTGGTGCGCCCGGACATAGGACGCGAAATCGAAGATGCTGTCGAACAGAGCAGCGGGGACCACGGCCTGCAAATGCTGGACCTGAAAGTCCTCATCGACCTCGGTGGGGACACGAGCCTGTAGCAGAGGCATCATGAAGCCGTGCATCGAAGGGATGTGATAGGCAACGTGAGACATGTCCCTAGGGTGAACAAACCGGAGCTCGTTCAACCACACGCGCTCGATGCTGTAGTCGGACGGGATGATGGCATAGGTGTCCGGGGAGATCGCGGGGACACGCACGTATAGATCGGATACCCGATCACGGTGAATGTCTTCGCTGTACGCGAGCACCTCAATATACTGGCCAGACCGGAATACCGCATAGTGCAGATGCAGCATTGAGTAGATAGACATGTACCCAAGATGATGGTATGCACGAGCGCCAGAATAGCTCGTCAAGAAATCGTGCGGCGTCCCATAGCACTGGTAAACGTCCATGACATCATGGTGGTGGGTACTCACGTACATTATAGTACCCCACCCATGCCAGGCCTCTGTAGGCACTTCGCTAGGCTCGTGCCGATCGGCGACCCTCATCAGATACAAATAGGCCAGCCAGGCCGTGGGCTGCGGCAAGAACAGCGCGATCGTGTGGTAGCCGGCCATCCTTTGTCTTCCAGTAGAATTGGAAGGACGAGGATCGGTTATGAGCACACGATAGCTCCTGCTGAACCAAAAATGGCTGAACGAACATCATAGGTTTGACCGCTCCCTCTGCCAGAACATGTGCACAGAACAGCATTGACAAGAAGAACATAGAATGACAAATGATGAGGCGGAGATGAGTGGGGAGGTAGACAGACAGACAATCGAGACACACCCGAGAGAACTGTCAAACTTCAACACCCGTGTGCCCCATACAAGCGAAACGGGTCGGGCAGACGGACCCTAACGAGCGCGTCGGATCGGGTCGGGTGTTGGCACGCGAATACCCTAACGGACGGGACGGGTCGGGCAGGCAAAACGGACGGGACGGGTCGGGTCGGGCGAAAGAGATTCTGCACGCACGCGCAGCAAATACTATTTTTTGGAATAGATGGATCGGCTCGCAACGGGGGCCGGGCACTTTGTATTGTAAAATACTAGAGATTCTGCACGCATGCGCAGCAAGTGCTATTTTTTCCAATAGATGGAGCCGGTTTACATAACGGGGTCGCCACGGGGACTAGGCACTTTGTATTGTAAAATACAAGAGAATCTGCACGCATGCTCAGCAAATGCTTTTTTTGCAGTAGATGGAGCCGGGTCCCAACGGGGACCGGGCACTTTGCATTGCAAAATACAAAAGTTTCTGCACGCATGTGCAGCAAATGCTATTTTTGTAATAGATGGAGCCGGTTTGCATAACGAGCGGTTTTGTAGTAGTCAGGGTTTCATAATTATACTGGTTGGAAATTTAGGGGTTTAGGGTTTAGGGTGTTGCCCGCCAAGCGGTGTGGGCGCGCGCACGCATCCCACCCCCACATCAAGATTGTTGGGGGTGGGATGCTGTGTGCGCGCTCGCGTTGCTTGTCCTCCCGCCCCAATCCACCCCGGCTATTCTCTTTTAGGGTTTAGGGACACAGAGAGTTCTTCCCCCCAGCCCCCACTCGTGGGGGTGTCGAACACCACGTCGTCCTACCTGAGAACACGCAGGCGCTGTAACGCATTGGGGAACAGCCTCCAGGTTTAGTTCGCGCGTTGGGGAACGCCCGACCAGGCGATCTCTTCCGACTCTCGCAGGAGCGGCTCTGCGCGGTGGCGCACGCGCAGCAGTTTGCCAGCCAACGAGGTGTCGTACCTCGTGGCCCATGTTACGCTGGCGACGCCAGAACCGCGCCTGCGCGCTCTTTTTCGATGCCCAGGCGCGCTGTCGAGCGCATATGGCGATTGAAATAAACTTACGCAGATGCCTCAATCTCAGAAGCGATCATGGTGGGCCACGACAAAGGGGACCAGCTCTCCGGACGCTCCGCGGCTCGCGCGCGCGCGAGGTTCCCGCGCGGACACCACGTCGTCCTAGAGTCTCCGGGGTTCGTTCGCGCGTTGGGGGACGCCCGACCGGGCGACCTTTTCCGATTCTCGCAGGAGCGATTCTGCGCGGTGGCGCACGCGCAGCGCTTTGTCTCGGATGGTGGGAGGGGGAGCTTGAGGAGGCGGGCCTGGCGCCCCCTCGATGCGACGCACCAGGCAGCGCGTCGCGTGCGTCAGCCGGCCGGCCGGCCGGCCGTCCGGCCGTCGAGTGTATTCCTTATCGCTGAATTACGTTGGCGACGCCAGAACCGCGCCTGCGCGCTCCTTTTCGGTGCGCAGGCGCGCTGGCGAGCGCATATCGCGATTGGGGTAAAATTACGCATATGCTTCAATCTCAGAGGGGATCATGTTGCGCCACGACAACGGGGACCAGTTCGCCGGACGCTCCGCGGCTCGCGCGCGCGCGAGGTTCCCGCGCTGGGGACCCCCTGGGAGCGCTTGGGGAGCCTCTGGGACGCTTGGGAGCGCCTGGGGAGCGCCTGGGAGCGCGCCCACTGGCAGCGTTTTCCTAAGTTTTCCTAGGTTCCTGGGGGATCTTGCGGTCCCGCTGGCGTTGGGTTCCGGCTTTCGGGTTCTTCTTTCCTGCTACGCAGGTAGCCTGTGGCGTAGCCAGCCTGAGGCGTGGCGCGTGGGCGGCCAAGCTTAACCTCTCCCTTTCCGTAGATCCTTCAGGCGCTCCACTGAACGTTCCGACCAAGGCTCGTATGCGTGTGGGGCATCCCGACAGCGACGCATACTCGAGTTTAGGGTTTAGGGTTGCGATGTCGAGATGCTTGCAAAGGTACCAAAACGAGGAATCCCCAAAAAGTGTGGTCAAAAGTCCAAACAGAGGTTCTAGAGTCCATTGCGAAAAAGTCTCCAAAAACTGCTTCGCGTGACAACGCGCCAATACCAAAGTATGCGAAAAAATGCCGACCGAAATCAAACACAACCTGTTTCTTGCGATGCATTGCAGCAAAGCTTCCACCATCGACCCAGAACCGAACGCACGGCGAGAAAACGTGCACTCGAGAGACGTACAAGCACTCAGCGTTCACTTCAGCGCCCCCCCCGCCCCACGAAATGTCATTTCAGCCCCCATCGCGAGGGGGCGGACGGGGATGGAAAAGGGAGGGGGGAGAACGAGAAGTGCATGCTGAGTGCTCGCGCTCCCCATTTTTCGCCCCACGGATCTCTGTTTCAATCGTTTTCCAACCGTCGGCCAGCAGCGGTCAGAACCAAGAGCCCACCGCAGCGGTCAGCTGAAAAAAGCCACCGCCACGAGAAGACACCTTGCTGCACGGCCAACTGCGATGGGGCCTCGGGCCTCGGAGCCTCTCGAGAGAAAGCCAAGCTCCAAGGCTACCTATCCTGAACATCAACCTCTGCGTGCCAATACTCTGCGTCCATCCTTCTCCTCCTCCTAGGTTCTAAGGCCCCATCCTCCCCCATTCTGGCCCTCCTCCTCCTCCTCCATCTCCTCCTCCTCCCTCTCCTCCTCCCCCTCTACTCCTCCTCCTCGCACGCCTGCTCCGTCCTGGGAGCCCCCGCCTCCTTCGAGCGGAAAAGAGCCAGGACGAGCAGACCAGCTCTACCTGGCACGAGCCAGCACGAGCCAGCACGAGCCAGCACGAGCCGCCACGAGCCTAGAACAACTTGCCTGGCACTACCTGGAACCGGATGGCGCTCTCGGCCTTCTTCTTCAGCGGGGCCGTCAAGCGCCTGCGGTCGATCCTCCTGTCGCTGAGGAGGTTGAGAGCGTTGACCACCGCCGCGCGCAGCTTCTCTTTGTCGGCGGCCGTCTTCAGCGCGTGGAACAAGAGGCCCTGCACGAGCGTCACAATCGCTTCGTCTAGCAACTTGTCGATGCCTTTTCAGGACCTCCGCGGCGATCGGGATGCTGAACTTTGAGGCCACGCCCGTGGCTTGATCCTTCGCCTGGGTGGGCTTCGACCGCGATCCTCGACCCTCGATCCTCGGCCCTCGATCCTCGATCCTCGATCCTCCATTCACGGTCCTCGATCCTGGACCCTCGATCCCCGATCCTCGGTCTTGGATCTTCGACCCTAGACCCTCGATCCTCGGTCCTCGATCCTCGATCCTCCATCCACGGTCCTCGATCCTGGACCCTCGATCCTCGATCCTCGGTCCTGGATCGAGGGCCAGGGGTCGAGGATGGAGGATCGGGGATCGAAGGTCGAGGACCGAGGAACGGGTTCGAGGGCCGAGGAGGGTGGAGGACCGAGGGCCGAGGTTCGAGAATCCAGGACCGAGGATCGAGGATCGGGGGTCCAGAAGTCCAGGATCGAAAACCGTGGATGGAGGATCGAGGATCGAGGACCGAGAACCGAGGATCGAGGGTCGGGGATCGAGGATCGAGGTTCGAGGGTCGAATACCGAGGGTCGAGGGTCAAGAGCGGAGGGTCGGGGTCAATGATCGGGGGCCGAGGGCCGAGGGTCGAGAACCGAGTGCGCATGACAGAGGATCGAGGACCGCGGGCCCAGGATCGAGATTCGGGGTTCAAGGGTGGGGGATCGACGCCCTCGGACCCCGAACCTGAATCCTCCATCCTGCACCCTCGATCCTCGATCCGCGACCCCTCGAGCCATCGCCCCTGGCCCCAAAACCACTACTCCTCCACCCTCCTCGTCCAGCCACGGGCTGACCCAGCGCGCCTGGTCGGCTGGATCCTCAACTACATCACTCGCATCGTAGTTATTCCTCGTCCTCCCTCCTCCCCCTGGCCCCTGGTCGCCCTCCTAGTCTTCATCGGGCATCGTCCCTCATCGTCGGTATCGCCCTTCCTCCCCAACCTCCCTCTCGTGTTAGCCGTTCGCCATCCGCGTAGTCTTCGTCGTCGTCTGAATCGCCCTCACGATCCTTGGAGAGGGCGTCGATGGCGGGCTTCAGCCCGACGAGGCGCTTGTCCACGTTGATGCCCCCTTCGGCAAGGTCGCAGAGCGCCTTCCAGGAGAGATCGTCGGCCCCCTCAGACGGTAGCCACGACTCGCCGTTGGGCCCTCCCAGCTTCATCGGCTCCACGGCCTTGGCGGCCTCGATCATCTCCCTCTCGTACTTGGCGAGCTGGCCCTTGCCCACGAACTGGTCGATCTGGCGAGTCTCCTTCCACACGTTGAGCCAGGCGCCCTCGATGGCGTCGCAGAGCTCGGGGTCGATGTCGCGGATCGGCTTCAGCTGCGAAGACTGCTCCTTGACCCTCGTCATGAGGACCTGCATGGTCGCGAACTCCGTCGATTCGGCCACCGTCTGGAAGGCCAAGCCCTCGACAGTCCCCACCTCATTCCCCTCGACCGTCACGCCCAGACGCACAACGCGCTCAGTCGCGACCACCGTGCCGACAATGTCGCTGGCATACCGCTGCGCCATCACATGGTGGCTGGAGGGGCTGTCGCCCAACTGCAGGGCATCAACGATAGCTTTGGCACCGCGCTGGCAGTCATCATCGCGCGGCTTGCTGACGGGAGGGGTCATCATCGTGATCGCAAGGGTATCGAGCGACGTGAGAAGATCCAACCCCAGCTGCCCGCTCAGAGTCGAGGTGTCAACCAAGCCAAGAAAACGCTCCACATCCACGCAGCTGGCCTCGAAGGTTTTGTCATCCTTGAGCTTCGCGAGCGCGGTGCCGATGTCCTGGATCAGGGTGTTGTGCTGCTGGTCACCCGCGACCTTGTCGAACTGCGCCTTCCAGGATGCGACGTCCGCGTTCGTCGGCATGGAGTCGGCCAGCGTGTTCACCAGCTTCAGATAGGCGGCGACGTTCTCATGAGACACAGCCATGTCTTTCACCAGCGACAAGCCAGCGCAGACGATCTGCTTGGCGCGCAACAGCACCGCGTTCTCGATGCCAGTCGCCACGCGCCGATCCAGGGCGCAGGCCACCTCTAAGGACCCCCCCCCCCCCCCCCCCCCCCCCCCTGGGAAGGATGGGGGGGAGGGGCGAGGGCGGGAGAGAGATGGAGGGAGGAAGGGGAAGCGGGAGTGAGGAAGGAGAGATTATGAGGGGAGGCGAAATCACCCCCTCCACCCGGGAGGAAGCGCGATCACACGAGGAAGCGAAACCGAATGGAAACGGGAAGGAGGGGAGGGAAGGAGAGGCAGGCAGGAATGTCAAAGGGAACGCATAGCCTGCACAGGCAAGGCGGGGCGGAGAGGGAACGCAGAAGAGCGTTGGGGGGAAACGAGGGCAGGGGGAGGGGAGGGAAGTGAACGGAAGGAGCGGGGCGGGAGGGGAAGGGAAGGCGGGGCGGGGTGGAGAGGGACGGCAGAAGAGGAGAACGGGAGGGGGGAGGGGAAGGGGAGAACAGAAATTGGTGGGTGTTCCCGCCCGTCGCCCGCCCCGTTCCCTTCCCCGCCTCTTCCCTTGACCTGGCCCAAGGTATAGTAGTCACGATTTAAGCAGGACTAATTATGCGGCCCTCTATATTCAAAATAACCACAGGGGTTCCGTTCACTAGGCGCTGGGCGGCTGGGCGGGCGGCGTTCTTAGGTTTTAAGGCGTTTATGTTCCCAGGTTGTGTAAACGTTGTTCATATCGTTCTAACAGTTTGTTTACAACCACATGGTGTTAATCATGCAATTATGAACAATCGCACACGCACTCTCTCCCTCTCTCTCGCCGCACACATTACGAGGATAACGGGAAACGAACCCCGTGCGTCCACGGCAAGTCCGCCACCGCACCGCCGCGCGGCATGAGTTGGAATGTTTGCAGGGCCCTCGTGGTCATCAGCCCCCAGTCCTGAGAGGTGCCCGAGACGGCCCACGGAGCCTCCAAGCCCAAGACGGCACAACAGGCCGTGAGAACACCACACAGGGGCTCGGGGGAAGCCGAACCGACGCTTCGAGCTCTCGGCACCCCAGGGGCCGCCGATAGGCCCCCAACAGGCACCCGAAAAAAAGGTCCTGCAGCGCCCAGGGTGCCCAACACGCTTCCAAGCACCCCCTACGAAGCAACCCTGAGAAGTTCACAGGAGGTTTCAAAACTAGCGCCACCGCAACCCCTGAGAGCCCACCGAAGAAACCCCACGAGGCAGCCCTGAAGACCCCAATCCATGAACCAGGCACGGCGGCGGGATGGGCCGAAGGCCATTGCGATAATGCAGAGGGGGGGGGGGGGGGGCGAAAGGGAAACGGCGGGGGGGCCGAGGGCGCGCCCCGCGCAGCCGGGGACGGGACCAGTGGATGGGGCACGGGACAGTTGGGCTGGCGCGGTGGCTCGACGCGCCGCAGGCAGCTGGACGAACGGTTGACTGCAGAGAACCCCGCCCTCGAGCGCGCGACCCCGTGCGCGCCTGGCGCGCGCGCGCGCGGGGCCACTCGCCGCCAGCGGAGCAATCGCGCCGCCAAGGGCGGGATGGGGGGGGGGGATGGGGGACAACGCTGTGGGAGCGCGCGCATGACACACGTTGATTGGCATCGCGAGAGAACGGCGAAGTGACTGGCGGGAAAAGGCACTTTGTTGCACTGCATGCAGACTTTCAAAAAGCAAAGGAGGGTTGGGGAGGGAAGCAATGCGCAAACGGAGCATCGCGGACGCATATGATTAATGGAAGACGCGCAGAATGACCATCAGCATTCTCATCCTCCACCACCATCACCACAACCAGCACCATCACCATCACCACCACCACCACCATCATCATCCTGACCATCACCACCCTCGCCACCATTACCGCCATCACCACCACCACCATCACCACCACCTCCATCACCATCACCACCACCATCACCATCACCACCACCATTACCATCGCCACCACCATCACCATCACCACCACCACCACCATCACCTTCAAAACCAGCACCACCATCACCGCAACCATCACAGCCATCACCTCCAGCACCACTATCCTCATCATCACTGCCGCCACCAACACCAACCAATTGTCTTAACCAGGTTCGGCAAGTGGGCCGTCTATGTAGGCTTCCTAAGGCCATAGGCCCTAAGGCCCTAGGGCATGGCCACCTCCCGCGCGTTCCACCCCCTTACCCCCCCCCCCCTTCTCCTCCCCCCCTCCGACCCCACCCCCCCTCGGCCCTCCGCCATCCGCCCTCGCCCCCCCCCCCCCTCCCTCCACATCCTCCTCTCCCTCCTCCTCTCCCCCTCCCCCCCCCTCCCACCTCTCGAACACATCTACAACTACACCCAACCAAACTGCACCTTGTTGCGGGGACCAGGGGTGGCAAGCATTATTAGATTTGGCGCGTCGGTCGGTCTGGGTGGGCGGACACCGCCTCGCGACCTACGATGGAAGGCGACGGTCATGCCGACGACGTTGCGTGCCAAGCGTGGAAGCGATCACCATGTTTCACGGCGAGGCGCGGCGGCAACCACAAGAAACAAACATAACACGAACAAGCGTTTCACCCTCGGACGGGAAATCCAGCACGAAGAATCACTCGAAAGCGCAGGATCGGATCGCGGATTTGCCGCTGGGACACAGGCGGGGGAGGGAAGTGGGCTGCGCGAGGTCGAAGCCCCCAGGCAAGCGGTCGGCTTCGCTGAACCAGGGGATGTGGGATGTCGGCGGGGAGCGGCCCAGGGGACGGGGCCTCGGCGATGGGCGGCGCGGGCGGCCGATGCTTCGCGAAAAAGGAGACACGTACAGAAAGGCACTTAGCGGCCGGGGCGCGGTACACATTGGGAGCGCGAGTGGCGGCACCCGACCTGCACCCCGCCCCGATGGCTAGGTGTAGTTCTGTAAGTGCTCCGTTTTGCGTGGATGTCTCTGGCGAAACCAGCACGTACACAACTACACCTAGTGCCTGGCTAGGTGTAGTTCTGAACGTGCTGGATGTCTCGCGCGGGGCGACCACGCACAGACCAGCACCTAGCGAAAGGGACGGGGTACAGGTCGGGTGCGTCGTCGCGCCCCGCCCGCAGAGTCAGGAAGACAAGGGCCGCTGAAACCCCTGCCGGCCTCCGGGCGGAGGTGTTTGAACGTCCCAGGGCTATCCGAAGGAATTCCAACTGCGGCCTCCGCCCACATCGCTCCCCCTATCAGAGCATCTCGCCTGGTCACTATGTTCCCCAGTCCCACCCGCTGCTTTGCCCTCCCCCTCCCCCGTTCTTCCTCTACATGTCGCCCTCCATTCCCCTGAGCGTTTCCCAATTACCCCAGGCCCCTGCGTGGCGGCAAACGCCCGCGCCTCCCCGCAGCTGAAAGACTCACCTTGCGCTCATCGTCGAATCCATTCATGAGGCGCGAGTCTCGATTCAACACTGACATTGGCAAGCGACGTCGAGGCCCCGGCAAATCCGACAGGCGCGATCGGCCCCCTCGAATGGTGGGCGAACCAACACGTAAGACGATGTCGCAAAAATAAGTTTGGAATTTGGGGATCCGCGCAAGAAGGTAATCCACTCGCCCACAATGTAGTTTTGTACCTGTCCGAACCTCCCGAGCACGGGGCGCGCGGCCACTGGCCACTGGGCCTTGAGCATCCGTCGGGGCTACCGCTGCCACGGCTGCGCGCGAAGAACACTCCCTCTCCCCCCCCAGCTCCCCCCGCTGGCACTTGGCATTCGATCCCCAGCAGTGGAAATACTGGAAGCACCACCCCCCAGCTGCTGGCATTGGTCTGGCACTGGTTCTGGCAGCATGACCATGACCATGCGCTGGTGGTTCGCACCTGCGCGAGGTGCGCCTAGCAGCCGTCGAGGCGGCGCCGACCGCGGCCGACGCGGTCGAAGGTGCCCGTATGCGCCGCCTCGTTAAAAACCATCAGCGGGGCGCCCGCGACTGTTCGCTCCGCCCGCGCGTCGGGCGCGCCGCCCGCAAGCGTGGCACGCGCGCTGCCAGGCGCGCGGCCCGCAACTGCAGCCGCGCGAAAGCTCGGGCGCGCGGCTGGCAGGGGTGTCGGGTGCCAAGCAAGGCCGCCGCCTGCAGCCGCAGCCGCGGCGCCTCCGTCCAGCGGCGCAACCTCCGCGGCGAACGCAGGCATGGCGGCGTCGCCAGCATCTGCCTGTTGCACCGCTTCTGCGCCGATGACCAGCGGCGAAGGCCCGAAAAAATGTTCGGGTCGGCGGGCGCCCGAGGAGGTGGGGGGGCGGCCGAAAGCCGCAATGGCGAGCGGACCGCCCTGACCAGCTCTCTGGGCCCGCGCCCTAGCGCCAATCTCGGTCCGCCAGGCCCGAGGGAGCGGCCGCGCACCACCCACCCCAAACCCAACGCCCAGGCACAGCGATGGCCTGTGCGCACCCGCCTGCGCCCCCTGCGCTGCGACCGCGACTCGGAAGGGGGGGACGGGGGGGGGGGGAAGGGGAAGGGGGGGCGGGGGGGGGTGACAGCGGGTGATGAGGGGCGGGGAAGGGGAATGATGATGCATCGCACCTGTTGCGGCGTTGCGGCAGCTCCTCCCGCGCCTCGTCGCGCGCGCCGTTCGCGCGCCGACCCCGCTTCGCGCGGCCGCATGGACCACCGTGCCAGCCAGCCTGGCCCACGGCGAACGCGTCGTCGGCGCTGTCAAAGGCCTCGTCTGCCACGGCGCGTTCTGGGCGATGAACCGCGTCAGCGCCTGCATGGAACTCGGCGTTCCGCGCGCGGTCTTCGCGGCGCTGCGTTCGCTGAACGCCCGAATCGCGCTGGGGGCCTGGACGCCTGAGCATCGCCTCTGTGAAATCTGACGGAGGGCGCGCGTAGCGTCGCGATCCGTTAGCCAGGAGGACTGGCAAGGGGCGCATGGGGGCGTAGGCAGGCTGAGCACCGCACCTACTGGCCCCAATTTCAGCAATTCTTTGCCCACGCTGGCCCACGTCAGCCCCAAGAGCGCCTCAGAGGCCCCCGAGACAGCCCAAGACAGCCCCCAACGCGCCGAAGATACCTCCCAGGCTGCGTCGGAAAGGTTCACGAGGGCCCAAAGGCGGCCAAAGAGCGCCCCAGAGCCCAACATGGCCTCAATACGGCCCAAGAAGCCCCCACGGCGCCACCAGCAGCCACCAAAGGCGACTCCGAGAGGCAAACATCGCCCCAATCCCTAAGGGAAACATGCATGTTTAGCAGGTTCGTTTCATTGGTTCCCACAGCACACAGAACTGCATTCAGGGGCCCCCCAAGACCCAAGACCGCCCCAAGACTGCCCCAGAGGCCCCCAGGGCGACCCACGCGGGCGCCAAGACTGCCCAAGAAAGCCCAGATACGGACCAAGAGAGGCCCCTGGGCGCCCCCCCCCCCCCCCCCCCAAAAAAAAAAAAAAAAAAAAAAAAAAAAAAAAAAAAAAAAAAAAAAAAAAAAAAAAAAAAAAAAAAAAAAAAAAAAAAAAAAAAAAAAAACGAGCTCCAAGGTCCAAGAGTGCCACAGGAGGCCCCACCCAGGGGGCGCAGGAGGGCCACCACCAGAGGGCCCCAAGACGGCCCACGCCCGCCAATGCGACCCAAGAGGGGCCCAGGACGGCGCAAAAAAATGCCCCAGACGGCCCGAGAGAGCCCCAAAAGACCCCAGTGCCCAGGAAGGCCAACACATACAATATTTATGGAGTGCCGCAACGTTGGCTGCTATATTTCTGCATGCCGCGCGGGCGCTTTAACACCGACAGGGGTCCAAACCATTCAGCCACTGACCCCGCGCCCCCACAAAGTAAACGCGCCCCCCCGCCCCCGTGCCAATCAGGGAGGAGGGGGGGGGAGAGGAGGGAGGAGGAGGAGGGCAGGGAAAGGGCGAGAGGAGGGAAGCGGAAGGAGATGAGAGGAGGAGAGGGAAGGGGGAAGTAGGGACGAGAGGAGGAGGGAGGAGGTGGACGAGGGAGGGGGAGGAGGAGCACGGGGAGGAGGAGGAGGAGGAGGAGGAGGAGGAGGAGGAGGGGGGGGAGGAGGAGGAGGAGGAGGAGGAGGAGGAGGAGGAGGAGGAGGATAGGGCCCAGCGTCGGGGGGCGGATCGGGCGCGCCCCCCGCGCGCGCGTCGTCGAGTTAGTTGAGCGCCTGCAGAGCCAGCCCTTTGTCGGAGGCGCCGCGCAGCTGGCGCCTCGGCAAGGCCCGCGGCTATGTGAACCGCGTTCCTGGTTGCGCCGCCCGAATTGCAACGCGCCCTGGCTGCCGCGCCTGTCCTATCGGCATCCCAGCGCCGCATCGCGTCGCGTGCGCCCGCGCCGCTGCTGCGTGGCATGCGCTCTTCGGGCCCCTGCAGCAGGCCGCGAATGCCGCTGCCTCCGCGGCCCTGGGGCGCACGTACCATTGGGGCCGAGGTCCAAGAGCGTCGTCGCGGCGACGACCCCCCCCCCCGCCGCGAAATGCCCGCCCCCTGCAGCGCAATGCAATCTGGAATCATGCCCAACTCCGCCTCGAAATCGTCGCCGAGCGCACGCCCACCTCCGCTTCGAAGCCCTCGCCACTCGTTGTTCGCAATGAACGGCATGGATGCGCGAGAGTGATCGGGGCCGCGCGCTCTTCGCGGCTGGCACCGCCTGCTGGGCCCCCGCGACGAGTCGCGCTGCGGTTCGCTCTTGCGTCGAGCCCGTCTCGACGAAGAGTGCCCTCGAAGTCGCCGAGGTCTGATCCCATGAGGAAGTGCGGGGGCGGATCGCCCTGGGCGGCGCCGCCGCTAAATCCCCACCGCCAGCGCGATTAGCATCGAGCATCTGCAAAAACCTTGCGACAATCCGACGGAAACCAATCAACCGGGTCAATGACTGGGTCCTGGGTGGATCTCACCAGAGTGAACGTGCCAGCACCTGCTAAGAATGGGTCTCGTCGATCAGGCGGGGGCCGCGCGCGCCGCCTCTCGCCTCTCGCGGCCACGGCGCAGCTCTGCTAAAAGTCCCCTGGCTGAGCTCTTCCCCCACGGGCCGGAAAACCGCGTTATCATCGTCCCGAAGGCGTCGCTGACAGCGATGAAGTCCATGTCGCCGTCGCACAATGGCGCGGCCGCCCTGCGCGTCGGCGAAGAGGACGACTCTTGCACCAGCCGAAGCGCGCGATTCTTCGCTCGGGTCGGCGCGGAGAAACACAGACGCGGAGGGGGGGGGGGGGGGGGCATGCGACGGGGCGGGCGGAGGGGGCGGCGCGAAGGGATGGCATCGAAAAGCGCGCCGGCGCAAGACGAGGCGGGGCGGCCGATTTTCGGGCCGCTGGAGCCCAGCGACAGGAGCTCCCGCAGGTGGTCGTCCTTCAACTCGGCGATCCACTTGTCCCTGGCCATGGGTGCCATCGACATCGACGCCAGATTCGAACCCTGGTCAATGATGGCACCCACGCGATCGTCGAACGGGGGCCGCGGCGCGCGGGGAGGGCGTTCGCTTCCGCTCATCCCCATCACGATGCGACTGGAAAGGCTACCAAACCCTTCCAGGCAAGGTCACCAACTCGTTAAACGCATCAGTGCAGCGCGCGCGCAGCCCAGAACATCTAAGGGCATCGCAGACCTGCTATGGCCACAAACTTCCTTGCGCTAGACACGCAAGGCCCCTCTAAGGTGTTGCCCACGTAACTGAAGTTACGTGTAACTCTGTAGCAGGTGAAGATCTCGCTCGTTAGCGGAATCCCTGGGCGGCCTTGGCGCCTCCCTGGGGCCTTCCAGGGCTTCCATGGCGACCCAAGAAGCCCACCCGCCCAGGGCGCCACATGGGCCCAATATGCATCCAATACCCACTGCGGCCCAAGATTGATTCAAAGAGGCCTCCAAGACGCCCCAAGAGGCTTCCAAGAGCACTGCCATGAGGTCCCCAGGAGGCAAGTCGCTGATTTCCTGCGTGCTTATGTAGAAAAGAGTGTGGCATTATCGCATGTTTTGTTTCCCAACGGCCCAAGACGACCCTAAAGGCCCCCAAGGCCCAAGGTCGCCCCGAGACGGCCCCTGGAACCACCCAGGAGGGCCCCAACACTGCACAAGAGCGCCCCAAGACGGCCCATGAGGCCTCCAAGACGGCCCAAGAGGCCCAAGACGGGCTCGTAGAGGAGGGCCCAGACGAGGAACCCACACACACATTTCGAGCCCTCGGCCCCGATAGGCCCCATGGGGGCCACAAGTGGCCCGCAAGAGGCCCCCAGGCGGCCCCACCAGGCCCGAGAAGGCCCCATGCCCCAGGAGGCCCTCAGGGGGGGGGGGGGCTCGAGAAGCTTCAGGATTGCCCCCAACATGCCCCCGATACGCCCCTGACGACATCCCAACGAGCAGCAAACAGGCCTAGAACCCACAACCCAGGCACGGTGGCGGGACTTGCCGTAGGCAGCTGTATATCTGAGCAGAGACACGGGGGTGGGCAGGGGGGCGGAGCCCGACTGCCAGACAGGCAGCAGGGGGAAGCTGATCTATGGGTGGATAGCGCTGGCCACGCACGCGAGGACAGAAACCGCTCGCAAAAAGGCAGCAACGGGGAGGCATTCAAACGCCGCGCGCGCGGGAGCGTTGCGGATCCGACAAAATGATACCTGGGAGCGCATCGGGCACGTGGCGCACGGACTTACGAGAACGCTACAAGCCATTGTTACGCAAGTGGCGCGCGCGAAATGCAACGCGGCAGCAGCAAGTGCGGACGCCCGACGGCGACGGACGGCGACATGCGCGGCGACCGCGGCTGCTCGGGGCGGCGCCGACGGGCGCCGACGGGGGGCCACGAGGCGCGAGGCGACGGAACTAACATCCAGGCACTGTTCCTGAGGGGGCAGATCGGAACCCCTAAACGCAAGCACCTGTTGCGAAAAAATACACATTTACTGCGCGGTAACGCCGCCGAGCACCGCGACCCAGGGGAGCGAGAGCGCGCACGTGCCACCCGCCCGCGCGCTACCGCCCACGCGCCGTCGCAGGCGCGGCGCGAGCGCGGCACAGTTTGGATTCCGTAGGTTAGGTGGCTAAGTTAAGTCGGTAAGTTCGGTTGGACGGTGCTGGTAGGATATGTTGTGTAAGTCAGGCAGGTCAGGTACATATGTAGGTGGTTAGGCAGGTTCGGCTAGATGGGTTCGGTTTGGTGCGTTCGGCGAGTTGTCTGCGTTTACGTTAGGCCAAGCAGGTTTAGTTAGGTACGGTGGCGTAATGTAGGTTGGATTCGTTCCATCAATTAGATTGTTATGTTCGGTTTGTCGGTGGAGGGCCCTCGTTAGAGGTTGGGTAAGTATTGCAGGCTGGGCTTGATTTCGCTGGTTCGGTGGCTTAGGTATGTGAGGTTTCGTCGGTCAAGGTTCGGTGAGGAATGTGCGTCACGTAGCTTAGCTTAGCTTAGGTAAGTGCGGGCCTTGGTTGAAGTTCGGTTGGGTTTGGGCCTCTACTCCCCCTACCACCCCCCTCCCCGCACCCCCCCCCGCACCGCCCCCCCCCCCCCCCCCTCTCCGCCCCCCCACCCCCCCCCACCCCCCCCCCCCCTCCCCCCCCTCCGCACACCACACACACACACACACACACACACACACACACACACACACACACACACACACCACACACACACACACACCGCCCGAGTCAAGGTGGAGGGGGAGGGGCGGGGTGGGGGGGCGGGGGGCGCGGCGGGAAGGGGTGGGGGAAAAGGTGATGAGGAGGGATGGGGGGGGGGGGGGCAAGAAAGGGAGAGGGAAAGGGCGAAGAGAGAAGGGGAAGGGGCAGGTAAGGAGCGAACGGATTGAGAAACAGTGAGGAGGTGGAGAGAAGAGAGAGGGGAGAGGAAAAGACGATGGAGCGGACAGGAAGGGTAGGAAGAGCAATGGAGAGCCTTGGCACGGAAGGGTGGGAGGGAGGGGGAGGAGGTGAGGAAGGGGATGGTGAGGACAGGAGTTTGTTGTTGACGCATTGCCTTAGGGATGATCTCGATGGCGTTCGTGAGCACCGCGCCCAAGTCATCGTCGAGGAGCAACGGCTGCGCCCTGGTCTTCAGGGCCATCACGGCACACACCCGCTCTCCAACCTGCGGGTGGAGCTCGACCACCTTGACCTTGTTCTGCAGCATCAAATCCAAACGTTCGGTATACATCTCGGTGGAGGCCACAGCCTCAGAAAGCTGCTTGAGAACCAGGTTCGTCCCACACGCCGCGGCCTTGAACTCCGCGAGCTCCGCGTAGACCTTATCGATGTCATCCGAAGCCCACAACTGGGCTGGCTCGCACAGCAGCTTCAGCACGCTCGCACCGAGCGTGAGCTCCACGCACAGCTCGCTCATGGCCGCGTCCAGTGGCACCTGGGCGGAGCCAAGGGCCGTCCTCGTCCTCATCCTCATCGTTCTCAGCACCCTCTCATGCATCCTCATCTTCCTCGTCCTCATCATCCTCCACGTCCTCGCCCTCCTCGTGCTCATCCTCATCCTCGTCCTCATCGCCATCCTCCTCACCCTCCTCGTCCCCACCCTCATCGTTCCAAACCTCTCCCTTACCATCAGCCTCCTCATCCCAATCCCCCTCGCCCTCATCCGAATCCTCGTCGTCCTCATCCTTCTCCTCGTCCTCATCCTCCAGCTCCAGGGGCCAAGGATCCCCCTCGCCCTGATCCTCCTCGTTCCTCGTTATCCTCCTCCTCCTCGTCCTCACCCTCCTCGTTATCAACGCCATCTTATCCATCATCATACTCCCACTCCTCATTGGGGGGCCCAAGGCACCGCAGATGCCAGCAGGCTCTCCCTGCAGCTTCGGCCCCCGCTCGTCGAAGGGTGCTGGCGCCCCGCCCTGGCCCTGGAGGATCGGCCACGTCGCCTGGAGCAAGGGCGCATCCAGCTGCATCATGTCCGAACCGCCCTTCAAGATAGAACGGCACTCGAACCTCACCCAGTTCTTCTGCACCAGCGGTGGCACCTCAACCTTCGTCCTCAGCCTCTCGAGGATGGTAAGGACGTTGCCCTTCTCCAGCACCCAGATATTGTTTGAGGTCAGCTGCATGGCCTTGTCGTAGAGCTCGATGTGGTTACCGAGGCGGCGAGCCTGCGACACCTCTTGCGCGACAACGAGCCTCTTCCGAGCCTCCTCGGCGTGGTACCTCTGGACGCCGAGCTTCTTGCTCTCCTGGAGCACGGCGACAAGGGGGATCTTCTGGATCCACTTGTCGGCTTCGTCGGAAGGCACTCACAAGACCTATGGTGTCGCATCGGCCTGACTTGCCGAATCGGCTGGGACGATCGCGACTGCGTGCTGAACACAGCTCTGGCCATCAGCAGCAGAACCAGCGACCGAGTAACGAGAGGCACCACGCCGGGCTGGGGCAGCAGTGGTCCTCGGCATTGCCGGGCGGCCGCCCGCGGAGGTCCTCCCCCCCCCAGCTCGGGCCCCGGGCTGCGCTCGAGGCGGCGTCCCAGCTCCCGCCACCAACGGGGCTGACGCCCACATCAGACTGACGATCTGAATGATCCCCCAAGCCCAGGGCTGGAGTGCACGGAACTTCACACTTGGGACTCTGGAAGAGGGGCCCACAATCGCTCTTACGTTTCTTGGCCGTGATCCTCGGGAGCGACGCAGCGCACAAGGCCTCCAGCGCTGCAATCCCTGCGTCGCTGCGGGCGACGACCCTCACCTGCTCAGCTTGACGCGTGTAGAGGTGGTCAGCGGGGTCGAGCCTCTTGTCAATCAGGCGCACCTCAGTCTTTGAGCTGATCGAGTGCGTCCTGAGGTGCATCAGGTGGGGCTCCCACTTGAACACGAACACCGTCTCCTCGCCCTCGCCGCCCTCTCCACTCACCTCCATCTTGGGAATGTTTTTGGTCTCCTTTGCAGTGGGCCGGCTACCGAACTCCATATTCCATTCGCTCTCGTTCATGATGATCACCGTCCGCTTCGTCTTGCTCGCGTGGACGTGCACCTCCTGGGCCCCCTGCTGGCGGAACGCTGGTTGACTTGAAGCCGCCATGTTCGACTGGGCCTCGGCGATGTCATCGCGGGTGTCCTTCCCGGACCTGCTCGCCACGAGCTGGTCGATAGCAATGTGGCCGAAGATCCTCGTGACCATCGGCACGCAGGTGGAGCAGATGATGTAAGAAAGCCGTTGTTGCCAGTCATCTTGACGGGCGCCTCTGAGAGCACAACGGCCCAACCAGGGCCGCGCGTCCAAGCAGACGGGGGAGATGAGGGAGATGATGGTTAAAACAAGATTTCTCGAAAACCACGCGCGGGGAGGACTTATCATATTTGATAACCCTGCTCAGGGAGATGCGCCGCGTCATAAGCGGCGGCGGGGCGCTCGAGCATCGGTCCCGCCCGCCGCTCCGCGGCGGCGGGACGCTCGCATTAGTAGTAGTGGGCAGGTAATGGGCGCGCGCCGTTTTTTTTTCAAAAAGCGTCAAAACACGAAATTGACTAAAAATCCGATTTCGAAATAATGTTCAGAAGATTATGATGTGTACGTGCTTCTGCGTTAAAAACATTTCTGAGCTCGATTCTGCCACCGCTGGAGCTCGAAATGCTCAGTTCGAGCATGAACAAGTGAATAGCGAAGCCCCCCCCCAAGACCTCAAACAAACTTATCTGCCACCCGAATTCCTAAAACAAGCTGGTCGATGGAGAGCGCAAGCACTAAACACTGAAAATATGCTGCTCTGCAACCCTGAACCCTGAACAAAAGCTGATCGATGCAGATTGCAAGCCCAAACCCATAAAAAAAGAACGCGGCTGCCCCCTGAACCATAAAAAAAACGCCTCGGAGACCAGGGAAGACCAGAGGAAACCAGACGGGCGAAGGGGAACAGCCACAGGGAACAGCGACAGAGGGAAGTGGAGCAAAGGCCGAGCTCGGCCCTGAAAGGCGCGAAGCGGCTGTCAACGGCACGCGCGGCGCGAATTCTGCAGTCGCAGCCCGTTTCGGATCCTCCAGAGTGCGCCCATGGCGCAGAGCAGCCACCATGGGAGAGCAGCGGCACAGAGCAGCGGAGGAAAGGAAACGAAAGGATGCCTTCATGGCAAACTAGCCCTCACAGGCCCGAAACGGCCGCCCACGGCACGCGGGGCGCGTCTTCTGGTGCTCGAAGCCCGTTTCGGATGCTCCCGAGTGCGCCCCTCGCGCAGAGCAGCCACCACGGGGGAGCAGCGGCACAGAGCAGCAGCAGAGGAGACGAAAGGACGCCTTCAGGGCCGAACTCGACCCTGATAGGCCCGAAACGGCCGCCCACAGCACGCGGGGCGCGAATTCTGGAGCTCGGAGCCCGTTTCGGATGCTCCCGAGTGCGCCCCTGGCGCAGAGGGGAGCAGCGGTACAGAGCAGCGGAGCAGAGGAGACGAAAGGACACCTTCAGGGCCCAACTCGGCCCTCCAAGGCCCGAAACGGCCGCCCACAGCACGGGGGGCGCGAATTCGGAGGATCCGGGCCCGTTTCCGGTGCCCCCGAGTGCGCTCCTGGCGCGGGCCAGCCACCACGGGGGAGCAACGGCACAGAGCAGCGGAGCAGAGGAGACGAAAGGACGCCTTCAGGGCCGAACTTGGCCCTGCAAGGCCCGATACGGCCGCCCACGGCACGGGGATCGGAGCCCGTTTCGGCTCCCCCGAATGCGCCCCGCGCGCCCCCTGACCCCAGGAACGGGACGGACTCCCAGACACACGTTAGAAAGAGATGGTTTCTGATTTCTGTGTGAGAAAGCTCTCATGCTCATCTGCAGCTCGAGTTAATGAAAAATTTGAACATCCGTTCGAAAAAAACCGAGCTCTAGATGCTTCAGCCAAACGCCTTTCCTAATTCTCAATTGATTTCTGTGCGTATCAGCTCGCTACCTTACGGACCTAGCTCGAGTAGCAGACCGAGTTCAGACATCTGGATGCAACAGACAAACGCGTCTGATGATTCTAATCGGGTTCTATAAATATCAGCTCTGTAGCTCTGCGATATCTCGAGTTAAATACAGAAAAATGTGAACGCGTGTCAAGATGACTCGGAACACAGTCGGTTCCAGCAAGTGCTTTCAAGTAATATTGCAGCTACGGACCTGAGAATTTCACTGGCAGACGCGCATAACCCACTACAAAATAGGAAAATACCGGCTCTCAGAATGAATTTTCAAATTTTGCACAAAGATAGAAAACTCAACCCAAAGTTAACACGTTCTCGGGTCGGCCAACTAGCTCCACCCTGCGCCCGAATTCCTCCTAGCTCATCTTGGCGAAGAGCTCTACGAGGTAAGAAGTCAGTTGCGAGCCTGTTTCCTCGCGTCGCGGTTGGCGCGGGCGTTCCCGAGCATTGGGCTCCCAACGCGCGCTCAAGCGAACCGGCGCCAACGTGATGTCGGTTGCTCCTAATTTTCCGATAGTCAAAATGGCTCTAGAGGGCTGAGCTGCTCTGGAACAAATTTATATTCCAATGCTCGGCGTAAAAATCTGCTTTCTCAAAATGAATGGTGAAATATTTCTCAAATACCAGCAAAACTGACCCAAAGTTGCCAGATTGTCTCTTCTGGTCGGGTCGACCAACTAGCTCCACCCCGCGCGGGAATTCCTCTAGCTCATCGACTGGGAACCGGCGGTAAACCGTCAACCTGGCCACCGCCGGGAACCTCGTAGAGCTCTTTTCTTGCACGGCGATCCTCCGAACACATGAAGAAAGCTTCTGGGGGAAGAAACGAAAAACTGGAAAAATCACGTTTTTCTGTTTCTTATCCAACGTTGGTTCCTCCAAGTGTTTTGATAGTAATACTGCACCTACGGACCTGAGAATTCGACTGGCAGACGCGGCATAACCCACTACAGGTGCGAAAAATCTGGTTCCTCAAAATGAATGGGCAAATATCTTTGAAATCTTAGCAAAACCGACCCAAAGTCGTCACATTGTCCGCCCGGGCCGGGTCGGCCAACTTGGTAGCGCCCAAAACCCGGAGAGCGATGGCGCCGACGGTAAACCGTCAACCTAGTCACCGCCGGGAACCTCGTAGAGCTCTTTGCACGCGTAAGAGTGCTTAGATTTGAAGCAGACAGCTTATTGGAGAATTTATGGGAAAACGTCGAATTTTAATTTTTGGTTGTCAGTTGTCCGCCCGGGCCGGGTCGGCCAACTAGCTCCACCCCGCGCCGGAATTCCTCTAGCTAGCTCCGCGAGGTACCTCATGTCGGTTGCTCCTAATTTTCCGATAGTAAAACTGACTCTACAGAGCTGAGCTGCTCTGGGAACAAATTTTATATTCCCTTCCCAGGGGGGCAGCTCTACGATGCCGGGAAGAGAAGCGCTTACCCCGCAGAGGTCTTTCAGAGTGGTATACACGTCTCTACTCTTATCTCCAGGTACATCTTCACCTCTATCCTCTTCTTCCCCCACGTCTTCATCCCCAAGCGCATTGTCATCTACTTCCTCCTCGCCTCTATCTTCCAGTACCTTTACATCTACGCCTTCATCATCACCTACATCTTCAAGATCTCATTGCTCACGGAGGGCCTCTGCAGGGACAGGCTCCTCGAGCAGGTGGGTGGGCGACTGACGCCCCCATAGTCTCATGAGGCAGCTCGGAGACTACAGGCTCCGTGGCGTGGTGGGCTACGGCCCAGCGCAAGGTGCCACGCTCGGAGTTGATTGCAAACCTTGCACCGCACTCGCTTCCGACTCTCGCCGCGGCGCTCGGGCTCGCAAGGCCCACGGTGCGGCGGCACCCTTCATTGCAGACCTCAAGGCTAACACATCCCGCGGCCGCAGACGAGATCGTCTTCGACACCGCTACCGGCGATGCCATCAGTTGTCATTGTCGGCACCTTCCTGTGCACATCTGACTCTTACCACCGTCAACACCCAAGGCTGGTGCTGGGCCAACCAGACGGACCGGCACATGCTGAAGGCGCAAGGTCTTCTGCGCCTCGCCCGTCAACATCACTGGGACATTGCATGCTTATCTGATGTCCCTGGAGCGCCTACGGACTTGCGGAACACAGTGGTGGCCCTCGAAGAATTCATCGTGATTTTTGGGACGCGGAGCGCCATCTTGCTGAACCCGGCTGCCCAGCAAGCCTGGCGAGAGCATGATTGCGACATCTCTCGGCACGAGTGTGGACGTTTATTAACCATCTCTCTTCGCATCAAAGGCCTTTCGTATGCTATCACTTCTGTGTACGCACCACATCAAACTTATGGCGCGGAGCTTCGGAGAGACTTTTTCGATTTTTGTGATGACGTGAGACTTCGTTTTTCAAATTCTGACTATCAACTCTGGCTGGGGGACTGGAACAGCCACGTGGGCGACGACGTGCAGCCACAGTACGGCGGCCTCGGCACCTATGGCATGCGCACGCCGACGGGCACTCCCGGGAAAGAGTTTGCGGCCTGGCTGTCCAACGGCCCTCAATTGGAACTGGTGGATTCGTACTTCCGTGTGACTCCCCGGGGCACTTGGTCTCATCCAGTGGGCGGCCGCCATGTGCACTTCGAGCTGGACGCGTGTGTGGCATCATCGCCTCTTCTTCGCCGCTTCTCTCGGGTGAAGACTTTCCAAGTGGATTTCTCGGACCACTGCGGCAAGTCCTACAACCTGGCCCTGGCACAGGCGCACGAGGCGTGGAAAGAACTTCGACAACGTGGTGCCGAGGCCCAGAAACGCCCTCTTGCCCTTCATCGGATGCAGGGCTCGCTCCCCGAGGCGACCGCTTTGAGGAAGAAGTATGAACGCCTTTGTGAAGCTCGGGCTCCGCCCCTGGACGCCGACTGCCCGTTGTCCACCATCCGAGACATCACCACGGCAACTGCAGAAGAAGTGGTTGGGCGGGAGTCGAAGCGTTGGTGCACCCCGTATCTCGCCGGCCACGCGGCAGAGATGCAAGCTGAGCGCGATGCACTTCTGGACCTTCGCCGCCGCCAGCGCCTTGCGAGCACCACGGAGGAGTACACGGCACTGCGTCAGCAGCACCGGGCCCGCTCCCAGGCGCATCGCGCTCTCCGACGGAAGTGGCGCGAGGAGTGGATCTCTGGCATGGTGGTGGAGCTGGAGCGGTCCATGCAGCACCACGACATGGGCCGATTCTACGCGGCGTTGCGCGAGCTGGGGGTCAATATGCAGGAGTACTCGCAGCGAGGACGCCAGGATCACACCCCGGAGGCCCTTCGGGCTCACTACAGTAAGCTAGGCGCCGAGCCCAACACGGTCGACCAGAGCACCCTGGACCGCCTGCCGCCGCCTCGCCCGACTTGTGAAGCTCTTGGGGATACTCCGACGACGGCAGAAGTCTTGGCTCAGATGAAGAAGATGAAGAACTCAGCGGGGGGCAAGGACGAGGTCACGATTAAGATGCTGCTGCACGGCGGGGACCGGGTCGTGGGCCACACCATTCGTGGAGTCCAACAGCTGTGGGCGACACCGCCACAGGAGTGGGAGACCTTCATCCACGAGGCGGTGGTCATCTCCCTCTGGAAGCAGAAAGGGAGCCCGCAAGACCTGGACAAGCACCGCGGCATCTGTCTGATCTCGAGATTTGCGCGGATTATCGCCCGTGTCTTGTCAGCGAGACTCACCACATATTGCGAGGACCAGAACGTCTTAGCCAATGACCAATGGGGCTTCCGACCGCTGCGGAGTACTTTGGGCGCGATCTCTGTGGTCCGGCGGTTGGTGGAACTTGCTTGTCACTGCGGCGCCGAGCACATCCGAGACCCCGTTTGTGTCGAACCACTGGACATGCAGAAGGCGTACCCCTCGGCCTCCCGGAACGCGGCCGAAGCCGTGGAGCGCAACGAGGGCATCCCGGAGTCGGTCATCCTGCTAGAACGGGGGCTCACGGAGCTCACGCAGTACGTCTGCCGGAACAAGCTGGGGTACTCTAAACCGTACAAGTTGCTGCGCGGCTTCAAGGAAGGCTGCCCCGCGTCCTGCGTGAGGTACAACATCTATCACAACGCCGGCCTTCGTGATTTTCGGCAACGTTCTGCTGCGGCCGGCCTGTCTGACTCCATCCAGCTTCGACACGCTCCTGAAACTGTTCGCATTCATCCACCCAACGGGGCACACGGCCCGAAGTGGCAGCAGCGGGCCGACACCTGGGAGCGCTTCACCGTGGACCTCATCAGCTTCGCGGACGACACCAACTTGGTGCACCGGGCGTCTGTGGCAGCGGCCCGCCGGGAGCTGATCACATCGACCATGAAGGAGTGGGGCGAGACGGTCCACCCGGACAAGTGGCAGCACCTGCGCGTCCGGCGGGCGACGCCTGCCCAGGCCGCCGCTCCTGCCCCCCCCGCAGCGGCGCAGCCAGGCGCCGACAGCGCGCCCCGGCGGCGGCCGGCAGCCGCCGCGCCTCCAGCAGCGCCCGCAGCGGCGCAGCCAGGCGCCGACCACGCGCCCCTGCGGCGGCCGGCAGCCGCCGCGCCTCCAGCTGCGCCCGCTGCGCCTCCAGCTGCGCCCGCCCGACGGATCAGGGGAAAGCGTCCGGCGGTGGCCTCCAGCGGGCCTGCTCAGAGAGCGCCCCCTCCTGCAGCTGAGCGCTGGGATCAGGCAATCGAATTGCTGGGCTCTTGGATCTCTGAGGACGGCACGACGGACCGCAATTTGTATGAGAGGTTGACTCGGGCCCGCAAGCTGTGGTACGCCGTTTATCGCCGACTTCCATCTCTGGGCCTGAGCCCCCGGGAGAAGGGCAAGGTGGCCCAGGCGACGGCCATGGCCTCTTTGCTCTACGGTTGCGAGGTCACACCTTTCAACGCCAAGCAGCTGGACATCATGCAGCGATTCCAGAACCGGGTGGTTCGTGCTTTGACCATGAGTGAGACTCTCACCATCCGCACAATGAAGGGCAAGCTTACGCAAACCGACCTGCGCCTTCGGACGGGGATGGACAGCATCAAGGTTCAGATTGTCAAGCGTACGTTGGGCTGGATCGGGCACGTCTGCCGTCGGGGTTCCTCTCGGCTGGAGTATCGTATGCTTCGCGGGTGGCTGGACCCGGAGTGCACCCACACCGCGGCAGGGCGCAGCCTGACCTGGAAGAAGCAAGTGGACGACTGGTTGCGCGGCGTGGAGGCACTGGACGGGCAGGAGCGATCGCGGCACATCCTGGCCACCACGTACGACGACAGCGGCGGGCACAGCACGTGGGATCGGCTGATCAGCAAGTATGTCGAGGAGAAGCGCAAGAGCGCGGACCACGACACCCACGCGAATCGCCATGCTGCCGACCCTCGGCCGGCACCAGATGGGGATGAAGGAGGCGGAGGCGACGGAGGAGGAGAAGGAGGAGGTGGAGATGGTGGATTGCATCGCTTGGCCCTTCCCTCTTCCAAAGCTGTGGCCAAGGCAAAGGCGCGCATCGAGCCGATGGTCACCTGCGAGTGCGGCGTCACGGTTCAGCAGCGCTCTCTCGCCGCACATCAGCGCTATTCTTGCGCTCTTCGACGTGCGCGGCCACAGGAGCACCACATCCTGGCGGCGAGGGGACAGCAAGCCGAACGCCAACGCTGGCAACGAGCGGCTTCAGCACGCGGATCGTCGAGGTCATCGGCACCGGCAGCAGCATCTTCGTCGTCCGCCGGGGCGGCCGCAGCGAGCGCCCCTCCGCAGCCGCCGCTGGCCCCGGCAGCCGGGCCCGCCCCTCCTCCACTGCCTCTCCCAGCACTACATGTTCGCAGGCGCCCAGGCATGCCAGCCCAGCAGCCCCCGGCGGCCGCGGCGGCTGCCGCACCTCCACCTGCAGGGGCTCTCCGCCGACCGGCGGCTTCTGTCTTGCGACGCCCGGCTCAGGCGGAGGGTCCGCGACCGTCGGATTCCTGGTCCCGTACCTGCCCGTACTGTGGGAAGGACCGCGCACAGTGCAAGTCGAGGGAGAACTGCCCCAGCATGCCATTCTCGATCTGGAGGGAGGCCACACGCTTGCGGAGCATCGCGGAGTACGGGGAGGCGACGGTGAACTCGTGGACCCAGCAGTGCCCTCACTGCGGCTTGCCTTTCCGGGACATCTACGCGAAGCGGGTGCACGTGGGCCACTGCAAGAAGCGGCGGCTGGCCGCGACACTGCCGCTGGACGGCCACCCCGGCCTTCGGCAGCCTTCAGCTGGTCGTGGACGGCGGCCAGGCGATCTTCGAGCCAAAGGGGCTCCCTGCTTTACTACATCATCCACTTCATCAGTCAGCTCATCATCGAGAGCTTCTTCTGGTACGTCCACATGTACGCCTTATATCTACGCATTTATCCTCAAGTGCATCTTCAAGAGTACTCTATACATCTATGCCTTCATCATCACTTACATCTCCAAGGGGACTACATCGTCCGCTTCACCAGCCAGGTCGTCATGGAGGGCTCTGGCGGGAGAGCTTGCTGCAGCGCGGGGCTGTAACGTGCATGGTTGCCGCGTCAGGGGCCGAAGGTGCAGCACGGAAGCCGCTCTCATCATCATGTTCCCCTTCCTCACCATCATGTTATCTTTATTCTCTGTCGTCTTCGTGGCGGTTGCGGGGGGAGCGAAGATTTTGCCGGCGTTGATAGCAGGCACGCAAAGGTCACGAATTTGTCCGCCATGAATCTGGCATGCGTCATTCACGTCACTCACAATATCGATGTATTCTGATGGTTTCTGTCTTTACGTTCCACATTCATTGCAGTTTTGTCGTCAAGTTGATTCCGCTCAGCGTTGCGGGCGCCCTGGTTCTTGCCCCTACAGTGATGGCGGAGGCAGCTCTGGCAGCGCTGGCGTCGGCCGCCCCGGCGGCCGGGGACGCGGGCATGCCTGCAGCTCAGCGCGAGGTCCGGGCCCCCACAGGCTTGGACGAAGTGGTGAATCTCATAGGCCGGATTGTCATTCGTCACGATCGTTCTCTGCAGATGCTCCAGGATCTGAACTCGGTGTCTGTGCTGGTCTTCCACGCCGGCCCCAAGGACAAGGTCTCGGCGGTCCGGAAGGACTGGCGCGACAAGAAGCCGGAGACCGGTCCCCACCCGTGCGGGCACTCTCTGCGCGCCATGATCTGGGCCTCTCTCATCACGGAGTTGAAGACGGCGCACTCGGCGCACGCGTCCACGCTGAAGGCGCCTCCGGTGGAGCAGCCCGTCATTGACAAGGCGCTGGCGCAGGGGCGGGCGCTGGAGGAGCTGAGCAAGCAGGTGCTGTCCGACATCGAGACGGCCTTCTTCCGCATCCAGCCGAAGTTCGAGGACCCCCTCCCGGAGGAGGACCGGGCGTGGGTGTGGACCCTGGCGCTCAGCCGGCAGGCGCCCATGGAGGTCATCAAGCTCCTGGCTCAGGTGGCGGATTTTGGATCGAAGTCCAAAGCCATCCGGTTGGTGCACAGCCGCAGCGAGGACGGCCCGCAGATCCAGCAGCTGCAGGCCTCGGTCGGCAAGGGCAAGGGCAAGGGTGGCGGTGGTCAGACGGGTCGCAAGCGCCGCAGGCGCGGGACCGATCAAGAGATGTGAATTGAGGTCGTCCTGCATGCACCGGGCCCTCCTCCCCTCTTCCGGGCCCCACGGGGCCGGGGGGAGGGCCCACTGCCCCCTCGGGGGCCCAGGGCGCCCCGGCGCCACGGGCCGCCGCCACGGGCCTAATTCAACACGGTAGTCTTCTTCGTGGTTGGGGTGTTGCTCGGGCGCATGGGCATCCAGCGGATCTCGGCCATGAAGCTCTACCCGGTCTTCCGGCACATTTTGGTGTTGAATTCGTACGTCTCTGCACTACTACTCCTACGCCTTCTACTACACCATCTACGCCTCCTCCTACACCTTCCTCATGTACAATTTTCATTGCGCGCACGTGCGCCGCGCAGCTCGGAAGTTTTTGCGGGCCCCGGTCAGCCTGGCCGTGATGGGGCGCTACAAATTTTATATGCCAATGCTCGGCGGAAAAATCTGCTTTCTCAACATGAACTGTCGAATATCTCTCAAATCTTAGCAAAACCGATCCAAAGTTACCACTTTGTCTCTTAAGGTCGGCTCGGCGAACTGGCGCCAGCGGTGAACCGTCAACCTGGTCACCGCTGGGAACCTCGCAGAGCTCCTTGCACGCGTAAGAGTGTTCATAATCAAAGCAGAGAACTTCGTAATAGATTTCCTTAAAATCTTCAATTTTCATTTTTATGTTAATATCAGGTCAGGTCGCTGGCTTCGCTCGAGAGAATTTGTCGACGGAATGAGCTAAGAATTTCGGAGGTAACTTCTGTAATGCAAAGCTTTGCTCTGCACAACTGGCGCCGGCGGTGAACCGTCAACCTGGCCACCGCCGGGAACCTCGTAGAGCTCCTTCCACGCGTCAGAGTGCTTAGATTGAAAGCAGACAGCTTCTCGGAGCATTTCTAGGAAAATGTCGAATTTACATTTTTCGGTGTCAACGGGATCTTCCTTCCTCCTGATTTTCCGATAGTAAAACTGGCTCTGGAGAGCTGAGCTGCTGTGGGAACAAAACTTATATGACAATGCTCGACGTAAAAATCTGCTTTCTCAAAATAAATTGTCAAATACCTTTCAAATCTTAGCAAAACCGACCCAAAGTTATCACATTGTCCGCCCGGGCTTGGTCGACCAACTAGCTCCACCCCGCCCCAGAATTCCTCTACTAACTCATCGTTGCCGACGAGCTCTACGAGGTATTATCAGCCCAAACGAATGGTTGGATCTGCAAAATCAGCTGAGCCAGGCCGCGGAAGGCATCATCGCGTCCCTTCTCGAGATTTTGCCGCCGGCGGTAAACCGTCAATCTTTCTTACCGCCGGGGGGCTCGTAGAGCTTCCTGACCATATATAATGTCAAAAAATGCAGAGAACGAATAGTTTTTCAGCCCGAGCGATTTCAGACCTCTCGATGCAACAGCCGAACGCCCCTGATGCTTCTGGATCGCTTTCTGTGCGTACCAGCAAGTAGCTATCCTACAGCCCGAGTTCAATACAGAAAAGGGACAACATCTGTCAAGGTGACTTGAAGAATACGAATAGCTTTACAGACCTAGCCCGAGTAGCAAACCCAGTTCAGACCTCTGGATGGAACAGACGAGCGCACGATGATATCGAATCAGTGCGCATCAGCTCTGCAGCTCTCCTACGGCCCGAGTTACGTGCGAAAAACGATAGCACCTCTCAAGATGACTCGAACGATAAGACTAGTTTCGCGAACCTAGCTCGAGTAGCAGACCGAGTTCAGACCTCTCAATGCGACAGGCGGACGTGCCTGATGTCTCTGAATCGATTGCTGTGATTACCAGCCCTGTAGCCCCCTACAGCCCGAGTTAAGTGCAGAAAACCGACAGCACCTCTGAAGATGACTCGGACAGTACGAATAGTTTCGCGTACCTAGCTCGGGCAGCAGACCGAGTTCAGAGCTCTGGATTCAATAGACAAACGCGCCTCATCATGCTAAATCGGGTTATACACAGAAAACTGCAACCGCGCGTCAAGATGGCCCCAAACGGCCGATCCCGCCGCAGTGCTTTTTGACAGTAAAAGGTACCCGATCGAGCTGAGATCAAGACGGCGAGCGGGAATAAGATCGAATATCACGGGAAAAAAATTCTAGAGCTCAAACGAATTGAGGAAATTCGAGAACAAAATTTCAACCGACCGTCCGTCGAGATTTTTCTTGCCAACTAGCGCTCCAGGGACCCAGAACTGGGAGCCGGAGCTAAACCGTCGACCAGGTTACCGCCGGGAGCCTCGTAGAGCTCTTGTCTGCACGACGCTGCTTGGAACACATGGTAGACTTTCTTACGCGTGAGCTGAAAAGCTTTAAAAATTACGTTTTCCAGCTTT
This sequence comes from Prorocentrum cordatum, assembly GCA_963575745.1. Taxonomy (NCBI): domain Eukaryota; class Dinophyceae; order Prorocentrales; family Prorocentraceae; genus Prorocentrum; species Prorocentrum cordatum. Next base: position 27,712 of record CAUYUJ010003122.1, on the reverse strand, counting down.
CACCGAAAGTCGGTTGATTCAAGTGGGGAACCGGCAACACCTCTCAGATCACTCGTATAATACGAACAGTTTCGCGGATCTAGCTCGAGTAGCAGACCGAGTTCAGACCTCTCGATGGAACAGACAGAAAAGAAGATGTGGTAACTTAGGATCGGTTTTGCAAAAAATTAAAAGGCATTTTAGAATTCATTTTGAGAAAGCAGATTTTTACGACGAGCATTGGCATATCATAAACTTGGTTCCCTCAGAAGCTCAGCTCTCTAGAGCCATTTTCAGTACCAGCTCACTTCCGGAAACCGACTTCATGTTGACTCCTAAAAATCTCAACTTGACGTTTTTCTAGAAAAGCTCCCAGAAGCTCTGCGCTTTGATCTTGAGCTTTCTCACGGATGCAAGGAGCTCTACGAGATTCACTGCGACCAGGTTGACGGTTCACTGCCGGCGGCAGTGGACGCTGCCAATTACCTCGTAGAGCTCTTCGGTAAGGAGCTAAGAGGAATTCCGGCGCAGGGTCGAGCTGGTTGGCCAGCCCCACCAAAAGAGAGGATGTGTTAACCAGGGATCGGTTTTTTTTCAGTTTATGCAAAATTTTGAAGTTTGTTTTCAGGAGTGAGATTTTCATTCGCTGTAGTACGCTATGGCGCACCTGCTAGTTAATTTTGTGTGACTCTAGCGGCAGTATTACTATCAAAACACTTGAAGGAACCGACTTTGTATCGCCATCAAAAAAGGCGTTTCTCTGAGTCATCTCATAAGCTTTTTCGGTATGCTGGCAAGCAGGGAGGGAGGGGAGTGGGTTACGCCGCGTCTGCCAATCAAATTCTCAGGTCTGTAGGTGCAGTATTACTATTAAAAATACTTGGAGAAACTGACTTTGAATCAACACCGAAAAATCGTGATTTTTCGAATTTTTCGGCTCTCGCTTCAGAGACTTCATTCATGTCTTTCGAGCGCGCTGTGCAAGGAAAGAGCTCTACGAGGTGCACGGCGGCAACCTGGTTGACAGTTTACCGCCGGTTCCCAGTCTATCTTTGTTTAAAATTCAAAAGTTCGTTTTCAGAACAAGTATTTTTCCATCTGTAGCAGGTTATGCCACGTCTCCAGTTAAATTCTCAGGTCCGTATCCGCAATATTACTATCAAAAGACTCGAGGGAACCGTGGGTAGTTTAGAGTCATCTTCACACGCGTTGACGGTTTTCTGTACTTAACTCGAGATTTAGAACAGCTGCAGAGCTGATACTTACAGAAACCGATTCAAAATCATCAGGCGCGCTCCATCGATAGGTCTAAACTCGGTCTGCTACTCGAGATTTAGGACATCTACAAAGCTGCTACTTCAGAAACCGATCCAGAATCATCAGGAGCGCTCGTCTGTTCCATCGATAGGTCTTAACTCGATCTACTACTCGAGCTAGAGCCGCGAAACTGTTCGCATTCTGCGAGTGATCTGAACAGGTGCTGTCGCCTTCCCTGAACTGGAGATTTAGCATAGCTACAAAGCTGGTACGCATATAACCGATCCAGTATAATCCGGCGCGTTCTTCTCTCGCATCGGGAGATCTGAACTCGGCTGGAACTCGAGCTAGGTCCACGAAACAAAGATGCAGAATGAAAAAAATCTCCGTTTGAGAATTTTTGTTTTCCGTGTGCTCTGAGCAGCGCTGCGCGGGAACAGAGCTCTATGAGGCATCCGGCGGTTACCTGGTATGCAGAATTTAAAAAATTGTAGCTGCTATATAACTGTCGAAAAACTTGAGGGAATCGTCGGCCGTTTCGTCTCATCGTGACACGCGTTGACAGCTTTCTGTATTTAACTCGAAATTTAAGACAGCTACAGAGCTGATACTTACAGAATCGATTCAGAATTATCAGGCGCGTTCGTCTGTTCCATCGAAGGGTCTAAATAAAATCCGTCTACCGAGCTAGATCCGCGAAATTATTCGTGTCAGTCGAGTGATATTGACAGATGCTCTCGGTTTCCTGAACTGAAGATTTAGAAGAGCTATAGAGCTGGTAGACCCGGCGCGTTCTTTTCTCGCATCGAGAGGTCTGAACTCGGTCTTGCACTCGAGCTAGGTCCACGGAACGAAGATGCAAAATTAAGTAAAAACAAAAAAAGTTTTTTTTTCTTCAGCTTGAGAAAGCTTTTTCCGTGAGCTTCGAGCAGCGCGGCCCAAGAACAGAGCTCTACCCGGCGGTTATCTGGTTGACAGTTCACCGCCGGATCCCAGTCTGAAACCCTCTAGCTCAGCCAGAGGGTCAACTAGCTGCACACCGCGCCAGAATTTCTCTAGCTTATCGATGCTGAAGAGCTCTACGCAGTGTTCCTCTTGGCTCTGTGCCGAAGAGCTCCACGGGGTATGACAAAGAGCTCTACGAGGTATTCCGAAGACTGCCGGGAACCTCGTAGAGCTCTGTTCTCTCGCGACGCTGCTCGGAGCACACGGAAAAAGCTCTCTTAAGCGTGAAGATAAAAGGTCGAAATATGTTTTTTCTTTTATGCTCTTCGTTTGGTGGACCTAGCTTGAGTGCCAGACCGAGTTCGGACCTCTCGATGCGAGAAAAGAACGCGCCAGATGATACTGGGAAACTGACAGCACTCGTCAAAATGACTCGTACAATACGAATAGTTTCGCGGATCTAGCTCGACTGGCAGACCCGGTTCAGACCTTTCGATGAGACAGACGAACGCACCTGATCATTCTGAATTGGTTTATGTCAGCATCAGCTCTGTAGCTGTCCTATAAATGTAGAGTTAAGTAGAGAAAACCGTCAACGCGTGTCAAAATGACTCGAAACGGCCGACGGTTCCCTCAAGTCTTTTGATGGTAATTTTGCAGAATGGGATCCAGCGTGAACCGTCAACCAGGTAATCGCCAGGAGCCTTGTAGAGCTCTGTTCTGGCGCGGCGCTGCTCGAAGCACGAAAAAATCTTTTTGAGAAGGAAAAAAAAAACAACGATTTCTTTTTATTTTGCATCTTTGTTTTCTGGACCTAGCTCGAATACCCGAGTTCGCAACTCTCGATGCGAGAAAAGAACGAGCCGGGTGATACTGGGTCAGTTTCTATGCGTACCGGCTCTGTATCTGATCTAAATCTTGAGTTAAGGGAACTGACAGCTCTTCACAATGACTCGTATAATACGAATACTTTCGCGGATCTAAAGTTCAGTACAAAAACAAAAAAAAAAAAAAAAAAAAAAAAAAAAAAAAAAAAAAAAAACGTCAACCCGTGTCAAGATGACTCGAAACGATGGACGTTTCCAGCAAGCGTTTTGATCGGAATAGTCTAGCTACGAACCTGAGAATTTAAACTGGCAGACGCGACATAACCCACTGCAGGTGGTTGGTAGCGTTAAAAACTTGGTAGCGTCCAAAGCCCGGAGAGCAAAGGACACACACACCAGACTGGCGCCACCATCAACCTGGTCACCGCCGGCAACCTCGTAGAGCTCCTGTCACGCGTGAGAGTGATCAGAGTCGAAACAGAGAGTTTCTGGAGGCATTTCTCGAAAAACTCAACATTCATTTTTCTCACATCGACAAGAAGTTGGTTCCTCCAAGTGTTTTGATAGTAAAAGTGCGCCTACAGAGCTCATATTAAGACAGAGAGGCCCTCATAATCGTTTACAGGTGCTACAAATCTGCTTTCTCAAAATGAATTGTCAAATATCTGTCAAATCTGAGCAAAACCGACCCAAAGTCACCACTTTGTCCTTTCTGGTCGGGTCGACCAACTGGCGCCGGCGATGAGCCGTCAACCTGGTCACCGCCGGAAACCTCGTAGAGCTCCGTTCACGCGCGAGAGAGCTCAGAGTCGAAAGAGAGAGCTTCTGGAGGCATTTCTCGAAAAATTGAACATTCATTTTTTTAATGTCGAAATAAAGTTGTTTGCTCCAAGTGTTTTGGTAGTAAAAGTGCGCCTAGAGAGCTCATATTAAGACACAGAGGCTATGATAACCTTCTAGAGGTGCGAAAAATCTGGTTTCTCAAAACTGGGCGCCGGCGGTAAACCGTCAACCTTTCTTACCGCCGGGGGACTCGTAGAGCTTCCTGACAATAAATAATGTGGAAAAAATGCAGAGAATGAATAGTTTTTCAGCCCAAGCGATTTCAGACCTCTCGATGCAACAGCCCAACGCCCCCGATGCTTCTGGATATCTTCTTTACGAGCTCTGTAGCTCTCCTACAGCCCGAGTTACGCGCGTAAATCAACAGCATCTCTCATAGTTTGCAACCCAGCTCGAGTATCAAACCGAGTTCAGACCTCTGGATGCGACAGGCGGACGCGTCTGATGTCTGCGAATCGACTCTTGTGATTACCAGCCCTGCAGCCCTACAGCCCGAGTTAAGTGCAGAAAACCGACAGCACCTCTCAGGATGACTCGAACAATACAATAGCTTCGCGGACCTAGTTCGGGCATCAGACCGAGTTCCGAGCTCTGGATTCGACAGGCGGACGCGCCTGATGTCTTCAAATCGATTCCCGTGACCACCAGCACTGTATCCCCCCCAGCCCGTTGAGTGCAGAAAACCGAGAGCACTTCTCAAGATGACTCGAACAATACGAATAGTTTCGCGATTCTAGATCGGGCAGCAGACCGAGTTCAGAGCTCTGGATCCAACATACAAATGTGACTGATGATTCTTAATCGGTTTCTGTAAGTACCAGCTTTGTAGCTGTCCTATAGCTCGAGTCAAGTACTGAAAACCAAGAGCGTCTGTCAAGATGACTCGAATAATACGAATAGGTTTGCGGACCTAGCTCGGCTAGCAGACCGAGTTCAGACCTATAGATTCAACAGCCGAACGCGCCTGATCATTCTGAATCGATTAGCTGTGCTTAACAGCTCTGTAGCTGTCCCAAAGCTCGAGTTATGTTTAGAAAATCGTCATCGCGTGTCAAGATGACTTGAAACGGCCGATCCCGCCTGCCTGCTTTTTGGCAATAAAAGGTACCCGATCGAGCTGAGATTAAGATGGCGAGCGGCAATAAGATCGAATATCATGGGAAAAAATACTAGAGCTCAAACGAATGATTGAATTTCGAGAACAAAATGTTCAACCGACCAAAAGACAGCAAAAGGTCCGTCGAGATTTTTCTTGCCAACTAGCTCTCCAGCGCCCCGGAACTGGCGCCGGCGCTGAACCGTCAACCTAGTCACCGCCTGGAACCTCGTAGAGCTCCTAACAGGCACGAAAGTGCTCAGAATCGAAGCAGACAGCTTCTCGCGGCCGTTCTCGAAAAACATCAACTTTCCATTTTTCGATGTCACTCCGATGTCGTTTCCCGCTCATTTTCGGATAGTAAAACCCTCTCGAGAGAGCTGAGCTGCTCTGAGAATAAGGTTTAGATACAAATGCTACGCGTAAAAATCTGCTTTCTCAGAATACATGGTCAAATATCTTTCAAATTTTCGCAAAACCACCCAAAACTGGGCGCCGGCGGTAAACCGTCAACCTTTCTTACCGCCGGGGGACTCGCAGAGCTTCCTGACAATATAATGTCGGAAAAAATTGCAGAGAATAGTTTTTCAGCCCAAGCGATTTCAGACCTCTCGATGCAACAGCCGAACGCCCCTGATGCTTCTGGATTGTCTTCTGTACGAGCTCTGTAGCTCTCCTACAGCCCGAATTACGCGCGTAATTCGACAGCACCTCTCAAGATGACTCGAACACAAAACGAATAATTTCGCACCCAGCTCGAGTATCAGACCGAGTTCAGACCTCTGAATGCGACAGGCGGACGCGTCTGATGTCTCCGAATCGATTCCTCTCATTACCAGCCCTGCAGCCCCCAACAGCCCGAGTTAAGTGCAGAAAACCGACAGCACCTCTCAGGATGACTCGAAAAATACGAACAGTTTTGCGGACCTAGTTCGGGCAGCAGACTGAGTTCCGAGCTCTGGATTCGACAGGCGGATGCGCCTGATACTTCAAATCGAGTCCTGTGACCACCAGCACTGTAGCGCACCTACAGCCCGAGTTAAGTGCAGAAAACCGACAGCGCTTCTCAAGATGACTCGAACAATACGAATAGTTTCGCGATTCTAGGTCGGGCAGCAGACGGAGTTCAGAGCTCTCGATTCAACAGACAAACGCCACTGGTGAATCTGTTGAGTCCAATACACCGACAGCGCGTATCAAGATGACTCGAAACGGCCGATCCCGCCGCAGTGCTTTTTGGCAGTAAAAGGTACCCGATCGAGCTGAGATCAAGATGGCCAGCGGGAATAAGATCGAATATCATGGGAAAAAAAATAGAGTTCTAACGAATGGTTGAATTTCGAGAAGAAAATTTTCAACCGACCAAAAGTCAGCAAAAGGTCCGTCGAGATTTTTCTTGCCGCCTAGCTCTCCAGCGCCCCGGAATTACTCTTAAGCTTCCAGCAACAACTTGCTAAGGGAAGCTCTACGAGTTAGTTATCAGTTTGTCCGCTCTGGTCGGGTCGACCAACTGGGCGCCGGCGGTAAACCGTCAACCTTTCTTACCGCCGGGGGACTCGTAGAGCTTCCCGACAATATATATTGAGGAAAAAAGAGGCAGACAACGAAAAGATTTCGCCCAAGCGATTTCAGACCTCTCGATGCAACCGCCGAACGCCCCCGGTGCTTTTGGATTGTCTTCTTTACGTCTCAGCCCAGTATCAAATCCGAGTTCAGACCTCTGAATGCGACAGGCGGATGCGTCTGATGTCTGCGAATCGACTCCTGTGATTACCAGCCCTGCAGCCTCCCTAGAGCCCGAGTTAAGCGCGGAAAACCGAGAGCACCTCTCAGGATGACTCGAACAATACAATAGTTTCGCGGACTAGTTCGGGCAGCAGACCGAGTTCCGAGCTCTGAATTCGAGAGGCGCACGCGCCTCATGTCTTCAAATCGGTTCCTGTGACCACCAGCACTGTAGCACCCCCCAGCCCGAGTTGAATGCAGAAAACCGAGAGCACTTCTCAAGATGACTCGAACAATGAATAGTTTCGCGATTCTAGATCGAGCAGCAGACCGAGTTCAGACCTCTGGATCCAACAGACAAATGCGACTGATGTTTCTGAATCGGTTTCTGTAAGTATCACCTCTGTAACTTCCCTACAGCTCGAGTTAAGTACAGAAAACCGAGAGCGTCTGTCAAGATGACACGAATAATACGAATAGATTTGCGGAACTAGCTCAGCTAGCAGACCGAGTTCAGACCTCTAGATTCAACAGGCGAACGCACCTGAGCATTCTGAATCGATTAGCTGTGCTTACCAGCTCTATAGCTGTCCTAAAGCTCGAGTTATCTTCAGAAAACCGTCATCGCGTGTCAAGATGACCCGAAACGGCCGATCCCGCCTGCCTGCTTTTTGGCAGTAAAAGATACCCGGTCGAGCTGAGATGAAGATGGCGAGCGGGAGTATCGAATATCATGGGAAAAAATACTAGAGCTGAAACGAATTGTTGAATTGCAAGAACACAAATTTCAACCGACCAAAAGTCAGCAAAAGATCCGTCGAGATTTCTCTTGCCAACTGGGCGCCGGCGGTAAACCGTCAACCTTCCTTACCGCCAGGGGACTCGTAAAGCTTCCTGACAATGTGGAAAAAATGCAAAGAACGAATAGTTTTTCAGCCCAAGCGATTTCAGACCTCTCGATGGAACAGCCGAACGCCCCGATGCTTCTGGATTGCCTTCTTTGCGAGCTCTGTAGCTCTCCTACAGCCCGAGTTACGTGCGTAAATCGACAGCACCTCTCAAGATGACTCTAACAAAACGAATAGTTTGGTAACCCAGCCCGCTTCTCAAGATGACTCGAACAATACGAATAGTTTCGCAATTCTAGATCGGGCAGCAGACCAAGTTCAGAGCTCTCGATCCAACAGACAAATGCAACTGATGACTGAATCGGTTTCTGTTCGCATCAGCTCTGTAGCTGTCCTATAGCTCGAGTTAAGTACAGAAAACCGAGAGTGTCTGTCAAGATGACTCGAATAATACGAATAGGTTTTCAGACCTACCTCGACTAGCAGACCGAGCTCAGACCTCTAGATTTGACAAGCGAATGCGCCTGATCATTCTGAATCGATTAGCTGTGCTTACTAGCTCTGTAGCTGTCCTAAAGCTCGAGTTATGTTCAGAAAACCGTCATCGCGTGTCAAGATAACCCGAAACGGCCGAACCCGCCGCAGTGCTTTTTGGCAGTAAAAGGTACCTGATCGAACTGAGATCGAAATGGCCAGCGGGAATAAGATCGAATATCACGGGAAAGAATACTGGAGCTCTAACCAATAGTTCAATTTTGAAAACAAAATTTTCAACGGACCAAAAGTCACCAAAAGGTCCGTCGAGATTTTTCTTGCCAACTAGCTCTCCAGCGCCCCGAAATTACTCTTAAGCTTCCAGCAATAACTGGGAGCCGGCGGTAAACCGTCAACCATGTTACCGCCGCGAGCCTCGTAGAGCTCTTTTCTCGCACGGCGCTGCTTAGAACTGGCACCGGCGGTGAACCGTCAACCTGGTCACCGCCGGGAAGCTCGTAGAGCTCCTTCCATGCGTGAGAGTGCTCAGAGTTGAAGGCGAGAGCTTCTGGAGGCATTTCTTAAACAATTCAAGATCTAGTTTGTTTCATGCCAACATAAAGTTGGTCCCGTTTTGATGGTGAAAGTGCGCCTACAGAGCTCATATTAAGACGCAGAGGTCCTGACAGTCGTCTACAGGTGCTAAAAATCTGGTTTCTCAAAATTAATTGTCAAATATCTTTCAAATCTTAACAAAACCGACCCTAAGTTACCACATCTTCTTTTCTAGCCGGATCGACCAACTAGCTCCACCCCGCGCCGGAATTCCTCCAGCTCATCCATAACAAAGAGCTCTACGAGGTACTTCCTAAGGGAAGCTCTACGAGTTACTAGCTCTCCAGCGCCCCCGAATTACACTTAAGCTTCGAGCAACTTGATAGCGTCCAACTTGGTAGCGTCGAAAATAGGAACCGGCGGTAAACCGTCAACCAGGTAACCACCGGGGCCCTGGTAGAGCTCTTCTCTCGCACAGCGCTCCTCGGTACACATCAAGGGAGCGTCTGGAGCAAAATCCGAAAAACTCGAAAAATCACATTTTTTTGTTTTCATCCAAGGTCGGTTCCGCCGAATGTTTTGATAGTAACACTGCACCTATGGGCCTGAAAATTTTACTGGCGGACGCGTCATAACCCACTACAGGAGCGAAAAATCTGCTTTCCCAATTGAATTGTCAAATATCTTTGAAATATTCGCAAAACCACCCAAAAGTTAACACTTTGTCCTTTCTGGCCGGGTCGACCAACTGGGCGCCGGCGGTAAACCGTCAACCTTCGTTACCGCCGGGGGACTCGTAGAGCTTCCTGACAACATATAGTGTCGAAAAAAATTACACTGAAAAATAGTTTTTCAGCCCAAGCAATTTCAGACCTCTCCGATGTAACAGCCGAACGCCCCCGATGCTTCTGGATTGTCTTCTGTACGAGCTCTGCAGCTCTCCTACAGCCCGAGTTACGTGCGTAAATCGACAGCACCTCTCAAAATGACTCGAACAAAAAAACAAATAGTTTCGCAAACCTAGCTCGAGTATCAGACCGAGTTCAGACCTCTGCATGCGACAGGCGGACGCGTCTGATGTCTCTGAATCGATTCCTGTGATTACCAGCCCTGCAGCCCCCCTACAGCCCGAGTTAAGTGCAGGAAACCGACAGCACCTCTCAGGATGACTCGAACAATACGAATAGTTTCGCAACCTAGTTCGGGCAGCAGACAGAGTTCGGAGCTCTGGATTCGAAAGGCGGACGCACCTGATGTCTCCGAATCGATTCCAGTGATTACCAGCCATGCAGCCCCCCACAGCCCGAGTTGAGTGCAGAGAACCGACAGCATCTCTCAAGATGACTCGAACAATACGAATAGTTTCGCGATTCTAGATCGGGCAGCAGACCGAGTTCAGAGCTCTGGATTTAACAGACAACGGCCACTGATGATTCTGAATCAGATTCTGTACGTATCAGCTCTGAAGCTGTCCTGTAGCTCGAGTTAAGTACAGAAAACCGGGAGCGCCTGTCAAGATGACTCGAATAATACGAATAGGTTTGCGGACCTAGCTCGGCTAGCAGACCAAGTTCAGACCTCTGGGTTCAACGGGCGAACGCGGCTGATCATTCTGAATCGATTAGCTGTGTTTACCAGCTCTGTAGCTGTCCTAAAGCTCGAGTTATCTTGAGAAAACCGGCAGCGCGTGACAAGATGACCCGAAACGGCCGATCCCGCCTGGACGCTTTTTTGGCAGTAAAAGGTACCCGATCGAGCTGAGATCAAGATGGCGAGCGGGAATAAGATCGAATATCACGGGAAAAAAAAAACTAGAGGTCTAACGAATGGTTGAATTTCGAGAACAAAATTTTCAACCGAGCAAAAGTCGTCAAAACGTCAGTCGAGATTTTTCTTGCCAACTAGCTCTCCAGCGCCCCGGAATTACTCTTAAGCTGCCAGCAACAACTGGGCGCCGGCGGTAAACCGTCAACCTTCGTTACCGCCGGGGGACTCGTAGAGCTTCCTGACAACATATAATGTCGAAAAAAATTACACTGAAAAATAGTTTTTCAGCCCAAGCAATTTCAGACCTCTCCGATGTAACAGCCGAACGCCCCCGATGCTTCTGGATTGTCTTCTGTACGAGCTCTGCAGCTCTCCTACAGCCCGAGTTACGTGCGTAAATCGACAGCACCTCTCAAAATGACTCGAACAATACGAATAGTTTCGCAAACCTAGCTCGAGTATCAGACCGAGTTCAGACCTCTGCATGCGACAGGCGGTCGCGTCTGATGTCTCTGAATCGATTCCTGTGATTACCAGCCCTGCAGCCCCCCTACAGCCCGAGTTAAATGCAGGAAACCGACAGCACCTCTCAGAATAGTTTCGCGGACCTAGTTCGGGCAGCAGACAGAGTTCGGAGCTCTGGATTCGAAAGGCGGACGCACCTGATGTCTCCGAATCGATTCCAGTGATTACCAGCCATGCGGCCCCCCCACAGCCCGAGTTGAGTGCAGAGAACCGACAGCATCTCTCAAGATGACTCGAACAATACGAATAGTTTCGCGATTCTAGATCGGGCAGCAGACCGAGTTCAGAGCTCTGGATTCAACAGACAACGGCCACTGATGATTCTGAATCAGATTCTGTACGTATCAGCTCTGAAGCTGTCCTGTAGCTCGAGTTAAGTACAGAAAACAGAGAGCGCATGTCAAGATGACTCGAATAATACGAATAGGTTTGCGGACCTAGCTCGGCTAGCAGACCAAGTTCAGACCTCTGGGTTCAACAGGCGAACGCAGCTGACCATTCTGAATCGATTAGCTGTGCTTACCAGCTCTGTAGCTGTCCTAAAGCTCGAGTTATCTTGAGAAAACCGGCAGCGCGTGACAAGATGACCCGAAACGGCCGATCCCGCCTGGACACTTTTTGGCAGCGAAAGATATCCGATCGAGCTGAGATCAAGATGGCGAGCGGGAATAAGATCGAATATCACGGGAAAAAATACTAGAGCTCTAACGAATGGTTGAATTTCGAGAACAAAATTTTCAACCGAGCAAAAGTCGTCAAAACTAGCGCCGGCGGTGAACCGTCAACCTGGCCGCCGGGAACCTCGTAGAGCTCCTAATACGCGTAAGAGTGCTCAGTATCAAAAGAGAGGCCTTCTGGAAGCATTTCTCGTAAAAGAGGAACATGATTTTTTTCATGCCGACATGAAGTTGGTTCCTCCGAGTGTTTTGATAGTAAAAGTGCATCTAGGGAGCTCATATTAAGACGCTGAGGCCCTCATAGTCGTCTAGAGGTGCGAAAAATCTGCTTTCTCAAAATAAATGGTCAAATATCTTTCAACAAATCGCAAAACCACCCAAAAGTTGTCACATTGTCCGCCTCGGCCGGGTGGGCCAACTGGACGCCGGCGGTAAACCGTCAACCTTGGTTACCGCCGGGGGACTCGTAGAGCTTCCAGCTCGACTGAAGTTCAGAACACCGAGCGCCTACCAACATTCCGACTCACAATGCGACAGGCAGACGCGTCTGATGTCTGCGAGTCGACTCCTGTGATTACCAGCCCTGCAGCCCCCTATAGCCCGAGTTGAGTGCAGAAAACTGACAGCACCTCTCAGGATGACTGCAACAATACAGTAGTTTCGCAGACCTAATTCGTGCAGCAGAGCGAGTTCCGAGCTCTGGATTCGACAGGCACACGCGTCTGATGTCTTCAAATCGATTCCTCTGACCACCAGCACTGTCCCCTCAGCGCGAGTTGAATGGAGGAAATCGAGAGCACTTCTCAAGATGGTTCGACCAATACAAATAGTTTCGCGATTCTAGATCGGGCAGCAGACCGAGTTCAGAGCTCTGACTTCGACAGACAAACGCAACTGATGATTCTGAATCGGTTTCTGTAAATATCAGCTCTGCAGCTGTCCTACAGCTCGAGTTAAGTACAAAAACCGAGAGTTTCTGTCAGGATGACTCGAATAATACGAACAGATTTGCGGACCTAGCTCGGCTAGCAGACCGACTTCAGACCTCTGGATTTCACAGACGAACGCGCCTGATCATTCTGAATGCGATAGGTGTGCTGACCAGCTCTGTAGCTGCCCTGAAGCTCGAGTTGTGTTCAGAAAACCGTCAGCGCGTATCAAGATGACGACAAACGGGCGATTCCGCCACAGTGCTTTTTGACAATAATATTCACCCGATCGAGCTGAGATCAAGATGGCGAGCGGGAATAAGATCGAATATCACGGGAAATAAATACTAGAGCTCTAACGAATGATCAAATTTCGAGAACAAAATGTTCAACCGAGCAAAAGTCACCAAAAGTTCCGTCGAGATTTTTCTTGCCAACTAGCTCTCCAGCGCTCTGGAATGGCGTCGGCGGTGAAGCGTCAACCTGATCACCGCCGGGAACCTCGTAGAGCTCCTCTCACTGGTAAGAGTGCAGAGAATCGACAAAGAATCAAAAAATTGAGATTTTTCGAAAATCTTCAAATTCGATGTTTTCAATGTTCATGTTCGCTCAGTTCCTGGAAGTCAACTCATGGAAAAATGCATCGAGAGAGCTGAGCTGCTGTCAGAAAGGAGTTCATATGCCAATGCTCGGCGAAAATATCTGCTATTTCAAATAAATGGTCAAATATCTTTCAAACTTTCGCAAAACCATCCAAAAGTTACCACATTGTCCGCCTCGGCCGGGTGGGCCAACTGGGCGCCGGCGGTAAACCGTCAACCTTTGTTACCGCCGGGGGACTCGTAGAGCTTCCTGACTCGTAGGGACGTGAGGAAAATTCCCGAGAACGACTAGTTTTTCACCCCAAGCGATTTCATACCTAGGGCGTCTATCAAAATGACCAAAATGAAACGAATAGGTTTGCGAGTCTAGCTCGGCTAGCAGAACGAGTTCAGGCCTCTAGACTGGGCGCCGGCGGTAAACCGTCAACCTTTCTTACCGCCGGGGGACTCGTAGAGCTTCCTGACAATATATAATGTGAAAGAGAATTTCAGAGAACGACTAGTTTTTCATCCCAAGCGATTATAGACCTCTCAAGATGACTCTAACAAAACAAATGAACAGTTTTCCAATCGAGCTCGAATATGAAACCGAGTTCAGACCTCTGAATGCGACAGGCGGACGCGTCTGATGTCTGCGGATCGATTCCTGTGATTACCATCTCTGCAGCCCCCCATTCAGCCTGAGTTAAGTGCAGAAAACCGAGAGTACCTCTCAGAATGACTCGAATAATACAAGAGTTTCGCGGATCTCGCTCGAGCAGCAGGCCGAGTTCCGAGCTCTCGGCTCGACGAACGGACGCGCCGGATGTCTCGAAATCGATTCCTGTGGCCAGCAGCACTGTAGCCCTCCCCCAGCACGATTTTAGTAGAAAAAAACCGAGAGCACTTCTCAAGATGACTCGAACAATACGAATAGGTTCGCGAACCTAGCTCGGGGAGCAGGCCGAGTTCAGAGCTCTTGATTCAACAGTCGAACGCGCCAGATAATTCTCGATTTCTGTGATTATCAGCTCTGTGACTGCCCTACAGATCGAGTTAAGTACAAAAAACCGAGAGCGTCTGCTACAATGACTCGAATAATCAGAATAGGTTTGCGACTCTAGCTCGGCTAGCAGACCGAGTTCAGACCTCTGGATTCAACAGGCGAACGCGCCTGATCATTCTGAATGCATTAGCACTGCTGACCAGCTCTCTAGTTGCCCTGAAGCTCGAGTTATCTTGAGAAAATTGACAGCGTCTATCAAGATGACTCGAAACGGCCGTTCCCGCCTGCCTGCTTTTTGGCCTTCAAAATTACCCGATCGAGCTGAGATCAAGATGGCGAGCAGGAATAATATCGAATATCATGGGAAAAAATACTAGAGCTCTAACGAATGTTCAATTTCGAAAACAAAGTTTTCAACCGACCAAAAGTCACCAAAAAGTCCGTCGAGATGTTTCTTGCCAACTAGCTCTCCAGCTCCCCGGAATTACTGGGCGCCGGCGGTAAACCGTCAACCTTTGTCACCGCCGGGGGACTCGTAGAGCTTCCTGACAACATATAATGTCGAAAAAAATTGCAGAGAACGAACAGTTTTTCAGCTCAACTCGAGTATCAGACCGAGTTCGGACCTCTGTGTGCGACAGACGGACGCGTCTGATGTCTCCGAATCGATTCCTGTGATTAAGCGCCCTGCAGCCCCCCTACAGCCCGAGTTAAGTGCAGAACGCCGACAGCAGCTCTCAAGATGACTGGAAGAATACGAACAGTTTCGTGATTCTGGATCGCGCAGCACCGAGTTCAGAGCTCTGGATTCGACAGGCGAACGCGTCTGAGAATTCTGAGTGTGATAGCTGTGCTTACCAGCACTGTAGCTGGCCTACAGCTCGAGTTAAGCAGAAAATACCGACAACGCGTATCAAGTTGACTCGAATAATACGAATAGGTTTGCGGACCTAGCTCGGCTAGCAGACCGAGTTCAGACCTATATATTCAACATGGGAGCGCGCCCGATGATTCTGCACGCGATAGGCGTGCTTAACAGCACTGTAGCTGCCCTACGGCTCGAGTTAAGTACAAAATATCGACAACGCGTATCAAGTTGACTCGAATAATACGAATTAATTTGCAGACCTAGCTCGGCTAGCAGACAGAGGTCAGACCTATGGATTGAACAGGCGAACGCGCCTGATGATTCTGAGTGCGGTAGCTGTGCTCACAAGCTCTGTAGCTGTTCTACAGCTCGAGTTAAGTACAGAATACCGACAACGCGTATCAAGATGACTCGAAACGGCCGATCCCGCCAGAGTGCTTTTTGGCCTTCAAAGTTACCCGATCGAGCTGAGATCGAGATGGCGAGCGGGAATAAGATCGAATATCACGGGAGAAAATACTAGAGCTCTAACGAATGTTCAAATTTCGAGAACAAAATTTTCAACCGACCAAAAGTCATCAAAAGTTCCGTCGAGATTTGTCTTGCCAACCTGGGAAACGGCGGTAAACCGTCAACCAGGTTACCGCCGGGCACCTCGTAGAGCTTTTTTCCTTGCACAGCGCTCCTCCGAAAACATGAAGGAAGCTTCTAAAGCGAGAGCCGAAAAATTCGACAAATTACGATTTTTCGGTTTCCATCCAAAAGCGGTTCCTGCAAGTCTTTCGATAGTAATATTGCAGCTACGGACCTGAAAATTTGACTGGCAGACGCGGCATAACTCACTACACGTGAGAAAAATCTGGTTACTCAAAATGAATTGTCAAATATCTTTCGAATCTTACCAAAACCGACCCAAAGTCATCACTTTGTCTCTTAAGGCCGGGTCGGCCTAGCTCCACCCCGCGCCGGAATTCCTCTAGCTCATCGTTGGCGATGAGCTCTACGAGGTACTAGCTCTTCAGCGCGCCGGAATTACGAGTTACTCTTAAGCTTCCAGCAATAACTGGGAGCCGGCGGTAAACCGTCAACCTGGTTACCGCCGGGGACCTCGTAGAGCTCTTTTCGTGCCCGGCTCCTCGGAACACGTGAAGCAAGCTTAAGCGAGAGCCGAAAAACTCCAAAAAAAAATCGATCGCATACAAATAGTTTTGCGGACTTAGCTCGAGAAGCAGACTCTGTTCAGAGCTCTAGATGCTTCAGCCAAACGCCCTTGATGATTCTGTATCGGTTCCTGTGCGTACCACCTCTGTAGCTGTGCTACAGCTAGAGTTAAGTGCAGAATACCGACAGCGCCTCTAAAGAGAACTTGAGAAATACGAATAGCGTTGTGGACCTAGCTCGACTAGCAGAACGAGTTCGGGCCTCTCGCTGCAACAGACGCAAGCGCCTGGTGATACTGAATCAGTTTATGCGCGTACCAGCTCTGTAGCTCCTCTGAATCTTGAGTTGAGTACAGAAAACCGGCATCACTGGTGAAGATGACTTTTACGGACCTAGCTCGAGTAGCAGACCGAGTTCAGGCCTCTGGATACAGGCGAACGCGCCTGATCATTCTGAATCGGTTTCTGTAAGCATCAGCTCTGTAGCTCTCGAAATCTCGAGTTAAGTACAGAAAACCGTGAACGCGTGTCAAGATGACTCGGAACGCAGTTGGTTCCAGCAAGTCTTTCGATAGTAATATTGCAGCTACGGACCTGAGAATTTAACTGGCAGACGCGGCATAACCCACTACACGTGAGAAAAATACCGGTTCTCAAAATGAATTGTCAAATATCTCTCAAATCAAAGCAAAACCGACCCAAGGTTATCACATTGTCTTTTTTGGTCGGGTCGGCCAACTAGCTCCACCCGCACCGGAATTCCTCTAGCTCATCGATGCCGAAGAGCTCTACGAGGTATTCTTGGACTGCCAACGTGAAGTCGGTCCCTGGCTTCGCTCGGGAGAATTTTTCGACGGAATGAACTGGGCGCCGGCGGTAAACCGTCAACCTTTCTTACCGCCGGGGGACTCGTAGAGCTTCCTGATAGTATATAGTGTGGAAAAAAACTCCAAAGAACGACTAGTTTTTCAGCCCAAGCGATTTCAGACCTCTCAAGATGACTCGAACCAAAAAACAAACAGTTTCGCAACCCAGTTCGAGTATCGAACCGAGTTCAGACCTCTGAATGCGACAGGCGGGCGCGTCTGATGTCTGCGAAGATTCCCAGCCCTGCAGCCCCCCTACAGCCCGAGTTAAGTGCAGAAAACCGGCAGTTTCGCGGACCTAGTTCGAGCAGCAGACGGATTTCCGAGCTCTCGAATCGACCAACAGACGCGCCTCATGTCCGCAAAACGATATCTGTGACCCGCAGCACTGTAGCCCTCCCCCAGCACGAGTTGAGTGCAGATAACCGAGAGCACTTCTCAAGATGACTCGAACAATACCAGTAGGTTCGCGAACCTAGCTCGGGGAGCAGGCCGAGTTCAGAGCTCTCGGTTGAATAGACGCACGCGACTGATGATTCCCTATCGATATCTGTAACAATGAGCCCTGTAGCTGCCTTACAGCTCGAGTTCAGTACAGAAAACGTCTCTTAAGATGACTCGAATAATACCAATAGGTTTGCGGACCTAGCTCGGCTAGCAGACCGAGTTCAGACCTCTGGATTCAACAGGCGAACGCGCCTGATAATTCTGAATGCGATAGGCGTGCTTACCAGCTCTGTAACTGCCCTACAGCTCGAGTTGTGTACATAAAACCGAGAGCGTCTGTCAAGACGAATCGAATAATACGAATAGGTTTGCGGACCTAGCTCGGCTAGCAGACCGAGTTCAGATCTCTGGATTGAACAGGCGAGCGCGCCTGAGAATTCTGATAGGTGTGCTTACCAGCTCTGTACCTGCCCTAAAGCTCGAGTTGTGTACAGAAAACCGAGAGCGTCTGTCAAGATGATTCGAATAATACGAATAGGTTTGCGGACCTAGCTCGGCTAGCAGACCGAGTTCAGACCTCTCGATTGAACAGGCGAACGCGCCTGATAATTCTGAATGCGATAGGTGTGCATGCCAGCTCTGTAGCTGCCCTGGAGCTCGAGTTAAGTACAAAATACCGGCAACGCGTATCAAGATGACTCGAAACGGCCGTTCCCGCCGGGACGCGAATTTCTCGACGGAATGAACTAAGAATAGGTGAGGTAACTTCTGTAATGCAAAGCTTCGCTCTGCGCAAATAGCAGCCCGAACGAATTGTTAGAACTGCAAAATCGGCTGAGCCAGGCCGCGGAAGGTATGATCGCGTCCCTTTTCGACATTTCGCCAACTAGCTCCACCCTGTCGCCGAACTGGGCGCCGGCGGTAAACCGTCAACCTTGGTTACCGCCGGGGAACTCGTAGAGCTTCCAAGCTCGACTTAAGTTGAGAAAACCGAGAGCACCTACCAACATTCTAACTCATAGTGAATATTTTTTGACCTCTGAATGCGACAAGCGGACGCGTCTGATCAGACCGTGTTCAGACCTCTCAATGCGACAGGCGGACGCGTCTGATGTCTGCGAATCGACTCATGTGATTACCAGCCCTGCCGCCCCCCTAGAGCCCGAGTTAAGTGCAGAAAACCGACAGCAGCTCTCAGGATGACTCGAATAATATAATAATTTCGCAGACCTCTTTCGAGCAGCAGACCAAGTTCTGAGCTCTCAAATCGACCAACGAACGCGCCTGATGTGTGCAAATCGGTTTCCATGACCCGCAGCACTGTAGCCCTCCCCCAGCACGAGTTGAGTGCAGAAAATTTAGAGCACTTTTCACGATGATTCGGACAATACGCATAGTTTCGCAAATCTGGCTCGGGCAGCAGGCCGAGTTCAGAGCTCTCGATGCAACAGACACACGCGCCCGATAATTCTCAATTGATTTCTGCGACTGTAGGCTCTGTAGCTGCCTACACCTCGAGTTCAGTACAGAAAATACCGAGAGCGTTCATCCGGATGACTTCAATAATCAAATAGATTTGCGGAACTAGCTCGGCTGGCACACCGAGTTCAAACCTCTGGAGTCAAGAGGCGGACGCGCTGATCATTATGAGTGCGATAGGTGTGCTTACCAGCACTGTAGCTGCCCCGCAGCTCGAATTAAGTACGAAATACCTACAAATTGACTCGAATAATACGAATAGGTTTGCGGACCTAGCTCGGCTAGCAGACCGAGTTCAGACCTATGGATTCAACAGGCGAACGTGCCTGATGATTCTGAGTGCGATAGGTGTACTACCAGCACTGTAGCCGCCCTACAGCTCGAATTGAGTAGACAATAACGACAACGCGTATCAAATTGAATCGAATAATACGAATAGATTTGCGGACCTAGCTCGGCTAGCAGACCGAGTTCAGACCTATAGATTCAACAGGCGGAGGCGCCTGATGATTCTGAGTGCGATAGGCGTGCTTACCAGCACTGTAGCTGCCCTACAGCTCGAGTTAAGTAGAGAATACCGACAACGCGTATCAGGTTGACTCGAATAATACGAACAAGTTTGCGGACCTAGCTCGGCTAGCAGACCGAGTTCAGACCTATGGATTCAAGAGGCGAACGCGCCTGATGATGCTGAGTGCGATAGCTGTGCTTACCAGCTCTGTAGCTGTCCTACAGCTCGAGTTAAGTACAAAATACCGACAGCGCGTATCAAGATGACTCGAAACGGCCGTTCCCGCCAGAGTGCTTTTTGGCCTTCAAAGTTACCCGATCGAGCTGAGATCAAGATGGCGAGCGGGAATAAGATCGAATATCACGGGAAAAAATACTAGAGCTCTAACGAATTGTCAAATTTCGAGAACCACATTTTCAACCGACCCAAAGTCATCAAAAGTTCCGTCGAGATTTTTCTTGCCAACTAGCTCTCCAGCGCGCCGGAATTACTGGGCGCCGGCGGTAAACCGTCAACCTTTCTTACCGCCGGGGGACTCGTAGAGCTTCCTGACAATATATAATGTGGAAAAGAATTTCAGAGAACGACTAGTTTTTCAGCCCAAGCGATTATAGACCTCTCAAGATGACTCTAACAAAACAAACGAACAGTTTTCCAATCGAGCTCGAGTATGAAACCGAGTTCAGACCTCTGAATGCGACAGGCGGACGCGTCTGATGTCTGCGGATCGATTCCTGTGATTACCAGCTCTGCAGCCCCCCATACAGCCTGAGTTAAGTGCAGAAAACCAAGAGTACCTCTCAGGATGACTCGAATGATACAACAGTTTCGCGGATCTCGTTCGAGCAGCAGACCAAGTTCCGAGCTCTCGGTTCGACGAACGGACGCGCCTGATGTCTCGGAATCGATTCCTGTGACCAGCAGCACTGTAGCCCTCCCCAGCACGATTTAAGTACAGAAAACCGAGAGCACTTCTCAAGATGACTCGAGCAATACCAATAGGTTCGCGAACCTAGCTCGGGCAGCAGGCCGAGTTCAGAGCTCTTGCTTCAACAGACGAACGCGCCTGATGATTCCCAATCGATTTCTGTGACTATGAACTCTGTAGCTGCCCTAAAGCTCGAGTTAAGCACAGAAAACCGAGAGCGCCTGCTACAATGACTCGAATAATACAAATAGGTTTGCGACCCTAGCTCGGCTAGCAGACCGAGTTCAGACCTCTGGATTCAACAGGCGAACGTGCCTGATCATTCTGGATGCATTAGCTGTGCTGACCAGCTCTGTAGTTGTCCTGAAGCTCGAGTTATCTTGAGAAAACCGACAGCGCGTCTCAAGATGACTCGAAACGGCCGTTCCCGCCTGCCTGCTTTTTGACCTTCAAAGTTACCCGATCGAGCTGAGATCAAGATGGCGAGCGGGAATAAGATCGAATAACATGGGAAAAAATACTAGAGCTCAAACGAATTGTTGAATTTCGAGAACAAACTGGGCGCCGGCGGTAAACCGTCAACCTTTGTTACGCCGGGGGACTCGTAGAGCTTCCTGACAACATATAATGTCGAGTCCAACTCGAGTCTTAGACCGAGTTCAGACCTCTGAATACAGACGGACGCGTCTGATGTCTCTGAATCGATTCATGTGATTACCCGCCCTGCAGCCTCCCTACAGCCCGAGTTAAGTGCAGAACGCCGACAGTAGCTCTCAAGATGATTGGAAGAATACGAACAGTTTCGTGATTCTGGATTGCGCAGCAGAACGAGTTCAGAGCTCTGGATTCGACAGACAAACGCAACTGATGATTCTGAATCGGTTTCTGCAAATATCACCTCTGTAGCTGTCCTAGAGCTCGAGTTGAGTACAAAAAACCGAAAGTTCCTGTCAAGATGACTCGAATAATACGAATAGGTTTACGGACCTAGCTCGGCTAACAAACCGATTTCAGCCCTGTAGCTGTCCTACAGCTCGAGTTATGTGCAGGAAACCGAGAGCGCCTGTCAAAATGATTCGAATAATACGAATAGGTGTGCGGACCTGGCTCGGCTAGCAGACCGAGTTCAGAACTCTGGTTCGAACAGCCGAACGCGCCTGATGATTCTGAGTGCGGTAGCTGTGCTTACCGGCACGGTAGCTACCCTACAGCTCGAATTAAGTAGGAAATACCGATAACACGTATCAAGATGACCCGAATAATACGAATAGGTTAGCGGACCTAGCTCGGCTCACAGACCGAGTTCAGACCTCTCGATTCAACAGGCGAACGCGCCTGATCATTCTGAATGCGATAGCTGTGCTTACCAGCTCTATAGCTGCCCTACAGCTCGAGTTAAGTACAAAATACCGACAGCGCGTATCAAAATGACTCGAAACGGCCGTTCCCGCCCGTGTGCTTTTTGGCCTTCAAAGTTACCCGATCGAGCTGAGATCAAGATGGCGAGCGGGAATAAGATCGAATATCATGGGAAAAAATACTAGAGCTCTAACGAATGGTCAAATTTCGAGAACAAAATTTTCAACCGACCAAAAGTCAGCAAAAGGTCCGTCGAGATTTTTCTTGCCAACTAGCTCTCCAGCGCGCCGGAATTACTCTTAGCTTCCAGCTATAACTAGCTAAGGGAAGCTCTACGAGTTATTTTTCAACCGACCAAAAGTCAGCAAAAGGTCCGTCGAGATTTTTCTTGCCAACTAGCTCTCCAGCGCGCCGGAATTACTCTTAGCTTCCAGCTATAACTAGGTAAGGGAAGCTCTACGAGTTACTCTTAAGCTTCATTCCTCTAGCTCTTCTACCATCAGAGCTCTACGAGGCACTTGCTAAGGGAAGCTCTACGAGTTACTGGGCGCCGGCGGTAAACCGTCAACCTTTCTTACCGCCGGGGGACTCGTAGAGCTTCCTGACAATATATACTGTGGGAAAAAACTCCAAAGAACGACTTTGTTTTAAGCCCAAGCGATTTCAGACCTCTCAAGATAACGCTAACAAAAAACAAACAGTTTCGCAACCCAGTTCGAGTATCAAACCGAGTTCAGACCTCTGTATGCGACATCATGCGATTCCACTCATGCGATTCCAGCCCTAAAGCCCACCTACAGCCGGAGTTAATGCAGAAAACCGACAGTATCGACTCGAATAATATAATAGTGTTGCGAACCTAGTTCGAGCAGCAGACCGAGTTCCGAGCTCTGGAATCGACCGAAAGACGCGCCTGATGTGTGAAAATCGATATATGTGGCCTGCAGCACTGTAGCCCTCCCCCAGCACGAGTTCAGTGCAGAAAATTGAGAGCACGTCTCAAAATCATTCGGACAATACGAACAGTTTCGCGAACCTAGCTCGGGCAGCAGGCCGAATTCAGACCTCTCGGTTCAACAGACGCGTGCCATTGGTGATTTCCCATCGATGTCTGTGACAATGAGCCCTGTAGCTGCCCTACAGCTCGAGTTAAGTACAGAAAACCGAGAACGTCTATCAAGATAACTCGAATAATACCAACAGGTTTGCGGACCTAGCTCGGCTAGCAGACCGAGTTCAGACCTCCGGATTCAACAGGCGAACGCGCGTGATGATTCTGAGTGCGATAGGTGTGCTTACCAGCACTGTAGCGACCCTAAAGCTCGAGTCAAGTACAGAAAACCGAGAGTGTCTATCAAGATGACTCGAATAATACAAACAGGTTTGCGGACCTAGCTCGGCTCACAGACCGAGTTCAGACCTCTGGATTCAACAGGCGAACGCGCCTGATCATTCTGCATGCATTAGCTGTGCTTACCAGCTCTGTAGCTGCCCTAGAGCTCGAGTTATGTTCAGAAAACCGTCAGCGCGTATCAAGATGACTCGAAACGGCCGTTCCCGCCACTGTGCTTTTTGGCCTTCAAAGTTACCCGATCGAGCTGAGATCAAGATGGCGAGCGGGAATAAGATCGAATATCACGAGAAAAAAAAATAGAGCTCTAACGAATGGTCAAATTTCGAGAACCAAATTTTCAACCGAGCAAAAGTCATCGAAAGTTCCGTCGAGATTTTCCTTGCCAACTAGCTCTCCAGCACGCCGGAACTGGCGCCGGCGGTGAACCGTGAACCTGGTCACCGCCGGGAACCTCGTAGAGCTCATTGCATCCGCGAGGCAGCTCAGGATGAAAGCGAAGAGCTTCTTTGGGTGTTTCTATAAAACTTCAACTTGAGATTTTTTCGGATTCAACATGTGGTCGGTTGCTCCAAGTGAACTGGAACTGGAAATTGCTCTAGAGAGCTGAGCTGCTCAGGGAACAAAGTTTATATGCCAATGCTCGAAGTAAAAATCTGCTTTCTCAAAATAAATGGTCAAATATCTTTCAAAAAATTGCAAAACCACACAAAAGTTACCACATTGTCCTTTCTGGCCGGGTCGGTCAACTGGGCGCCGGCGGTAAACCGTCAACCTTGGCTACCGCCGGGAGACTCGTAGAGCTTCCTAACTCGCCTTAAGTTGAGAAAACAGACTTACCAAGAATCTGACTTATAGTGAATAGTGTTTGACCTCTGAATGCGACAGGCGGACGCGTCTGATGTCTGCAAATCGACGCCTGTCATTACCAGCCCTGCAGTCCCCCTACAGCTCGAGTTGAGTGCAGAAACCCGACAGCACCTCTCAGGATGACTCGAACAATAGGAATAGTTTCGCAGACCTAGTTCGGGCAGCAGACAGAGTTCAGAGATTCGCCTGATGTCTTCAAATCGATTCCAGTGATTACCAGCCATGCAGCCCCCCAACAGCCCGAGTTAAGTGCAGATAACCGACAGCATCTCGCAAGCGACTCGAATGATACAAATAGTTTCGCGATTCTAGATCGGGCAGCAGACCGAGTTCAGAGCTCTGGATTCGACAGACAGACGCAACTGATGGTTCTGAATTGCTGCTTGTAAATAGCAGCTCCGAAGCTATTTTACAGCTCGAGTTAAGTGCAGAAAACCAAGAGTTTGTGTCAAGATGACTCGAATAATACGAACAGGTTTGCGGACCTAGCTCGGCTAGCAGACCGAGTTCAGACCTCTCGGTTCAACAGGCGAACGCGCCTGATCATTCTGCATGCATTAGCTGTGCTTACCAGCTCTGTAGTTGCCCTAGAGCTCGAGTTATGTTCAGAAAACCGTCAGCGCATATCAAGATGACTCGAAACGGCCGTTCCCGCCAGAGTGCTTTTTGGCCTTCAAAGTTACCCGATCGAGCTGAGATCAAGATGGCGAGCGGGAATAAGATCGAATATCACGGGAAAAAATACTAGAGCTCTAACGAATGGTCAAATTTTGAGAACAAAATTTTCAACCGAGCAAAAGTCATTAAAAGTTCCGTCGAGATTTTCCGAGCCAACTAGCTCTCCAGCGCGCCGGAATTACTCTTAGCTTCCAGCTATAACTAGCTAAGGGAAGCTCTACGAGTTACTTGCTAAGGGAAGCTCTACGAGTTACTGGGCGCCGGCGGTAAACCGTCAACCTTTATTACCGCCGGGGACTCGTAGAGCTTCCTGACAATGTATAATGTGAAGAAGAATTTCAGAGAACGACTAGTTTTTCAGCCCAAGCCTCTCAAGATGACTCTAACAAAACAAACAAACAGTTTTCTAATCGAGCTCGAGTATGAAACCGAGTTTGGACCTCTCAATGCGACAGGCGGACGCGTCTGATGTCTGCGGATCGATTCCTGTGATTAACAGCTCTGCAGCCCCCCCACACAGCCTGAGTTAATTGCAGAAAACCGTTAAAATAAAAAAAAAAAGAACAAAAAAAAAACAAAAAAAAAAGAAAAACAACAAAAAAAAAAAAAAAAAAAAAAAAATTTTTATTAAGTTCAAAAAAAAAAATAAAAAAAGAAGAAAACAAAAAATTTAATTTTTTAGAAAATTAGTCTAATTATCTAATTGTGCAGAAAACCGAGAGTACCTCTCAGGATGACTCGAATAATACAACAGTTTTGCGGATCTCGTTCGAGCAGCAGACCGAGTTCCGAGCTCTCGCTTCGACGAACGGACGCGCCTGATGTCTCGAAATCGATTCCTGTGACCAGCAGCACTGTAGCCCTCCCCCAGCACGATTTAAGTACAGAAAACCGAGAACACTTCTCAAGATGACTCGAACAATACCAATAGGTTCGCGAACCTAGCTCGGGGAGTAGGCCGAGTTGAGAGCTCTTGATTCAACAGACGAACGCGCCTGATAATTCTCAATCGATTTCTGTGATTATCAGCTCTGTGGCTGCCCTATAGATCGAGTTAAGTACGAAAAACCGAGAGCGTCTGCTACAATGACTCGAATAATACGAATAGGTTTGCGACCCTAGCTCGGCTAGCAGGCCGAGTTCAGACCTTTGGATTCAACAGGCGAACGCGCCTGATCATCCTGGATGCATTAGCTGTGCTGACCAGCTCTGTAGTTGTCCTGAAGCTCGAGTTATCTTGAGAAAACCAACAGCGCGTATCAAGATCACTCGAAACGGCCGTTCCCGCCTGCCTACTTTTTGGCCTTGAAAGTTACCCGATCGAGCTGAGATCAAGATGGCGAGCGGGGCTAAGATCGAATATCATGGGAAAAAATACTAGAGCTCTAACAAATGTTCAAATTTCGAGAACAAAATTTTCAACCGACCAAAAGTCACCAAAAGTTCCGTCGAGATTTTTCTTGCCAACTAGCTCTTGAGCTTCCCGGAATTACTCTTAAGCTTCCAGCAAGAACTGGGCGCCGGCGGTAAACCGTCAACCTTTCTTACCGCCGGGGGACTCGTAGAGCTTCCTGACAAAATATGATGTGGAGAAGAATTTGAGAGAACGACTAGTTTTTCAGCCCAAGCAATTATAGACCTCTCAAGATGATTCTAACAAAACAAACGAACAGTTTTCGAATCGAGCTCGAGTATGAAACCGAGTTCAGACCTCTGAATGTGACAGGCGGACGCGTCTGATGTCTCCGGATCGATTCCTGTGATTACCAGCTTTGCAGTCCCCCATACAGCCAGAGTTAAGTGCAGAAAACCGAGAGTACCTCTCAGGATGACTCGAATAATACAATAGTTTCGCGTATCTCGTTCGAGCAGCAGACCGAGTTCCGAGCTCTCGGTTCGAGAAACGAACGCGCCTGATGTCTCGAAATCGATTTCTGTGACCAGCAGCCTTGTAGCCCTCCACCAGCACGATTTAAGTACAGAAAACCGAGAGCACTTCTGAAGATGACTCGAACAATACCAATAGGTTCGCGAACCTAGCTCGGGGAGCAGGCCGAGTTCAGAGCTCTTCATTCAACAGACGAGCGCGCCTGATAATTCTCAATCGATTTCTGTGATTATCAGCTCTGTGGCTGCCCTACAGATCGAGTTAAGTACGAAAAACCGAGAGCGTCTGCTACAATGACTCGAATAATACGAATAGGTTTGCCACCCTAGCTCGGCTAGCAGACCGAGATCAGACCTCTCGATACAACAGGCGAACGCGCCTGATCATTCTGAATGCATTAGCTGTGCTGACCAGCTCTGTAGTTGTCCTGAAGCTCGATTTATCTTCAGAAAACCGACAGCGCGTATCAAGATGACTCGAAACGACCATTCTCGCCGGGACGCTTTTTGGCCTCCAAAGTTACCCGATCCAGCTGAGATCAAGATGGCGAGCGGGAATAAGATCGAATATCATGGGAAAAAATACTAGAGCTCTAACGAATTGTTGAATTTCGAGAAAAAAATTTTCAACCGACCAAAAGTCACCAAAAGGTCCGTCGAGATTTTTCTTGTCAACTAGCTCTCCAGCTCCCCGGAATTACTCTTAAGCTTCCAGCAATAACTTGCTAAGGGAAGCTCTACGAGTTACTTGCTAGGGGAAGCTCTACGAGTTACTTGCTAAGGGAAGGTTTGTTTCATCTCACTCGAGCACTTGTCAGCGTCCAAAACCCGGATAGCGAAGCCAAGCGCGGAACGCCGCACGGGGACCTCTGCCAGGCCGCCTGAAACGATGCGCGGAACGCTGGAAACCTCGCAGGAGACGCTTGCAGGGGCGCCGTTTACGATGTGTGAGGCCCTGCAAAGTGCGCAAGGAAGATCTGCCTAGGAGCCTGGAAGAACTTCCGAAGCTTCTCCGAAGCTCTGCCGAAGCGCTTCGCGCACCCTGGAGCCACGCGTATTGGGAAACGCTAGGAAGCCACGCTCCCGGACCCGCTGCCGGTTCCGGCAAGTTCCTGCGGGGATCGTGGACCGGCGGAAGTGGGCGCGTCTCCCTCACCACCCACCTCCAGCTTCTTATCTGAAACCCTTAGCTCTCCAAGGAGCTACCCGGAAGTTTAACGACCTGCTCAGGTCGGGCCCCTCTTAACTCGTAGAGCTTCCCTTAGCTAGTTATA
>CAUYUJ010003121.1:0-82057 GCA_963575745.1 Prorocentrum cordatum | reverse complement strand
AGGAGGAGGAGGAGCAGGAGAAAGAGGACGAGCAGGAGGAGCACGAGTACGAGCAGGAGGAGGAGGAGGAGGAGGACGAGCAGGAGGGGAGGGCGACCGGCTGCCCCGGCCGGCTCCTACACATGGCTGTTAGGTTGCTTTGCCGGGATAATTATGCTTCCGAAGCACTCCGCCACCTGACCGCGACGCAGACCGAGACGACCGGGAAACCCAACTTCAGGCCAAAGTAGCCGTTTATCCTATTGCGCGCGACGCTCATGCCCCTCCAGCTGCCGATGCCAAGAAACGGGATCAGGCACTCGAAAACACGACCAACCATTCAGTGGAAAAACATGTCTGCACATGCCACCAATGTGACAAACGCAAGCCAAGCATCACGCGATGTTGATGACAACGCAAAACTGCCACACATGCGTAAGAGACGCGCGAAAATAATCCCACTAAACAGCTGCTCCTTTCCCACAAACAGCATAATATATAAACGCCACGTGTAAATAGCAAGCGTTGGTGGTCGTCTGCCTTACTTGCCCAGCGGGCCTGGGACAGGTTTAGCTGAAATAGTGCCAAGACCACGCACCTACTGCCAAGAAGAGGCGGTGACTTGCGAGGGCCCGAACAAAATGCTTGGGCGAAAACGGCCACATGCTTTTTGGGATTGCTGTTTGCACAGCTCGTCAGAGAAGCGTGACGCAGAAAATATTCTGGCGAGACCAAGTCACCGCGCTCTGCTCCGCTGGGACGACCACTGCCAGGTGGCCGCAACACCCGCCGAAAGCCGCCGCTGCAGCCGAGGCCCTGGGCGACAGGCAGCTGGCTGAGGGCGGGAAGCCTGGTCCTTTCCTCCCCACTCGAAGCCGCGGGCTGCTCCACCGCAGCTAGGGCTCCCAACTTCGCGCTTCGCGCTCCGCGAAGCGCGAAACGCGAATAACTTCGCGCTCTCGCGCCGCCCCCCCAAAGGGAGAAAAGGAGGACGAGGAGGAGGGGGAGAAGGAGCGAGGACCGCGAAGCGCGAAGCGCGAATAACTTCGCGCCCTCGTGGGAGCCCTTGCCGCAGCCACTGCGGCGCCTGCGCTCGTGCTCCCATCCCGGCACCAGCTACACGTAGGGGCCCTCCCGGAGCGCATGGCGCGGGACGCGATACTCTTGCAGCACCGCCCTGGCCATCGCTCGGACGTCCATTTCCTGTGTTTCTTTCGGCTTCGTGCGTGGATTTGTTTCGCCAAATTATCAAGGATGCTCCTGGATGGTCCTCGCCGAAAGAAAAATTCGGGGAGACGTAAGACCCGGGTACAGGGGACTCGGAAATCCCCGACGAGGTCGTCAAAAAAATGACGAGGCCAAGCCTGCATTTTGACGAGACCTCCCGCTGCAGACATCCCACGAAACTCCTACTCGTCAAAATCCGAGTCGCGGTCGTCAAAAAACGATGGCGAACCCGAGTCCCGGCAAAGCCGGGTCTTGCGCTCCCCCTAGTTTTTTCGCAAAATTATCAAGGATGCTCCTCGATGGTCCTCGCCGAAAGAAAAATGCACACGTCCGAGCGATGCAAGGCACCTGCGGTAGGAACTCCGACGGCACTCTGGCCGGCGGCCGGCACCACCCTCGGGCGCCGGCCCCGCCGCGGCAGCACAGGGAGGCACGCTCGACAACCGCCTCGCCAACAGCGCCGCCCTCGCCGCCCGCGCCACGGAGCTCCTAATCGAAGGGGCCCCAGGACACGCAAATAAATACACACAAATAAAATTATTCCCCATAGTTTCGCATATTTTCTGGGTTTCTGTCTTCCCCCCCACTTCCCCTATTTTCATCTATTTTCCTGGGGATCGAGAATCAATTGTGCCTGTGTGTTTTGTTCCCTCCCGACTAATCCTCCCCGCCGCGCAGGCCCGTGCCGGGCGCGCGGACGAGGGCAGCCCCGAGGAGCGACGGGCGGCACCCCCGATGCCGAAGCGCCGCGAGGCCCCGCAGCAGGGACTTGCGCCTGCCCGCGCCCGCGCGCGCGGGCCCGGGGCGCGCCGCTCCGCCGAAAGTGCGCCTCGGGCGGCCAGCGCTGCGCCAGGGCGGCGCCCCGTCCATGCGAGAAACGAGCAGAGGCGGCGCTCGGAAACGCCCTTGTGCTGGCTCGCAGGCTGGCGAGGGCCAGCCCGAACCGAGCTGACGCTTGGAGGAGGAGGAGGAGGAGGAGGAGGAGAATGAGAACCAGGAGGAGGAGGAGGAGGAGGAGGAGAATGAGAAGCAGGAGGAGAGGGAGCAGGGGGAGGAGGAGAGGGAGGAGAAGGAGGAGGAGGAGAAGGAGGAGGGGGGAGGAGAGGGAGGAGAAGGCTCTCCTCTCGTTTGCCCCCCCTCGAGGCTCGCCGCCGCCAGCGGGCCTCTCTGGCACGATCCAGTTCATGTCGCCGTTCTCTACCTGCGCGAGAGGGCGGGCGCCGCCCGAGTGCGACCTTCGCGCTCCTTCTCCTCCTCTTCCTCCTCCTCCTCCTCCTACTCCAGCCTCCTCCTACCCCTCCTCCTCCTCTCCTCCTTCATCCTCCTCTCAACATCATCATCAGCAGCAGCCAAAAAGCGCATATTCTCCCCCTCCTCCTGCACTTCCCTCCGTTTTTCCTCCTCCTCCTTCCTGCCGTGCGCTGATTGCTGTTCCCTGAGTCTGCCTGCTGTCGCTGGCTGATGTCTGCTAAGGTTGCTGCTGATGAGTCCTCATCCGCATTCCTCCTTTTCCTCATCCTCCTCCTCCTCCTGCTTCCTCCTCATCCTCTCCTCATCCTACCCCTCTTTCTCCTCCCTCACTCCTCATCATCGGCTAGTTCCCTCATCCTCCTCGTCCTCCTCCCTACTCCTTTTCCGCACCCTTGGTCCCGCGTGCTCTTCCCGCCTCCATTCTCTATCCTCCAATCGCACATCTCCATCCTCTACACCCCCTCCTCCTTCTCCTCCTTACCTCCTCCTTCCTCCTCCTCATCCTCCTCCTATCCTCTCCTTCCTCCTCCTCCTCCTCCCCCAACTCCTCCCCGTTCCCTCTCCTCCTTATCCTCCTCCTCCCCCTCCTCCTCTTTCTCCTCCTCCTCCTGCTCCTCATCCTCCTCCTCCTCCTCCTCCTCCTCCTCCCTAGGGGGAGGTTCGAAGCATCCGTGCACAGTGTTCGAAGGGCCCCCCTGGCCCAACAAGACACGCGACCCAAGGACGCGTTGCCCGAACAGCAGGAGGCAGGGCTGGTCGCTTGGCGCACGTTTCCACTGCGCGCGCGTCGACCTTCTTCACAAAAAAAACGGGGGGAAGGGGAAGAGGGCACCGCGGTAAGGCGGTAAGGGGACGGTGAATGAGTATATTTCTGATAAAGAAAGGAAGGGAGAGCGAGAGAGAGAAAAAAAAAAAAAAAAAAAAAGTGCGAGAGGCGGAGAAATATCGATGTTTTCGCATGTGGCTGGCCCCCTGTTATGTGGCCTGCAAAACGTTCAGGAACTTCCAAAAAAGCCTCCGGCGACCCGACAAAAACCTATCGTGCCAGAGGTCTTCGGCGAGGGAATGGAGAGGGAGAAGGCGAGACGCCACATGAGGAGCGATGCCCCCTTGGGGCCCGCAAAGAGCGCCTGAATGCAAGAGGAGCGCTGCAAAAACGACCACGGGAGGACCCAAGGAATGGCGACCCCCTTTCGAGCCCGGGCTGCTCCTACTCTCGAAGCCTTGACTGCAACCAGCCGCAGGGTCGGTGAGCGGCCGCGGTACGAGGCGGTCCCCCAGGGGGCCTTCTCGAAATATTCGTAGGACTCGACGTCGAACCGGTTGTAGTCGAACCACTTGTTCTTTATGCTCTCCTCGAGACCCTGCGGTCGGGTGCGGGGCGGGACGGAGAAAGACAGAGAGAGAGAGAGAAAGAGGCGGCGGGAGGAGAGGAGAAGAGGGGGGGCCTGTCCTCACTTCTTCGCAAAGGCATTATTTATTTTGATTCGTCGTCATCCTCCTCGTTTTCTATGTTCTACCTAGTTTTCGTCTTATAACTACTACGAGTAGGGCTATTATTACTGATTTTGCGAGTGTGAATATTAATAGTGTTATTACTGTGTTTATCATAATTATGAATGTGTTACGCCAAACTGAGCTTATTAGTATTACTGTTCCTCTTCATCTTCCTCTTCCTCCTTCTCTTCCTCCTTTTCCTCCTCCTCCTTTTCCTCCTCCGACTTTTCCACATCCTCCTCCTCCTCCTCCTCTTCCTCCTCCTCCTCATCCTCGTCATCCTCGTCCAACTCCTCCTCCTCCTCCTCGTCGTCCTCCTCCTCCCTATCCTCCTCCTCCTCCTCCTCCTCCTCCTCCTCCTCCTCCACCTCATCCTCCTTTTCCTCCTCCTCCTCATCCACCCTCCTCCTCCTCCTCCTCCTCCTCCTCCCCTCATCCGTCCTCCTCCTCCATCCCTCCATCCTCTTCATCTTCTTGCTCCTCGTCCTCCTCCTCCTCTTCCTCCTTCTCCTCATCATCATCACCATCATCATCATTTACAACGAAAACCACATAATTTGCGAGAGCGCAACGGAATCATGACACATCAATTGTACGAGCTGAAAGAACCTATCCATCCTCATCTCGCCCCCATCATCATACTCTTTCTCCTCTTCCTCCTCCTCCTCCTGTCCTCCTCGCCCTCCTCCTTCTCCTCCTCCGCCTCCGCCTCCTCCTCCTCCTCCTCTGATTATTCCTCGTGTTATCCGTAGTACTATTGTTATTAGTGTTGTTATTCATTTTATTATTGTTATTATTATTAGTACTAATATTACGATTAGCACTATTACTATTCTGAATCACCTTAGTATTACTAATCGTATTATTATGACTACTAGTAGTAGTAGTAGTAGTAGTAGTAGTAGTAGTAGTAGTAGTAGTCGTAATCATAATAGTAGTAGTCGGAGTAGTAGTAGGAGTAGTAGCAGTAGTAGTAGTGGTAGTAAGAGTAGTAGTAGTAGTAGTAGTAGTAGTAGTAGTAGTAGTATTAGTAGTAGTAGTAGTAGTAGTAGTGGTGGTAGTAGTTATTAGTAGTTAGTAGTAGTAGTAGTAGTAGTATAGTAGTGTAGTAGTAGTAGTAGTAGTCGTAGTAGTAGTAATAGTAGTAGTAGTAGTAATAGTAGTAGTAGTAGTTAGGTAGTAGTAGTTAGTAGTTCAGTAGTTTAGTAGTTAGTACTAGTAGTAGTAGTAGTAGTGTAGTAGTATAGTAGTAAGTAGTTAGTAGTAGCAGTAGTAGCAGCAGTATAGTAGTAGTAGTAGTTAGTAGTAATAGTAGTAGTAGTAGTAGTAGTAGCAGTAGTTAGTAGTAGTAGTAGTAGCAGTAGTAGTAGTAGTAGTAGTAGTAGTAGTAGTAGTAGTAGTAGTAGTAGTAGTAGTAGTAGTAGTAGTAGTAGTAGTAGTAGTAGTAGTAGTAGTAGTAGTAGTAGTAGTAGTAGTAGTAGTAGTAGTAGTGTTACTATTGAGAGTTTCATTCTTCTTATCCGTATTACTATTATCATCATGATTATGCTTCTTCTCGTCTATTATCTTCTTATTCATTTTTTTATCGTTATTCCTCCTCCTCCTCCTCCTCCTCCCTCTCCTCCTCCTCCTCCTCCTCTCCAACTCCTTCTCCTCCCATTCCTCCTCCCCTCCTCCTCGTCCACGTCCTCGTCCTCCTCCTCCCCCGCCTCCTCCTCCTCCTGTCTCCTCGTCCTCCTCGTCCCCTCGTCCTCCTCCTCCTCCTCCTCCTCGTCCTCCTCTCCTCCTCCTCCTCCTCCTCCTCCTCCTCCTCCTCCCCATGCCGATGGCTTCCGCCGCCCCTGGGGGCGGTCGTTGTGCAGGACGCATGGGGCGTTGGTAAAGGCGTGCGCAAGACGCACGCCCGACGAGCACCCCCTGGGATTACGAAGCCGGGGCGACACCGGCACAAGAGATACTTCCGATATCTCAATGTTTACACAACCCGGCGACAAGGCCGGAGGTCTTGCGCACCTCGAGGTCTTCGCCTCAGTGGCTTCACTTCGGGTCATTACCTCGAGGGCTTCACTTCGAGGTCGTTCACTTCGAGCTCTTTACTTCGTTGTCCGCAGGCACACGCGGGCATATGCTACGCATGGCTCCCCGTACGCAGGCGAAGGCCAGCGGCAGTGCCAGCCAGTTTTCGCGCACCCACAGATTATGAACGCACATCGCGACGCATTCGCCTCAAGGACACAGCCCGGCGGCAAAGCCGGCGATCCTGCACAATCAAACTATCTCCGCTTACAATGGTTTGCCTCCTTTTAGCTGCTGGCCAACGGCCGCGCAAGCTGTCGTGCACCGCAGACGATGCACACATGTCGCGAGGCGTTCGCTTCAAGGACACAGCCCGGCGGCAAGGCCGGCAGTCTTGCACAATATTTTTCTGTCCGGCTACCATGGTTGTCTCCTATTAGCATCATTGTCAATTTTCGTGCAATCGCAGATAATGCACGCATGTCGCGAGGCATTCGACTCGTGGACACAGCCCGGCGACAAGGCAAGCAGTCCTGCACAGTCTCCCTCTTTGTGGCTATCATGGCTTGTCTCCTTTTCGTCGATGGCCAGCGTCAGGGCCAGCTTTCGTGCGTCCGCAGATCATGAACGCACGTCGCGAGGCATTCGCCCCGAGGACACAGCCCGGCGGCAAGGCCGGCAGTCCTGCCCAATCGCACTGTGCTACCATGGTTATCTCCTATCAGTCGCCAGCTGTTTCAGTTTCAACTTACGTGCATCCACAGATTGTGCAAGCATGCCGCGAGGCATTCGCCTCAAGGACACAGCCCGGCGGCAAGGCCGGCAGTCCTGCACAATTCCATATTGTCCGGCTCGCACGGTTTGCCCATGTTTTCGTGCAATCGCAGATAATGCAAGTATGTCGCGCGGCAGTGGCCTCATGGACACAGTCCGGCGGCGTGGCCGGCAGTTTTGCACAGTCTCCGTCTTTGCGGTTACCATGGTTTCCGATGGCCAGCGTCAGGGCCAGCTTTCGTGCACCCACAGATTATGAACGCACGTCGCGACGCATTCGCCTCAAGGACACAACCCGGCGGCAAGGCCGGCAGTCCTGCCCAATCGCACTCTGCTACCATGGTCATCTCTCCGATCAGAGGCTGACGAGCTTCAGTTTCAGCTCGCGCGCATCCACAGATCATGCAAGCATGTCGCGAGGCATCTGCCTCAAGGACACAGTCTGGCGGCAAGGCCGGCAGCCCTGCATAATCTCATTCTGTCCAGCTAACATGGCTTGTCTCCTGTAAGACGCTGGCCAGCGTCCAGGCCAGCTTTCGTGCATTCACAAATTTTGCACGCACGTCGCGAGGCACTCGCCTCAAGGACATGACCCGGCGGCAAGGCCGGCAGCCCTGCATGATATCATTATGTCCGGCTACCACGGTTTGTCCCCTGGTTCGGGGATCTTCTGACCCGGGTCAATCCAGACCCGGGTCAGCAGGAAACCAAAAACAGCAATGCAGGAAAAAACTGCAACGGTCTTCGCAAACCCGGGTCAGCCGATACGAGCGGCTGCCTCGCGGCCACGAGCGGCTCGCTAACCCGGGTCAGCCAGGGGGGGCCGCGCAATACCATCTTGCGTTCCACGCCCTGGCTTGAAGTGTCTGGGAAGCTGTGGAACCCAAGTACCAGGTCACGCGCGAAGGCTAAAACAGGGCTAGGATCGGGATAAATCGCCCCAGAGCGTTCCGGAGCGCTCTCCGAGCGTTCCGGAACGCTCTGGAGCGGCCGCGGCACCCAATACATCCTCCAATCCCGCCGATGATCAGAGATTTCGAATCATCCCGATCCGATTTTGTCCCGATCTTCGCGTCGTTTTAGCCCAAGTACCAGGTCACGCGCGAAGGCCTCGGCGGCGTGCCCGGGCAGGTCAGGGCGGGAGGTAAGCATGCCCGGTGGTGCCTCTCCCGCCTTTCCACGTCCGGACCGGCTCCGCCCGCGGGCCCCCATTGGGCTTGGCCGCGCACCCCTCCTGTGCCGCCGGGTTCCCGAACCT
Organism: Prorocentrum cordatum; assembly: GCA_963575745.1. Classification (NCBI taxonomy): domain Eukaryota; class Dinophyceae; order Prorocentrales; family Prorocentraceae; genus Prorocentrum; species Prorocentrum cordatum. The sequence goes on along the minus strand of CAUYUJ010003121.1, from coordinate 74,055 downwards.
GTCCTCCTCGATGCGGTGCCTGGGGCCCCAGCGACAGCACCAAAAAAGACTCCAGCATGGTCCCGGACAGCCCAAGACGGCCCCGAGGATGGTAGAAGACAGCACGAGACGGCCTCCAGCATGCCCTCCAGAGGTCCCACGAGCCGTCCGAGACGGCTCCGAGTGGCCACGGAGCCTCCCAAGGATGCCCCCAAGAAGCCCACACCTCTCAGAATCTTCAAAATGGCTAGAAACACATACAGTGCGGGCGCGGCCGCAAGAAACCCTCGCAATAAACCCAACCCTGAGAACCCGTGCGCGAGGTGCACCTGAGGGGAAACCTGGAGCACCGTGAACGCAGCGGCTCCTTCAACGGGTGCCGGAAGTCACCGCGCAGCGCGAGGAGCGAAGAAACCTGGGATGCCCTGACGAAAAGCATATGGTTTCGTGATGCGCGCCCCCACTGCATTTCAACATGTGAACATGCATACACACATACCGTAGCGGAATTCTCGCCTTCGTCTTTCCGAGGTGTGGCTGCAGAAGGGCCCAGCAAAATCCCCGAAGACGGGCGCACAAAGACCCCAGAACCGCCCCAGTACCGACCAGGAGCGCCCCATGTGGGCTCCGAGAGGCGACGTCTCGCTCTCCAGAACGGCGAGAATTTAGGCCCCCTCCCTTGTCGTCGTCGTCGTCGTCGTCGTCGTCGTCGTCGTCGTCGTCGTCGTCGTCGTCGTCGTCATCTCACCCCTCCCCTCTTCCTCCTCCTCTCCCTCCTCCTCCTCCGCCTCCTCCTCCTCTCAATATTTCTTCGGTTCTTCTGGACGTCGTCGTCGTCGATGGCCTCCAGCAAGACACAAAGAGAACCCATAAGGCCCTTAAAAGAGCCCTGAAACAAAACAACAAGATGGCCTCAAAGGCAACAAACTGCAGGAGGGTTCCGTGATCCCTTAATGAGGCTTGCAGAATGCTCCCAGAGCGAAAGTTCCAGAAATGCTTTTATTGTTGAGTCGTCGTCGTTGTCGTCGTCGTCGTCGCCGTCGCCGTCGCCGCCACCGTCGTCGTCGCCGTCGCCGTGGCCGTCGCCGTTTTCCTCACCACAAAGAGGTTCCCCCTTACTTTTCCTCGCCCCTTCTCCCCCTACTCCTTCTGCACATCCTCCTCCTCCTCCTCCTCCTCCTCCTCCTCCTCCTCCTCCCCTCTCCCTCCTGCTCCTTCCACCTCGGGTTCTCAATAAATTGAGTGGGAGCGTGGTCCGTCACACTCATCTTGACTATGCTCGCCTCCCTCATCCTCCTGCTCCTCCTCCGCTCCTCGTCCTCTCTGGGGTGAAACGAAAACGAACCTCGGATTACTTGGGGGGGTCGATGTGGGGCGAGTTGGGTTACCAAGGGGGTGGACTCATTTGTCATGGTGTGTCGGGGGAGGTGTGGGGGACAAGCACTCCGACATCTGATATATATATATATATATATATATATATATTATTATATATATATAGGTGCATCTCTCTAATCCCACCAGCCCTCTGGGCGTAGGTGGTCTAGAGCAGATCCTCTTCCACCCCTCCCTCTTCCCCCTTGGGGAGGGGTTTACCCCTCCCCCTACCCCCTCCCCTGGACCTGGACGGGGGGGGCCGCGGGTAGTTAGAGCGTCCCAGATGGCCCAAGACGGCTCCAAGAGCGCCTCAGAGAACCCAAGATGAGCTCCAAGATGGCTCAAGATAGCGCAAGATCGCTCGAGATGGCTCCTAAGATGGTTCCAAGAAGCCCAAAGACGGCCCCAAGATAACTCCAAGTGGCCAAACAGCTCCCCAAGGAGGCCCCGAAGAGGCCAAAATCGTCCCAAAACCTAAGGAAAATCAATGATTTTTGCTTTCTCGCCTTTTCGCTTCCGATGGCCATCCGAGGCCTGGAGATGGCTCCAAGATGGCCCAAGAGGGCCCCAAGAGAGCCCCAAAAGAGCCCCAAGACGGCCCCAAGAGCGCCCAAGAGCACTCCAAGAGCGTTCCAAGAGGGGTCCAAGAGGCGATTTTAGGGGCTTCCGAGGGGGGGCGCTAATTAAACCCCCCCTCTTGTTTGATCGACTCCCTCCAAGATGGCCCCAAAAGCGCCCCGAAGGCTCCCCAGAGCGCCTCAAGAGGGTCCCAAGAGGCGCCCAAGATGCCCCAAGGCGCCCAAAAAGCCCTCCAAGAGGCCCTCAAAAGACCCCCAAGAAGCTCCTTCCCCTCCTCCTCCTCCTCCTCCGATTCTTCCTCCTTCTCCGTCCTCCTCCTCCTCCTCCTCCTCCTCCTCTTCCCCCTCCTCCTCCTCCTCCTCCGACGACGACGACGACGACGACGACTCCTCTTCCATCCTCCCCCTCTCGGGGTCTGTGACAGCTTCCCCCGCCCTTTGTTATTCTGCATGCTCCCCGACTTCCCTGATCACCTCAACTCCCCTGAGCATCGTTTCTGGATGGGCTGGTGGGGATACGCGAAGCGTCAACAATTACATACATACGTATATGTATGTGAGTATGTATTAATATATATATATATATATATATATATATATATATACATATGTATCGGAAGTGAGGGGGTGAGATCGAAGTGGAACGGAGAGCCCCCCTACCGGGAAATCGATTCCGGTTTCGTGTTCGTGCGTGCCGTACGCGCGGGCGAGGCGAAGCTGCGTGGGCGGGCGAGAGGAAAGTCTCCTGTGCCTGAGGCGCGGCCGGACCAAATGTGTCTCTTCCGGGCGGCCGGTGACGCGCGGTGTCCCGCCGGTGTCCCGCTGGTGTCCCGTCGGTGTCCCTGTGGCTGAGGCGCGGCCGGACCAAATGTGTCTCTTCCGGGCGGCCGGTGGCGCGCGGTGTCCAGCCGGTGTCCCGCTGGTGTCCCGTCGGTGTCCCTGTGGCTGAGGCGCGGCCGGACCAAATGTGTCTCTTCCGGGCGGCCGGTGGCGCGCGGTGTCCCGCCAGTGTCCCGCTGGTGTCCCGTCGGTGTCCCGTCGGTGTCCCGATGATGATGTGGATGATTCTGATGATGATGATGGTGATGATGATGGTGATGATGGCGATGATGATGATGATGATGATGATGATGATGATGATGATGATGATGATGATGTTGGTGTTGTTGTTGATGATGATGACGTCGATTGTGAGATCGATTGTGACATCGATAGTGAGACCGAATGTGAGATCGATTGTGAGATCGATAGTGAGATCGATTGTGAGATCGATAGTCAGATCGATTGTGAGATGATGATGGTGATGATGGTGATAATGGTAATGATGTTGATGATGGTGATGATGGTGATGATGATGACGATGATGATGATGATGATGGCGTCGATTGTGAGCTCGATTAGGAGTTTGACTGTGAGATCGATAATCAGATCGATTGTGCGATGCTGATGGTGATGATGGTGATGATGGTGATGATGGCCATGATGGTGATGATGATTGTGATGATGATGACGACGTTGATGATGATGATGATGATGATGATGATGCTGATGCTGATGATGATGACAATGATGTTGATAGTGATGTCGATGATGATGATGATGATGATGATGATGATGATGATGATGATGATGCTGATGCTGATGATGATGACGATGATGATGATGACGTCGTCGATGGTGATATCGATTATGAGATCGGCCACTCGTCGCCACGGCTGGATTCGCCTCGAACCGTGTCCTCCTTCGTTGTCTCCCTCCGCTCGTTCCTCTCCTCGCCTCCTCCCTCCCGTCCTCTCCCTCTTGGTTCCTCGGCTTCCTCCCGCTTTCTCTGCCTTGCCCCACCTCGGGGCGGCGACCTCCTGAAGGCGCTCGCGCCGTGCCGTGCCGGTCCCAGGGCTCTGTGCCGTGCTGTGTCGTCATGCCGTGCTGTATGCTGGGCTCTGAGGCCCCAAACACAAAAAACGGCCTCGTCGTCGTCGTCGTCGTCGTCGGTCGTCGGTCGTTGCTGGACCGGGGTGCCGAGTGAAAATTGCATGGAGCTCAGGCGCCGTTTTCGTGTCGTCGTCGTCGTCGTCGTTATCGTCGTCGGTCGGTGCTCGTTGCTGGACCGGGATGCCGAGTGACAATTGCCTGGAGCTCCGGCACCGATTTCGTGTCGTCGTCGTCGTCGTCGTCGTGAGTGAGACCGAATGTGTGATCGATTGTGAGATCGATTGTGAGATCGATAGTGAGATCGATAGCGAGATCGATAGTGATATCGATAGTGAGATCGAATGTGAGATCGATTGTGAGATCGATAGCGAGATCGATTGAGTGAGACGTTGGTTCCCCCTCCCCCCTCACCTCCTTATCACCCGCAGGGTGGTCGTATAGGTATATGGGATGAAGGAGAGAGAGAGAGAGAGAGAGAGGAAAAAAAAAAAAAAAGAACGAGAGAGAGAGAGAGAGGAAGAAAAAGAGAGAGAGTGAGAAAAAAAGAGTGAGAGGGAGAGAGAGAGAGAGAGAAAGAGATAATGTGAGAGAGAGAGAGAAATACATACAAACACAAAAAACGGTGTCTCCATCAACCGTCTTCATATCGGTTGCGCACCGAGGACATACGCGAGCCCACGGTCTCGTTACCCAGGCCATCATACGGTGAGAAGCCAAACATGCATCCCACCAGTCCTCTGAGCTCGGGGGCACGCAAACATGGATTAGCGATCCATGGATTCGGCGCGCGGTCGCCCAATCCGTGGATTGGGGGAGGTGCCCTCAACAAAATGCGGCCGGTGCCGCCTCGTTCTGCAGCGGAAATCCGAGATTTCCAATGGAAACGGGACCCGTCGCTAATCCACGCCCCCTTGATCCATGTTTGCGATCGCCTGGTCAGCGGAAAGGATTTAACGAACTTCTTCCTCCAACTCGTTTCTGCGCCTTCGGGGAGGGGCTTGACCCCGCCCCGCGTCACAAGTCCTTCCCCCCTTGACTGCAGACTGGATGGTGCGGCGGTGGCCCATTGCCAAGCGCATACGTGAAAATCGCTGCTTGGCGGGGAATCGGACGTGAGGGCCGGTGGGGACCTCCTGGGACTCGTTAGTTCTTTCTCAGATCCTCTGCATGTTGGTTATCTACTCTGTGTTTGACGAAGTCCGCAGTTGAGCTTGAGACTCATTAGCTCTTGGGGGGTGCTCTTGGGGCCCTGTGGGGGTTCTGCAGCAAGGCCTCCTGGGGTTACATCGGGGCTTCGTTGAGCCCTCCTGGGCCTGTCTTGCGACCAGCGCTAGAACGGGTACCGGTGATACCTCGTCGACTATCTTGGAAGATAGTAGTACGCACTTTTCAGTGTGCTACGACGCTCAAGAAGAGAGCGCGGCTACAGCTCCTAAGAATCTGAGCCTGCGACACCCCTGCGCACGTAACATCACAACCGTCGGCAGTGCGTAAGGCGCACCGAATTCGGTACGCCGCTCTAGCCTCGAGCAAGGCGAGCATGACAGAAGGACAATCAGTAAAGTACTGCAGAAGGCCGAGATCAGCCAATGACAAATTCAGTTCTGATTAAAAATACGAAATAATGAAACGGTATGCGCTTGGATCGGCCTGATTCACATAAGATTCACAAATGAGTATCAAAACCTTCAATTCAAATTAAGCAATAAGCAGCACACCCTAACAGAACACATCTATCTCATTCGGATTACAGGCCTGTTACACACCCGTAAGCATTACTGCGGTTCACATACTATGGATAGATGTACGCATGTAAATGTATGTACGTGTAAATATGTGTATATGTACATACATACATATACATATATATATATATATATATATATATATATATATATATATATATATATATATATATATATATATATATGTATATATATATACATATATATATATATATATATAGATGTGTACACACATATAACGGCGCACCGGGCTCGGGGGCCGAGGGCCGAAACCTCGACCACAAATGTGGGGACCGGGGCCCGGGCCAGCCCTGGGAGGCCCACAATCGCCCCGGGGAGCACTCAGACAGCAATCCCGGCGGCCCCGGACGGTCTCGAGACACCCCCAAGACTCCGTCCAGGGGTCTTTGGGAACGCACGATGCGTTGTAAACTGCCCCGGAAGCCCCCAAGACGTCCCAAGAGGCCTTTGAGATGCCGCCAAGAGAGCCCCGGGAGGGCAAAATCGTGATTTTCATTGGTTTGTTTCAATGTGTTTTTCCATTCTCGCTGTTTCGTGTTTCTGGCGCTAAAGCACCGCCCAAGAGGCTCCCCGAACCGCTCAAGACGTGCCCAGAGGCCCCCAAGAGGGCCCCAAGACGGCCCCAAGAGAGGCCCAAGAGAGGGAACGCGAACTGAAAAATTCAAGCTCTCCGCCCCAAGATGCCCACAAGAGGCCCCAAGATGCCCCCAGGAAGTCCTCAAGAAGCCCCAAGAGGCCCCAAGCGGCCCCCAAGAGGTCCCAAGAGGCCCCCAAGAATCCCAAAAGAGGGTCCAAGAGGCCCCAAGGCTGCACCCAAAAGGCTTCGAAACTCTGTCTAAAAGGCCCCCGAAGGCGTGCCAAGAAAGTCCCATGACGACTTCAAGAAGCAGTCCAGGATGATCCGAGGAGGCCACAAGAAGCTCACTAAAACTTAAGCGCGCGCGAAGCGCCCGCGATGGTTCTAGTATGTGAACATGCGTTCGAGTCACGCGCGCTTCGCGGTCGCATTGGTCCCAGCGCAACACAGGCCGACGTCCTTACACAAGGGGATGCGAATCGCCACGTCTGTTTTGCGAGTGTTTCGGGCCGTCCGAAATATGTGTCGCACTCCTCCCTTTGCTCGCCCTCCGAAAGTTTTGTCCCGTCTCATCTTCCATACACCCTCTGACCCTCCGTCCCAGGAGAAGGGGGAGGGAAATAAGAAAGGAAAGGGGAAAGGAGGGGGGGAGGGGTCGAGGAGAGGAGGAAAAGAGAGGAGAGGAGAGGAGGGAAAGGAGAGGAGGGGATGGGAGGGGAGAAGAGAGGAGAGGAGAGGAGAGGAGAGGAGAGGAGAGGAGAGGAGAGGAGAGGACGGGAACGGGCGAGGAGTGAAGATGGGGGGAGGGTGGGGGGGAGGGGAGAAGAGAGGAGAGGAGAGGAGAGGAGAGGAGAGGAGAGGAGAGGAGAGGAGAGGTTTGAGGGAGGGGAGAGGAGAGTGAAAGAAACGGGGCGAGGAGTCTCAATCGACAGAGAAGTTGGGCCTGAATCTCAATCATGCTCTTCCTCCTCTGACTGGCTCCTCCCTTCCACTCGCTGACCCTCCCTCCTCGCTCTTCTCCCCCATGTCCTGCGTCCTTCCTGCTCGGGTTCCCGTGGGGTTTATTGTTGGACCATCCTGGAGTTCCAGAGGCACATCGGAAGGGAAGGGGCGATGTCTTCAGAAACCAGAATCAGCGTTCCACAGGTTTGTCCAGAACTAGAAATTTCTGGAGGCCTCTAGGAGGCCTCTTCGAAGCCTCGTGGGGCCGCCAGAGGGGGCATATTGAACTGTCCTGGCGGCCTCGAAGACCGTCTTGAAGCTGCCTTCGGCCGTCTGGGGGGGGGCATCTGGAAGGGTCTCGGGGCCTTGGTGGGCCGTCTTAGGGCTCCCTCGGGCTCCTCTGGGGTGCTCTTGGCTCGTCCGAAGCAAAGCCGTCTGTGGGGGGCACTCTGGAAGATCTCCGGGCCCGTCACGGGAGACTCTGGGGCGTGTACGGGGCCGTCTTGTGGCCTTGTGTGGCTACTCTCGGGGCAGGCTTGGGCCATTTGACGGCCACCCAGAAGCCTCAGAAGCCAATCGGAAGCGAGGTAGCGACTTCTCCAAAAACCCCTGATGGCCCTCCTGAAACCTTGACGGAGCCAGGTTCCATTTTTGAGAAATCAATAAGGCGTGCCTCTCGAGGCGACAAGGCCTGTTGGGCCCGTTCGCGCGGACCGTAGGGTCTAGTCTGGCCAGATTGCGGCCATCTGGGAGCATCTCTGGCCACATTGGGCCGTCTGGGCGGTCCCTTTGCGTCCTTTTCGGCTGTCAGGCCTGCGAGATCGCTCGGAGCGAAGACAGGGGCATACCAGCCCAAGAGACTCCATGGAAGAAAGTCTGGGTTGGGTGCAGGGGGAAAGGGGTTTTCGTTTTGCTGTGGGCCACTGCGTGACAGGCTGCACGAGGCGACTGGCAAGCAGGCTGAAAAATGTCGGGCACGCGGGACCCTGCCTGAAAACATAATCGAACAAGCCGCCTACGCACGCGACCCAGAACGCAAGGACGTGGCAGCTTGTGTTCATGATGCCGCGAAGCTGACATCTCCGTCAAGACGCAGATGGCCCAGCAACCTCAAGCTTGACAAGCAGTTCGGGGAAGGCCCAAGACAACCCAGAGAGCGCACGCGTCGCGATCCTGGGGGCCCCATCCGAGTCACGCTCTTCAACAGCATCAGGGTGGCGAGGAACTTGCGAAGCAAGCCCTGCATCAACAACGCCGCCTTATGTAACTCACGCCGCAAGCCGGCGTTGCGACGACGGGATCCCTCACTGGAAGCCGCAATATTATTGACTTCACCACGACCACCTGCACCCGGAACGAAAGCGCCTCCGCACAGGGGGCTGGCGAGAACTACGCGCACGGGAACTCCTCCACGGGCGCGCTCACCACCCAAGCCAACTGCTTCGCGAGACAATTCGCACATTGTACCCTCACCCAATTCCAGCGCGCCAGCGGGTGCCAACTAAACCTGGGCAAGACGCCCGCTCACATTCACTCCATGCCCTGCCTGATCGGACACGGAGCCACTGCCCATGAACTTGTTGTCCTTCTTGTCCTTCGTGTACTTATTATCATGCTTCTGCTTTTTGTTGGGCTCCAACTTCTGCGGGAATTCGGCCGCTGGATCTCCAATGAAACACTCCTCCACAACCCACTGACCTTGGTCAGTCTTGGCGGGGTCCTCGGCCTCCTCGCAGCAGCCGAAAGAACAGTCGGGGGCGGCAGCGGCACCCGCACCGACGGCGGCGCAGGCGGCCGCGATACCCATGAGCTTATTATCGTAGTTGACACATTCTTCTCCAAACACTTGCAAGGGATGATGTCGGACGGCGTACTGGAGGAGCCCGGCAACGGCGGCATGGGCGGCATCACCGTCGCTGAAACGCCCTCGAGCTTCATCTTCACGCCCTCCGGCATCGTCACGTGCGACTGCCTGCCCTATTTTTTTCTCTTGTGTTTCTTGACCTTCTCCGTCACCCAACGGGGGCGCCGAAGCTGGCGATTCTTGCTCGGCCCGTCCAGCTTGACAACCTTGGTCTTTTTCTTCTCCTGGCATCCGAAGCCCTCGACGTTGGGAACATTCGTCGGCGCCGGAGGCGGTGGCAACGGTTGCAGCAGAGACTTCCTGCGCGCAGCCTCCTTGCCGCGCCAAGCCGCCACAGGCGGGGCCGGGATCTTGAAGAAGTGGCTGCCCTTTTCGATGAGGATGCTGCTGGCAACCAGTCGATGAAGGCGACGTCATAATCGAAGCCAGAGAGAATGCGCAGCAAGTCGCTGCTGACCAGCTCGACGGGCACACAGAAGCGCACGCAGTGCCCAATGTGGACGCAGTCCAGGCAGACGCCGTAGGAGGTCGCGTAGCGCGCGCCACAATGGCAGTGCCAGCGCTGGCCGGACTCCCCCGCCGCCTCCTGCGCGCAGGTGAGCAGTTGCGTCCAGCGATCCGAACGGATCACCGAGCAGCATCCCTTGGGATTGTCCGAGGTCTTGTTGGCCGAGCACTTGTAGTACATGTTGAACGTAAAGCCCTTGCCACGGTAGAGCTGGTCCGTGTAGTCGCCCATCCGTCGGTGGGCCTCCTGCGCCATGGCGTTGCCCTGGCACTCCTCCTTCCACGCACGCTTGTGTCCCAGGTGCGCGTCCACGATCTCCGAGGCCTCCGGGAGGCCCTTCTTCAGCCCTGCCACATCAGCCTCTGCCTCCACATTCAGCGCGTCGAGCCACTCCTGAACTCCGCCCTGCGCCGCCGCGCCCTTCATCATGTCCTCCTTCTTCTCCAGGATGGGCCCCATGCCCCCCAGCATGTGGGCGCGCATGGTCTCGAATTTGAGGATACCGCAGGCCCGCGCCATACGCTTCAGCGATTTCTTGGAGAGGCCGAGCCGCAGCAGGGGCTCGACATCCGCGACCTCCTCCACAGTCTTGGCGTCGACCAGCTGGCGCCCCGGGCACTCGGCGTTGTTGTCGAGCAGGGGGTCGCTATCATCGCCGCGGGGAGGGCCTGCGGCGTCAGGTCCGTCCTCGAGGGGTGGAAGTGGCGCGCGGGGCGGCCCCGGCACCGCCTCCACCGCCGTCGGGCGACCGACCTCCTGCGCCACCGTCTCCGTGGCCGGAGGGGCGCCCACGCTCTCGGGAGCGATGCCCACTCCGACGCCCTCCGTCGCCCTCCGCAGGGCTAGCAAGCCGTCGTTGGAGAGCGCGTAGCCCACGAGCACGTCCATGCCCTCCTTGATGCGGTCGAAACTCGCGCGGAACTTCGCCACGCGCTTGGCGGCGTGGGCAATGGATCCAGCTCCCTTGTTCTGGCGCGCCGCGAGCGTCACAGCCTCGTGCTCGGGGGTGCCCTGCGCCGCCGCCACGCAGCGCGAGCACGCGTGCAGCTTGCATGGGCCTTGCTCACCCTTCCACAGCTTGGGGCACTGCGGGTTGTGCTCTGAAGCTTCGCTGTAGCGGCGCATTTCGCCACGGTTGAGCTCGTCCACGCACTCCACCATCATGACCTTCCAGTCATCCAGCGCGGCGCACTCACGACGCCAGCCCAGGCGCTTCGGCGGGAGCCAGTACGCACCCATGCAGTGCGCGCAGCCCGCCGCGAGGTAGTCCGCTTGCGTCATCATCTCAGCGCCCTCGAGCCCAGCGGCCGTGCCGCCGCTCAGCGGGGGGGCTTTGCCGTAGGCGGCCTTGTTGCTGCGACGGCGGTGGCGTTTGCCGCCGTGCCCGCTGAGGGCGCCCGTGGTCGCCGCACTCGGGGCCTCACTGGCGGTCTCATCGTCCATGAGGCGGCCGCCGTCGGCGTCGCTGCGCGCGCCTCGCCCGCCGTGGCCGCTCACAGACTGTTCCCGCAGCTGGAGGTTGTGGAGCGCGAGGGAGATCGCGTCCAACCCGCGGCGCTGCTCCGCGGTGAAGTTGGAGTAGGTGGCCGCCGCCGCCAGGGCCGCCTTCGTCACTGGCACCACCGCCGACGGGGGCATCGCCGAGGGCTCAGCGGGCGCCTTGGCCGTCGCCGTGGGGGCACCGTCAGGAGGCACCGTCAGAGGCAGCGGCACTGGGGGCGGCCCCCGTACCGCTGCCTCCGTCGGCACCCTCAGCAGGCGTCGCCGACTCCGTAGGCAGTGTCGGCGCCGTCCGAAAGGTCGCCGCCTCCGACATCACGTCGAACTCCTCGTCCGAGATGTCGCTGCTCTCCGACGCGCTCACCTGCTGGCCAGGGCGCGGCGCAGGCCCCGCTTTGGGAGTGGGCGCGTCGGCCGCGGTCAAACCGCTGGCCTTACTTCGCCTTAGCCTTCGCCGCCAGCGCCTCGCGAAGGGGCGCCGCATCGTGACTGGGCGAGTCGGCATGCGTCGCCGCAGGCCACGGCATCGGCGCGGGCTTCGAGAACTTGGGCGCCATCACTTGGTCGGAAGGATGGCACGGGAGGCGCAGCTCGAGAGATCGTGCGAAGCGAAACTTCAAGAGCCAAACAGCTGCCGAGTGAGGAAGGGAAGGGAGAGAGGCTGCACACCGAAGGCGGAGCACACATGAAACAGGGGAACTAAAGGTTGAAACCAGCGGCCCCAGGTGAGCGGATACCGACCCTTGAGAAAGCTGAAAACGGCTTGACCCCCGTTCGGGACCCCTGGAAGGGCAGGAGAGGGGGAGGGGGGGCGAGGAAAACACGTCGCGGGCGGGCGACAAAGCGGACGGCGGGCCGCCGACGGTCCCAGGACCCGCGGGGCGCCCCCGATCTTGAACGCCTCTTGACGCCCCTTTTGCATGTGGCCTTGCGATAATGCTGCTGGCGGAACGAAGGCACATCACGGACGGGCTGAGAGAACAGCACAAACTATGAGCCCAACGAAGGTGGCATGGCGGGAGTACAACGCGCACAGAACTGGGTAACTGCACAACGCAGCATGCAAAGCTGACATGACAAAGCAAGAGCGCATCGTGCACACTATGAAGGAACTATACAGAACAGTACACACTGCTGACGTGACCAAGGCTTTACAACTGGTCAGGGCAGCAGGCAGGCAAGGAGGGGGGGGAGGGACAGGGAGCACACACGTGTAGGAGGGAGCCACATCTAGTCAAGACCAGGCACTCGGGGCGACCCCGGCCGGCGTCCAGCCCGACTACGTCTTCCGTCGCCAGGGCGACCTGCTCCGCGATTTGGCCCTGCAGGGCGTTGGCCACAGCCGAGCGCGGGGACGAGCGCGCTGCGGGCCGCTCGGCCTCGGGCAATTCCCCTGCGGCGCGGCGCAACCACGTCTCCGCCTCTGCGCCCCAGCGGCCATTGACATCGAGAACAAAGGGCACCAGGCCAGACAATGGGTATCTACGGTGCTTCACTTTCTCCATGCGCTGCAGGGATGCCTGATGCGGCCGCCCCGTCTGGGCCACGGCCACCGCGCCCGCCAAGCTGATGTCGAGACACACCCGGCCGTGGAGGCCTCGATGGTAGACGACGTCCAGCGTGGCCGCGCCATGTTCTTCCGTGTGCCACTCTGGGATGACCTGCTCCACCAGGGCGCGATGGCCTACCCCGCGCAACCAGAGCGCCACGGCATCTCGAATGGCGTTGTGGCGGCGCACCGGGCCACCTCCCCGGGGGCAGTTGAACGCGCGAACGCAGCGGACGTCCACCGCGCGGCCACGCGCCGGGCCGGCCTGCGCCACCGCGCGAGTGGGCGCCGCCGGCCGGTTCTGGCACGCGCACTCGGACTGCAGCAGCGGCAGGTGCATGCGCCTCTTGGCCGCAATGCAGAACGCGTGGTCGGCGAGGGGCGAAACCCCCTCGAAGTTATCCAACCAGGCGCCCGCTGAGCTGCCCGAGGCACTGTGCACCGGCGCTGCCGCCGACGCCGGCAGCGCGGCCAAGAACGTCTTGGTGGCGCGGTCCCGCACATGCTGGGCGCACGTCTTCTGGTCCTTGCCCTTCCGCCCTTCCAAGAGGCCCTGCCAGCGGTCACCCTGGGGGCGACGGCCTCCCGCCAACCGTCCCTGCTCCGCGTCCGCCGCCGAGAGGGCGCGGCCAAGGCCCGGCCACCGCCGCCAGAAGCCAACCGCTGTCGTCTCGCGGAGCTCCTGGGCAGCCGCGCGGGCCCCGGCTTCCCAGGACGCCAGGGGGGCAGCGGGGCCGCGCTGTTCGGCGCTGCCACAGCCCAAACCTCCGTCGCTGACCTTCATGAAGATCTGCTCTCGGGGGGCGGCCGTGACCCCCAGAAGGGCGTTGACGAAGGCGACCACTCCGCCATCCACCCGGCGGCCCCACGCCGCCGCGAACGGAAGCGCGCGCTGGAGGTGGACGCAGGCGCCCCTCGACCAGATCCGCACCAGCTGGAAGGCGTCCAAGGCAGACAGCCCGCGCTTGCGGAGCGCCAGGAGTTCCCGGAAGTAGCGGTCCTGCTTCTGGAGGAAGACCTCGCCGCAGGGGAGTGGCACGGCGGCGCCCGGGGCGACCCCGGCACCGCCAGCCGGCGCGAGGCCGCCCGCGTCGAGGTCCTCCGGGGCGGCAAAGTCCGTGAGCGGGACGCCCCGCCAGTCAGCATCCACGTCGTGGTTTGTGTAGGCCAGAGTAGACCCCACCGCCTTGAGCTTCGGGGCGCGGCACTGGGCGTACTCCGCGAACTCCGGCGGCAGGACAGCGTGAGGGTCCGGGGACCAGATCTGGGTCTTGGACATCTTCAGCTTCATCCCATGGGCTTCGATGCGGGCTCGCCAGGCATCCAAGCCGCGGAACACAGCAGCCGCGGTGCCCACGAAGTACGCGTCGTCCAAGAACGCCAAGCAGTCCCCCTCAACGTCCACCGCGCGCACGGCCGCGCGACCGATGCTGAGGTCATCCGCAGTGCCGACCGCGTAGAAGCCAGGGCTCATAGGGCAGCCCTGATCGAGGCCGCGGATCTGATCGACCAGCTGGGCAGGTTGGGACCCACCACCCGCCGCGCGGCGTGCGCGAGCAGGGGGCCAGGCCTCCGCCAGCGGCGCCAGGGCGGGCACCTTGGAGCGCACGGCCTCCTTAACGAGGTCACGGGGGACGTTGCTGAACGCATCCCCGAGGTCCACCGCCACCACCCACTTGCCAGGGCTCGAATTGGCCATCGTACAGAGGCGTCGATGGAGGGCACCGCAGCCGTCCTTAGCCAGGCCGAACTGTTGGTCCCCCGCCGCCACCCGCATGTCCGCGCGATTGACCTTGGCCGCGCTGCGGCCGACCATGCGGCGGGCGACATTCCCACAGCCCAGGACTCGCACGCCCCCAGGGGTGGCCTTGGGGATGCCTGCGAGGCGCGCCGCGGTCAGGGCGGCTAGAGCTTCGGGAGAAAGGTCACCGATGGCCAAGCGCGCCAGCGCGTTGGCTACCGCCTCCGCTCCGTCTTCGTCGTGCTTGAGCGGAGCCCAGTGCTCGTAGCGGCCGCCTCCAGGCCCCGCACCGCCACGGCGGGGGAAGCGACCAAACTGGCGCTCGAGGTGGTTGGCCACGCGGTGGTGTAGCTCTGCCGCGCCGAGGAGCTCGTGAGGGGGCGTGGCTGGCGGCATCGCCACGTCGGCCCCCGCCGCGGGGGGTCCCCCCCTGGCCCATGCGGGGCGGCCCCAGTGCCAGGGGGAGGGCCCCATTCGCCTGGGTGAGGCGCCGCAGGCTGCTGGGTGGTGCTAAACTTCCGAACCACCGCCGCCGCATCCGCCATATCACCCTGGGGCCACACTGCCGCTGCCGCCCGAGGCATTTCGCCCGCTCGCGCGAGCTCAGTGACACGGCGAACGCGGGCCGCGACGTGGTCTTCGCGGCCCTTCGCGGTGACCGAGGTGCGCGTCTGGTCCTCCATGGAGAGCCAGGCGACATCCCACTGGCCGTCCTGGATCCACTGCAAACGCTCCTGGAAGCGTTCTCGTCGCGTCGTCGGGTCCGGGGTCGCGCTCTCGCTGAAGAGCAGCCCGTTCAGAGCCAAGAACACCTTCCACAAACGCGTCAGTGCGCGCGACGCCAGGCCGTCACCGCCCTGGCTGGCCTGCTCGACCGCCAGGCACAGCCGCGCATTCACGTGGCTAACCGCGGCGGCCATGCCGTCAGGGATCATGGCCGTGGCGGGCGCGCCCTGCGGCAGGATGCGGTCCCACCCGATGGTGTCCCACCCAATCCCGGTTGGCAAACCGAATCTCATGGCACGCATCTTCGTCAGCCCCCTGGTCGTCCAGGTAGTCATCGTAGACGCCTGCTTCGAGCCCGCCGCCGTCGTCCGCGGCCGCGGGGGCGTCGAGGGGCGGCTGTAGGATGTCCGCGGGAGACGGCGCCTCCGCCTCGGCTGCCACCGGGGGAGCCCCGCGGGAGCCTGGGCCATGCGCCCCTGGCGCGGCGGCGGCAGGGGGCCTCGGGGCGACCCCAGCACCCCCTGCCGTGCCGTTTCCCTGAGAGGGGGGTGTGGGCACCTGGCCTTCGACCGTATCCAGCAGGGGCAAGATGGGGCCGCCTCGGGCCTCCAGAGCAGCTGTGAGGCGTTCCCTGTCGCCCTCGGGGAGCTGCGTGTAGCCCTCCATCGCCGTCGCTGGTGGCAAGGGGCCATCCACGCAGGTCATGTGGAACCACTTATTGCCCGCGTGCGCCTGGGAGCCCACGAGGCGCGTCACGGCGCCTGCCACCCGCCACTCGCCCGCCTCGAAGCCTCCCATACAGCGGGTGCAATGGGCTTGCTTGCCGCGGGTCGCCTGGGCGCTGACGCACCAGCGAGTGATACGTCCGCCCGTCATGCGGCGCCGTCGCTGCGCCGGCTGACCTTCACTGTCCCGCATGTGGACGTCGGTGCCGCCGTCCGCTGGGACTTCTGGAACGCTTGCATCGGCCGATGCGGGGCGGCCCCGGCACCTCCGCTGCCCGCTGCGGCTGCCAGCGCACCGCCTTCACCTCGGGCCGCCGCGTCGTTACTCCCAGCCACTCGAGCCCCTGCACCTGCGTCCGCAGCGCCGCCAGCGGCCGCCGCCATCCCGGGACCTCCCTTCAGGGCAAGGAAAAGTGTGCGTAACGGTAAGGGCACGAGAAAAGGAAGGGTGGCTGTCACCCGCGGTTTGAGGGCAGCAGTAGCCCCCCCGCCCACAGGCTCCCCAGAGCCTTGGGGGGACTACTACTACTACTACTACTACTACTACTACTACTACTACTACTACTACTACTACTACTACTACTACTACTACTACTACTACTACTACTACTACTACTACTACTACTACTACTAACTACTACTACTACTACTACTACTACTACTACTACTACTACTACTACTACTACTACTACTACTACTACTACTACTACTACTACACTACTACTACTACTACTACTAGACTACTACGACACTACTACTACACTTACTACTACTACTACTACTGCTACTACGACTACTACGACTACTACTACGACTGCGACTACTACGCTACTACTACTACAACTACTACTACACTACTACGATTACTACTACTACTACTACTACTACTACTACCACCACCACCACCACCACCACCTACCACCACACACCACCACCACCACACCACCACAAACTGCTGTTGCTGCTTCTGCTGCTGCTGCTACTACTCTACTTACTACTACTATACTACTACTACTACTACTTACTACTACTACTACTACTACTACTACTACTACTACTACTACTACTACTCTACTACTACTGCTACTACTACTACTACGGCTACCACTACAACTGCTACTAGTACGACACTAGTACTACTACGACTACTACTACTACTACTAATACTACTACTACTACTACTACTACTACTACTACTACTACTACTACTACTACTACTACTACTACTACTACTACTACTACTACTACACACTACTACTACTACTACTACTACTACTACTACTACTACTACTACTACTACTACTACTACTACTACTACTACTACTACTACTACTACTGCTGCTACTGGTACGACTACTACTACTCCTACTATTACTACTACCACGACTACTACTACTACTACTACTACTACTACTACTGCTACTACTACTACTACTACTACTACTACTACTACTACTACCACGTCTTCTTCTTTTCTACTACTACTACTACTACTACTACTACTACTACTACTACTACTACTACTACTACTACTACTACTACTACTACTGCTACTGCTACTGCTACTGCTACTGCTACTGCTACGACGACTACAAACAACATTATTAATGATACGATCGGCAATCGGACCATCCTGCCACAATGCCGGGGCTGTGTGTTAGAGGCCTATGGGGTGTTCGTTGGGACTTCGTTGGAAGCCTTTTAGGGATCGTTTTGGGGCTTCGTGGGCGTCTTTCGGGCCTGGGGGCATCGTGGCGCTTCTTCGGGGCGTCTTAAGGCCTCCTGGGGGCCTGTAGGTTCGTGCTCCCCCCCTTGGGCCTCTCTTGGGGCCGCTCTGGAGCCTCTCTTGGCCCGTCTTGGGGGGCCTATTGTGCCGTCCGGGGGCCCTCTCCGATCATCTTGAGACTCCAATGAAGGCCTCTAACGCCGTCTTGGGGGATTCTTGGGGGCTTCTCGGGCCTTCTCTGGGTGGTCTTGTGCGCCTCTTCAGCCGTCTTGCAGCGTTGGACGCTTGAAAAGGCTTGAACGCCAAAGTACGCCAAAAACCAAACAGGAACATAACCAATTTTGGCCTCCATCGGCACTCGTCGGGTTCCTCTCGGAGCCTTCTTGGGCCGTCTTGGGGGCCTCTTGGGCCGTTGGGAAAGCTTCTTGGGCCGTCTGAAACCCCCAGAGGCCGTCTTCGGGGTAGCTCGGGGCAATCTTGAACCGTTGGGACGGCGGTCTGATCGCCCTGGGAGCTCTTTGACGGCCCCCCAACACAGCGGGCCGTGCCCAGAGGCGCCCCGAAGAGAGCCGAGGGGGGGGAGGGCGATTGTGAAGAAGTGTGATGACCCGTGGTCTGGGGACCCGTTTCCATATAAAAGCGAACACAGAATTCAACCACGAGGAATGGTGCAAACACCGTGGACAGTGATCTCGCATGGCAGCCAGGTAACGCGAAGTTTTACGCAGATGTCGTGCGAAAGCTGTCCAGTCCTTAGGCGCTAACCACAAAGCCCCAGCAAGATTAGCGACCACTGCCCAGCGTCGAGACAACACGACTCCCAGATGTCAGAAAATAAACTAGTACCAATTCCAGCCGTGGCACTCGTGCCGTCTGCCAAAATGAATGTGCACTCTTAAGACGTGCCTTCGACTGTTGCACCGTCGTAAAGTGTTCTGCATACTGAACTCTGCTGTACGGCCCTAGGTGGCTGGTTGGAATGGGGGCAAATTGGCCTATTGGGGCTGGTTGAGAAGTGGCCCAGTTGATTTGAATTGTTACCAATCGGTTGGGATTGGTCCGACATGCGGACTCTTCCCCCCATTCCCCCCCCACGTCGCAACCGGGGGTTGGGAGGAGGGGTTCGCCCCATCCCCGTCCCCCCCCAATTCGGAGTGGGAGGCTGTTTGGCCCTCCCCCCCCCTCTGGTTCGAAGCAAGGGGAGGGGCTTGCCAGTAACGGCAGAAGGCGCCCTTTCAGACATACTGAAGTCTCCCAGGGCCGTCCGGGGAAGTACCACGAGCTGCACAGAAGGAGAAGGACCGTGCGGATGCGCAGCAGGAGCTAGACGGCGGGAGAGGGATGCTGCGGATGATGCGGAACAGACGTCCAAAGCTCAGTGAGCACAGCGGAAACTTACATGACCCGCGGGGCGTCGGCGCCAGCCCCTGCCACCCAAAGGAATTCTGCAGACTTGGTAAACTTATTCAAGTGCCTGCCATCGCTGGGATGTCCACTCACCGTGCGTTGGTTCCGCAAGCCTCGGAAGAAGACTGATCCATCTATTGGATGGAACGGTAGAAGGTTGGGTGGAGAAAGTGGGCAATCAAGCCTCTGGATAAACAATGTCTGCAACTTGAATGAGCCGCGGGGCTCGGCGTCAGCCTCTGAGCAAACCCGGTGACTGAAACGAGCTGCGGGCTCGGCTTATCAATGAAGACCCTTGCCATCGCTCAGACGTCCATTCCCCGTGCGTCGTTTTCGCATTCGTGTGTGTATTTTGTTGAAAGATGGTTCAAGATGCTCCCCGTTAGTCCCCGCCGAACAAAATGCGCCCTACACGCACCACCCTCGCATCGCCGCCCTACCCCACGAGGCTCTCTGCACGCCTCGACGCATCTCTGCCGTAATTTCCCTAGATGCCCAAGATGGCATCCATGATGGCCAAGGCAGGCCACAAAGGCCGCCAAGATGGCCCAAGATGCCTCTAAGACTGAGCAAGAAGGTCCCTGATGCTGCCCAGGACTTCAAGGGGACCTCCAGAAGGGCCCCAGGAGCCCTCAAGATGGCCCAAGAGGTCTCTGAGACGGACCAACGAGGCCCCAAGACGGCCCAAGAGACCCCCACGACGGTCCTTCAGGGCCCAAAGGGAACACGCATACGGCCCAAAGAACCCCATAACGCGGACCCGGAGGGCGCCAGGCTGCCCGGGAGCGCCCTAAGACGGCACACACACACACAAACACACACACACACACACACACTGTTTGGCGTCGCGGCGTAGAACATGTGGCGAAGAGACGCGCGCGGCCGGCCCAGGTCACGCGGCATGACACACACACACACACACACACACACACACACACACACACACACACACACCACACACACAAACACACACACACACACACTTGTGGCGTCGCGGCCCCGCGCGCAGCGACAGGGCGTCCAAAGTCGGAGAAGAGATCGCGCGCGGGCGACTAACGACCGAGCCCTCAAACCGCTGAGACACACACAGACACACACACACAGACACACACACACACATTCACACTGCGAATACCAATGTCAAGCGAACGGCGAACGTGTGCAGAACCCCACCAAATCCCACTAGCTTTTAATGAACAACTGGTTGAGAATGCCTCCTCATGCACCACCTTTCCTTTCCCTGCCCTTATCAATACACGCCCCCTCCCCATCTCACCAGGGGCGAACCTGGAACCGTGACTACACACATCCCACAATCCCTATTAAAAAATAGATGTGCACGTTGAAACAACATCCAGATCATGCGCGGGCACCATTCGATCACGCTGCATTGCTTCTTGACAGGAACGAGGGGCGGGGGGGAACATATTGTCTGCTGCACGCAGGCCGCGCAAGCCAATCAGCCATGTCAAAACAATACCGAGCACAATTTCCAGCAACGATCATGCGCCGGCACCTTGGGATCACTTTGCATTGATATCTGGCAGGGTTGATGTTGGCGCCCTGCCACAGGCGGCGCACCTCGCGCACCTGTATTGCGCGTGCAGTGGTTCCCGATGAGAAATCAATGGTGGCCCCTGCCCATGCTGAGCCTCGAGTGCTACCTGTTTGGTGGGAGGGTGGGTGGGACCTTGGGGGGGGTAGCTTGATCACTGCTTCATATTACCCATCGGTCGGAAAAAGTAGGTAGAAACATAAAGTAGGAAGGCGTTGAAAGTAGATTGGGTGTCCACCCGCCCCCGAAAATGGACGGAAAAGGTGAAGCTACTCGATCATTTAAGTAGGAAAGCGCCTTAAACAAATTGGAATCTGGGAATCCATAAATACCTACTTTCAACGACCGATGAGTGATATCCACCCCCTCCCCACTCGACCGGCGCCCGACCTGGGTCGGTGAGGGCAACGCCCCAACACCCCTGCCAAGAAACCGTGCGAGCTGCACTCTGCTGCAAAATCTACTGTCATACTCGGGGGGGGGGCCGCGAGCACCTTGCCTGGTTTTTGACAAGGACGGCAAGGGGGGTGCCAGCATGTGGCGTCCTGTGCGCAGTGCCACCTCCCGTCAAGAAAAAAACACGAACTGGACTTCGCGGCTAAATCTGGATCATGCGCGGGCACCCCTTGGTCGCCTCAAGTTGGCGTTTGACAGGGACGGCGGAGGTGCTGGCATCTTGCCTGCAATGCGCAGACCCACCAGAAATCATGATGGCCACTCCGCCGCGATCGTGTATGGATTTTCGACAAGGATGATGAGGCCGGCATGATTTCCGATGTGCGCGGGCGCACCTGGTACACTCTGCGCGCGCCCCGAACGTGGCGAAGCATGGCTCGGCTGGAGCACGCTGCATTCGGAGCACGTGGAGCACGTGGCGCATCTGGCGCACCTGGCGAGCCTGGCGCGCTTTTGGCCCAGGGGGCGCCAGGCGTGCCCGGTGATCCTGGAACGCGTGGCGCACCTCGCCCCAGCGTCGCGCACCTGGGGACTGTATCCCACCAGCCCTCTGGGCGTCGGTGGTTTAGAGCGTTTCCTCTTCCACCCCTCCTTCTTCCCCTTCGGGGAGGGGTTTACCCCTCCCCCTACCCCCCCCCCCACTGACCTGGACAGGGGGGGCCGCGGGTAGTTAGAGCGTCCAAGACGGCCCAAGACGGCTCCAAGAGGGCCTCAGGGAGCTCAAGATGACCTCCAAGATGGCTCAAGATAGCGCAAGATGCCTCAAGATGGTCCCCATGATGTTCCAAGACGCTCCAAGAACTCCCCAAGACGGTTCTAAGTGCCCACAGGAGCACCACTAGGATGCATCCAAGAGGCCAAAATGCTTCAAAACCCTGGGGGAATCAATGTTTTTGGTGTTCTCACTCTTTCGCTTGCGATGCACATCCGACGCGTCAAGATGGCTCCAAAATGGCTCAAGATAGCTCCAAGAGGGGCCCAAGAGAGCCTCAGGATGACTCCAAGAGCGGCCACGAGCGCTCCAAAAGCGACCCAAGAGGGGTCCAGGAAACGATGTTTGGAGCTCCTGGGGGGGGGGGGGGCTGTAATTAGGGAACCCCACTTCCTTGGCCGATGTCCTCCAAAATTGCCCCAAGAGCGCCCCAGCAGGGCCTTCAAGGGCACCCAGACGGGCCCAAGAGGAGCCCAACCCTCCCAAAACAGCTTCCCAAGAGACCCCCAAGAAACCTCAAGAGTCTCCCTGAGGCCATTGGAAAGCTCCCCAGACGTCCCAAGAGACTTCCAAGACTACTCCGAAAAGAGATCCTAGGAGGCTATTATATCCGTCATGTGTCTTGCTCATCCTTCTCTTCCTCCTCCTCCGCCTCCGTCTCCTCCTCCTCCTCCTCCTCCTCCTCATCCTCCTCCTCCTCGTCCGCCTTCTCATATTCGTCCTTATTTCCTCCTCCTCCTCCTCATCATCATCATCCTTTCAATCATCAACATCATCATAACCATCATCATCATCATCGTCATCATCATCATCATCATCATCATCATCATCATAATCATCATCATCATAATCATCATCATCATCATCATCACCATCATCATCATCATCATCATCATCATCATCATCATCATCATCATCATCATCATCATCATCCGTGCCTGCCTACTATGATACTCCTGTCCCCCTTCCCTTTATCCGCCAGATCACATGATTGTCCCGAGAAACATGTGATTCTTCCTGACCGCTCCCTTACTCGACGCCTCAATTGCCATCTATACTGTCCGAAGCAAGCTACAAAAAGCGTCGGATGGCCCCAAGAGGCCCCAAGAGGCCCCCGGGAGGCCCCAAAGAGGATCTCGAACGGCCCACATAAGGCCCCCCCCGAGGCACCCAAGACGCCGAAAAGCTCCTCAGGACGACCCTCTACTCGCCTGGGCGTCGTTTCTGGACGGGCTGGTGGGGATACGCGAAGCGTCTAGAATTGGTTCCAAGTAGCTGTCCATCCAAGACGACTGAATATGCTAAGACTCGGGTACTACTGAATGTGTTGGGAGTGCGGGTGAGAGTGAGCCAAACAGTTTGCGTCTTTACCCCCTCCCACTGAGTCTGGCCGAGGGGGGGCGGCGGCGACCGATTGGAGCGTCCAAGATGACCCAAGATGGCTCCAAGAGGGCCGCATAGAGCCCAAGATGATCTTCAAGATGCGCCAAGATATCAGAAGATAGCACAAGACCGCTCCAAGACTGCACCAAGTCGCCACGGAGCTTTCCAAGGATGCTCCCAAGAGGGCAAAACCCGCACAAGACCTGAGGACGACAAATGTTTGTTGCATTCTCGTCTCGTCGCCTCTGTAGATGGCCCCAAGATAGCCCTCAAGAAGCCCCAAAAGAAGCTCAAAAGGGCTCCAAGACAGCTCCAAGAGAGTCAAACAACGATCCAAGAGGGCCCCAAGAGGAGACTTTCGGGGTTCCAGAGGGGAGAGCCACCTTAGAGGACATCGATGCAAGATGCAGAAGGCCCACCAGGGCCCTCAAAAGGGCCCCAGAAGGGCCCAAAGGCCTTCAAAATAGTCCCAACTAACTAGGCCCAAAGACGGCTCATGTAAGCTGCCAAGAGGCTCGCGCATCGAACAGATCCGCGAAGGCATTTATGGTTGACTCCTGGGCCTGCTGCTCAGGCAACTCCCGCTCTTCTGTTTGGCGGCTGCCCCGCCCTGTGCATTCCACTGCGTGCTCCCGCCCTTCCCTGATCAATGCAACTCGCCTGGGCATATTGCTGCAGAATCTTGCTGGATGGGCTGGTGGGGGCACGCTAAGCGTCAAGGATTGCCTCTAGTCGACTTCATGTGGCTGAGCGCACAGAGCAGCAGCTCTGTCGATGTCGATGCTGATGGCGCCGCTCAGCAGACGGGCAAGCTCGTCGTCTGCTGTCTCGGTCGGCGCTGTCGAGCTGCCCGCCGTGCGGGCGCCCCGGGAAGAGCTCACCTCGGAAAGACTTGCCTGGCATTCGTCGGTGCGCGAACTGCTGTCGGAGGACAGTCTCAGCTCCTCAAGGTCGGGCTCGGGCTCGGTGCCTGCCCGCCGAACTGGCGCGTTCAGCTTGGGCGCAGGCTTCGGCGCCAGCGGAGGCCTGCCCTTGCCGACCGAGGAACCTGCACGACCGCCCCTTCGCGGCTGCACTGCGGGGGCCTCTGGCGACGCGATGCGCGGCGGGTCGACGGCGGCCGCTGGCGGCGGCCGCCCTGCGGCGGGCAGCGCCGGCCAGCAGCTAGCGGTAGCCAGCAGCCAGCGGCGGCCGCCAGCAGCCACCGGCCTCGGGACCCTGGGCGACTGGACAGCGGCAATGGCGCACGGGCACAAAGCGATCGCACGCTGCAGCCAAGCCCCCGCGTCTGGCGCTTTGTCTCCCGCGGGCGCCCCGCCAAGCTGGCGGGAATCCCGCCCGATAGCGGCCCCCATTTGGGCCAAGGCTCGAACCAGGCTGGCTATGGAGTGCGAAGGATGTCGCTGCGCGCGTTTGTCGCGCACCCGCCCTCAAATTTTACTTCTCTTGGAGCCTGAAGTATAGCGCAAAATAACGGCCGTGCCAGCAAAATCAGCCAACGCGTATTTGGAAAGCACCACTGTCGTGGCTGACAGCATAACGAAAGCTAGCGGTTCCAAAGGATCATGGTTACCAGCGCAAGAAAAATCAAAATGATTACAAAACGGCCCCAAGATCATCCAATGAGCCCCCAAGGACGTCCCTAAAACCGAAGATGTCCCGAGGGAGCCCAAGAAACACCGGACAAACATCCAAGAATCATCCAACATCGTCGTCGTCGTCGCCACCGCCGCTGCTGTCGTCGGAGAAGAAGCGTAAGGAACAGTTCCTAGGATGTCTTCGCGGTAGCGGCAAAGGACGAGCAGGCCCGATCAAGGGGTCATATCGAACTGGATGAAACCGACTCGATGGAACTAGGCCAGAATTGGACGGTGTTCGACGGCGGATGTGCCAGGCCCGATGCTGAATTATACCTCGTAGGCGTTGCATTCGAGAGAGCAGGGATGGGAACTCGACAACGGGAAAGGAAGGCGTCCTCATCTTGGTTGAGACAAAAGCTCCTCCCCCCAATGGGCAATGAGGAGGAGAACATCAGAGAAAAAACTGCAGGGGAAGGTCGCGCAGCGCGCAAACGCACACCTCAGAGAGGGAGGGGGGCAAGGACACCCGTCCCCCGAAACAGGACGAAGAGGCCGCCCCCACCTGCAGGATCGCGGGACGGCCACGTCGCGACGCGCGAGCGGCGGTCCTGCTCGAAGTTGCAGAACAGGAGCGCGCGAAGGGAGGGCGGGGCGCGCGCGCGACGCCGCCGCGCGCCACTCTCGCCACTCACCCGGACGCCCAAGTCAAAACAAACACACAAACCAGTTTAGAGCAGAGCCAGAAAACTTCGAGGCGCCAACGGGCGGCCCCCATAATCAACACGCACTAGATGTGCGAGCGCTGTCCGTGACGCACAATCTCAGCCAAACAATTATGGGATCGGTTGCCGTCGGGACTTCTGCGCGAGAAATGACCTGGCGGCGCGACCTCCCCCGAGTCCGCGGGGTGTCGTCCAACTGAAAACAATATCCGGCCTCTCTGGGGCCTCTCGCTCATCCGGCCGGCTTCAGGGAGGGGGCGGTCGAGCAGGAGGTGCCCAGCTACCCCCGCACTTCAGTCCACATCGCACGCGCGGGGCCACTTCGCCAGCCGCCGCCCAACAGCGACGTCCGAGAGCCGACCCATGCGGGACAATTCCTCTGCAGAGGGCTCGCCGACACGATGGCTTGGACGAGGGGGGGGGGTCGCCCTCTCTGGACGTCAAGCCCAGGGCGCATGGCAGCGCGCGGCGCGGAGGCTGGGCCTTCGCGATCGCGAAAGCCGCGGGCCGCGCGCGCGATGGCTCGCGCCATGCCGCCGCCATCAGCGGCCCGCCCCTCCACTCGGGAGGGACAAGCAGCGCGGGCGAAACGAATGGTCGAGGGCCCCAGCGGGGACTGCAGCATCGAGGCCGCCTTCCCTAGGGCGCCGCCGCTGAGGACCTCCCAAATTCACCCCGCCCTCCCGCCCAAGCTCCCAAGCATCGACCTCGAAGGACAGCGGCGACCCTCCTCCCTGGGAGAAAAAACGCCTCAACCTACAACGCCCCGCCTCTGGGCCGAAACCAAAAATCGCCGCCCCTCGGCGCCGGCCCGCGCGGCCTCGCCCGCGGGGGGGGGCCGCCGGCCCGGGCGCCTCGTCGGCAGCCGGCGCGACGAGACTCCCGGCGCGACGCCCCCGGGCTTCAGGCTGCTCGGCCCCCGGCAGCGCGGGCGCCCCGCGATGGCGGCAGAAACGCACCCGGATAACAAGGCCCGAGACCGCGGGGAAATTCGGCGCGCGGCGAGCGGGCGGGCCCCCACCTCGCCCACCGCCCGTTGGGCCTCGGGCGCGGGTCAGGACCTCGGAGCGGCGACCGCGCGCCCCGCGAGGCCCCGACAGCTTGCAAGGTCGGCGCCGGGCCCCCTAGGCCCGATGGCCCAGAAAGCTTTGGCCCCTCAGTAATTCCGCCGACCAGCCCCTTGAAATCAACGCGCGCCGCGAGGGCGCAGCGCGATCTGAAGCGCCCGGAGAAAGGCGCACAGCCCGCCCCAGCGATGGGAACGGAAGGGGCCCAGCAAAGCCCCGCGAACGACACTGGAAACCAGACGTTAGAACACCTCGGGCACAGCCCCCAACAAGCGCGCAGCTACAAGCCCCAGTCCCCCTCGAGCTCCTCATGCGCGCCGCTCTCGCGACCGCTTCCGCGGGCGCGAACAATGCGCGACGCCGACCTGCTTCGCCGCGGAAACGGAAGCGGGAGAAGACGCGAGCGCGGGCGGGGGCCGCAATGCCGCAACCAGGACCCGGCTTCCTTTGCTGGAAACCCGCGGCCATCAGTGGACCCCTGACTTCGCGCCCCGCCTTCACCTTGGCCTTTCAGTCACGCACCCTCAAGCGGCATGATGCGATCTGCGCACTTCCTCCTGAAATAATGGACATGGGGAGTCAGTGGCGCACTGGCAACGCTTCAACTGCGCTCGCGACACGTTGCAGCTTCCACGGCTGAAAAGGCCCCGGGGCGGTCGCCCGTCTACCCCGCGGCCCTCATCTTCGGGCTCTGATAAGAGGGCTCGTCGGAATTATCCCGGGCCTCGGAGCTCTACTGAGAAGTTGGGTGGCAAGCTCAATCCAGCACGCCCCCGGCCACAAAAGGGCCACGTGAACGTCGCAGGCCACCGCGGGCCCAGCGGCGCAGCGCCCCCGGGGCCTCCGAGGCCCGAATCGACGATGGCGCGACGCGCCAAAGGCGAGAGACATCATCCGCATAGGTCTTCCAAACGAACGCACGCAGCGGAGACCACCTCGACGCTTCCAGCGACGTGAGCATGGCCCCGAGCGGCGCCTGATGCAACTCCCCGCGGGCGTTCAGAGCGACGAGCGCGCTGCGCTCGACGCTGCCGCGCACGCTGCAAAGCGCCCCCCCCGGCGCAGCAGCGCCCGCTGAACCCAGGGGGGTCGCCCAAGCGCAAACCAGGGGGTCGCGGGCGCTCCGCCCCTGAGAACCGACGCGACCCACCCCGCGGCAGCGCGCCCCGGCCAAAGCCACGCGCGACGAAATGCGCTGCGCATTCCGACCAGCGGCGGGGGCGCGCCATGGCCGCCAAGACCGCGTCGCACGGCTGACGGAAGGGCTCGCTGTGCAAATGTTGAAGCCGCTGGGACTGGCATCGCCACTCGAGACACTAATCTCCCACACTTTAGCGGCTTGCACTGCACAGTCACCCCCCAGGGCCTCCGGGGCACTCTGGGGCAGAAAAACAACGGGCTCGAGCCCCTGACAAATGCCGTCGCCCAACGAGGCCCATCTACTGGCAGAATGACATTGCGCCCACCTGGCCGAAAACCGACGCGGTGGGGGGCTCGCGCCGCGAGTGGCACTACCGCGCGCGTCGCGCATGTTCTGGCGGCGCCCCCTGCCCCTTCGGCGGCGACATCGGCGAAGGCGCCCGCGCCGCGCGGCGCGCGCGAAGCACGCCCCCGTGCTCTGCCAGACAACGATCGCATGATAGATTACTTACGCGGGCTTTCTGGGGAACCTCGGACTGACCATCGCTACCGCCGAGAACTGTCATTTCGTGGCACTTAGCGGCCGCTCAGCGGCCTGTCGCGGCCGTGTACTTGCAACCCGCGGCTCTAAGTGGCCGCTGGCGGTCCCGAAAATATCAATCAGAGCGTGAATAACCTCCCCCGCTTTCGCTTCCAGACAAAACCAAGCCATACCACGCGCCTCCTTGTCAGGCGGCCTGACCAGTACAGGCCGTAGTTTGGCATCGTTTGGTATCTCTTGGAAGCGAGGGTGGTCAAAAGCGAGGTAGGTTTGTTTTCCTCCTAATCATTCAGCGGCACCTAGCGGCCGCTGCTGGCTCCGAGAAGCGCCACTCAGCGGCACTTAGCACCCGCTAGTGGTTCGAGAATGACCATTCAATGGCACCTGGTGGCCGCTAGTGGCTCCGCAAATTAGAATACCATTTAGCGGAATTGAGTAGCCCGAGATCTATCAATCAGCGGCGCGTAGCGGCCGTTAGCAGTTCAGAAAATCACCGCGCAGCGGCTCTTAGTGGCCGTCAGTGGTTCCGAGAATTTTCATTTGGTGGCGTGGTGGGCGCGTGGCCCCAGCAGGGCAACGGGCATATCAATCAAGGCTCGGGATCGCCAACCTCCGTGAAACCACGGGCGCGCGAGTGAGACCGCCGGCCCCGTCGGGGCCGCAAGCGCTCGCGCCGCGAAGTGCCGCTAAGTGCCGCTATCATCAAAAATGCAATTCGAAGACACTCTACAATTCCCTTCAAATTGGCCACATAAGACTACGGTCCGGGGATGGCCATCGAGCGCACTGGAGGCGCGCCACGACTGGGCCAGACGGAGCCCGACTAGCTCGATTCCCCAGGAAACCTCCTCACACGAATGCACATGCGCCTTGCCGGCGCAAGAAGTTGCCCTGGACGCCCGCGCGCCAGGCAAGCCTTCGCAAGGCGCCCCCAACATATCTTGGCGAAGGCCATCTCTATAGATCAATGATGGCGCGGGCGGTAGCTCGCGCGCCCGGCTCGCCGCCCGTCGTCGCTGCAGCTTCAGCCAGGACTCTGGCGGCCACGACCGCGGTGGACTTCTCTGCGCCAAGTGTTAGGAACGGACGATTCTACCTTCCCGCGCAAGCTCTTGGCCACTCGATCTTCGCTTTCCCGATACCCGGTAGACCGATGGCAGCATGGCAATGGGGCGGTAGCCCCCAATGTCCTTAGCAAACATCGCGGCGTGCGCGCGTGAAAATATCGGCGACCGAGCTGCCTGCGCTTCGCAGCGAAAAAAAAATGACCCATCGGCGACGAGCCATGATTCCACAGCAATCTGCATCGGTCGAAACACATCTCACCCCACCACCACCGTTCTCGGGAACCTGTTGGCAGCGCCCTTCAGAGGCCAGATAGGCAGCAGTCGTAGCCCAGGCCCGCTGCCCAGGAGATCTTCCCATTCCCCAGGGAACCCAACGTCGCAATCCCCAAACCATATGAAACGTCTCAGTGCCCCTTAGAGATCTCCCGCGCCTTTCTCCAAAAGGCCTGTTGGGCATCGCCGACGCCCCCCTGGATGCTCGATGAGGCCCTTGCAACTGCCCGCGCGCTCGAGCAGCCTCTCGGGTTTTGACAGCCCGCGCGCAGGGCCGCGCCCGGCGTTCAACTCACGGCGACGCCAGGCAGCGCAAGGACTTGACCCCGGTGGTGGCGAGCCCCCCCTCTTCTGACTCAGCCGCGCCACCTAGAAACTCGCCCCCACGTGCTCGTACACTTCCACAGCGGAACTGAGGATGCCGTCAATAATGCGCCCGGGCTCGGGCAGGCTGCCCGCGGGCGCGAGCGCGCGCCGCGGCCCGTCGCGCCCGCGCCCTGCTACAAAATCAAGCAAACATGTCCAAGCGCGATGAGCGCGCGACCTACGAACGCGCGCCCTCCGACGCGCGCGCGCTCGATGTCCAGGGCCCTCCTGTACAATGCTGGCAGAACTCCCGAGCGCGGTGGGCCGGCAGGCGGCTGCCTGGCCACTCGGCCCCCCCCCCGCCCCCCCCGCCCCGGCAGTCGAGCTGCAATGCTTGGGGCCCTGCGGCCAGCCTTGAAACGCACCTCGCTCGACATCGCTGGCGCTGAAAAGCAGGGGCAGCTCAGCCCCCGCCGCGCCTGGAAGTCGCGGGCGCATGTGTCGAAGACGCCCAGGGCGGCGATTGCCGCCTCCGGAAGCGCCCACCAGAGCCGAGGTTCACTTCGAGAGATAGAGAACGCCCCCAGTCCCATCGTCACCCAAGGCATCTAAAACAATTCCAGCCACTCGATCGGCGGGCAGCGCCGTCGACCCCATCAACTCCCGAACTTGAATGGTTTCTGGCGGACAAACCCCCCATGGCGCGAAGATCCGCGGCAACTTTCGCTCGGCAGCCACTGGCGATCGGGTAGCCGAGAGAACCCATATTGGAAGTCTCTGGACCCCTGTGGGCCCCTTGGTCAGCGCAAGTAAGCAAGACCCAGAATCTGTCTTGCAGCTCAGCCCCCTCCAACTTGTCTGGAGACATGTCCCCGGTGTGCGCCGATCACAACTGGCACCGTGGAATCTGGGGGACAATGGCCAAGCCCCTTGAACCTGGCTGCGCGGCGCCCCCGCGCGCCCGCGCACGCACGCGCGCGCGAGCACCAGCCATATTATTCACCCCGTTCCATGCGCAAGCCGCGCAACAAAAAGCCGAGACGAAGACCTGGCAACCGCGCGCCCTGGGACAAGGGCGCCCCTTCATGAAACCGCCCAGGAAGGTGGCCTCGATGCGCTGCCGAACGAAGACGCCGACACTCGACGCACCTGCCACACTCTGGCATGACTCTGCCGCTGAGAAAGCGCTGCCAACCACGTGAGGCACACCATTTCCTGCGCGCAGGCGACCGTGCCCACGCAGCTGATGCCCCTGATCTGCGACCAGCGAGCGCGAGCTGCAAGTCCCTTAGAAATGTTCGATACGCGGCCACCCAGACCCTTGATTTATCCAGGCCTGACAGCTTCCCTACGCCCATGCCTCGGAGCTCGACGATGGACTCCGGGGCCTGGGACGCGGACGCCACCGGGGCAACCTCTACCAAGAGGCTGCCCTTGCGAATCTGGGGCGACACGGAACCTGGCAGAGCCAGAGTTGGCACACCTGTGGCGGCACTGAACCTGGACGAACCAGGGCTCGGCGAAACTGTGGCGACACTGAATCTGGACGACCCGCGAGCTTCAGCACGGGCACCCCCAGGACTGACTCCAGCACGCTGCCCAGACCCACCTGACCACTTGTTGGTGCAATTCCCTAGGTTGACAACACGCTGCCCGACAATGTCTCGTGAGACAGACAAACTCGGAGACTTCGCGCCTAGCTCGCGCAAAACACCTCGACACCGAGACATCACCCCCAACCTCTGAAGTTGCGCACGCTTGAAGCTTCCAACACCTGACCAACAAACCAGGTGGCGCCATCGCACTGATTGGCCGCGCCTTGAGTCTGCTAGGCATGATGTGTGAGGAAGCCCCGCCGGCGCTATCCTGGCCCTTCTCGGGGTTGAAGCACGCCGTCGCCCTCCTTCGCGGTTGCGCCCACTGCCTGGCCCCATGAAAACACAAACGTAGGCTACACTGGCGTTGACGCCGCGCTCCGCCACGAGCCCGCGCGGCTGCCTGGATATCCGTGGCGTGGTTGGCAAGAGACTCGGGCAACGACTGGTCGCTACCTCGCGTGACCGCTGCCTGCGATGTGCTTACAGTCCTTGGGCTTAGAATCGAGCTCAGACTGAAGCTGTTCACCTTGCTAACGCAGTACCGAGAGTTTCGTTCTTTGTGCACTCTGTCACAAGACCTGCGCAACGAGTCGTCTGGCCGTCGGCTGGCCAGCTTGGTCGCTTCTGCATCTGCGAGCTGCTTCATGGCGGTGACAACAAATGCCTGTCGCATCCAAGCCGAGCCTCCGCCAGGCAGCCAATGTTTCCCGAGGTTGCACAATCGCATCAAGAGACATACCATGCCCGTCAGAAGATACCCAGTCGGATTCTGCTTCAGGCCGGCTTCTGTCTCGATCTCCTCCTCGCGAAGTCTGGGTAGCTGATCCAGATATGGCGCGCGAGCCCCTTGGCGCGGGCTGACCGTTGGGGTCAGGCTGCCCTGTCTTATCTCGTCCGAACGTGTAGCTGGGGAAACCAGAAAGTACCCATACTGCTACTCCCCAGACCTCTCCCAGGGCGCGGTCTGACCAGAATTGCAAGGCGAATCCAGCGGTGGCGACGAGGACCTCCCAGGAGGCCCAAATCTAAGAAAACGAGGCATGGGTAGCGGCATCGGCACCTCTTCCTCCTCTAGGTAGCACCTGGGATTGGTTTGAAAGTAACGTGCGAACACACACTGCCGAGTAACAACACAAGCCCACCTGGGCTCACAACCTTTTTCGGGCACTGCGATTGCCACGACCTCTGGAACCCATCATGAACCAGGGGACGCGCGGGCCGTGGAGATTTCGAGTCAGCTGCCCTGCGCTGTCAAGGCGAAGACAGATTCTGGCCCAGCTCTTGCGGCGTCTGCGCCGCATGTGCCAAACGGGCGAACGAGATCTTGACCTGGCCGTGTCTGACGCCCACCTCCAGCTGCGCCAGGCGGCCGCGAGTGAAAGAGCGAGAGACCAAGTCAACAAGAGTGCCACCAGGTCAACTAGCCCGCCGTGCTGGGCAGGGCTGACTCAAGCACCCAGGCTTTCGCGCGCACAACGACACAAAATGGGGTCGCGGCTGCCGGACTGCCCCGGAAGGGAACGCGCGCGCAAGCACCAACCAAACTATTTACCCTGTTTAATTCATAAGCCGCGCAACAGAAAGCCAAGACGAGAACCTGGCAACCGCGCGCCCTGGGACGAGGGCGTGCCCCTTCATGAAATCGCCCAGGAAGGTGGCCTCGATGTGCTGCCGAACGAAGACGCCGACACTCGACGCACCTGCCACACTCTGGCATGACTCTGTCGCTGAGAAAGCGCTGCCAACAACGTGAGGCACACCATTTCCTGCGCGCGGGCGACCGTGCCCACGCAGCTGATGCCCCTGATCTGCGACCAGCGAGCGCGAGCTGCAAGTCCCTTAGACATGTTCGATATGCGGCCACCCAGACCCTTGATTTATCCAGGCCTGACAGCTTTCCTACGCCCATGCCTCGAGCTCGACGATGGACTCTGGGCTGGGGCCTGGGTCACGGACGCCACCGGAGCAACCTCTACCAAGAGGCTGCCCTTGCGAATCTGGGGCGACATGGAACCTGGCAGAGCCAGAGTTGGCAAACCTGTGGCGGCAGTGAACCTGGACGAACCAGGGCTTGGCGAAACTGTGGCGACACTGAATCTGGACGACCCACGAGCTTCAGCACGGGCACCCCCAGGACTGACACCAGCACGCTGCCCAGACCCACCTGACCACTTGTTGGTGCAATTCCCTGGGTTGACAACACGCTGCCCAACAATGTCTCGCGAGACAGACAAACTCGGAGACTTCGCGCCTAGCTCGTGCAGAACACCTCGACACCGAGACTGCACTCCCAACCTCTGAAGCTATGCACACCTGAAGCTTCCAACACCTGACCACCAAACCAAGTGGCGCCATCGCACTGATTGGCCGCGCCTTGAGTCTGCCTAGGCACGATGTGTGAGGAAGCCCCGTCGGCGCTATTCTGGCCCTTCTCGGGGTTGAAGCACGCCGTCGTCCTCCTTCACGGCTGCGCCCACTGCCTGGCCCCATGAAAACACAAACGTAGGCTACACTGGTGTTGACGCCGCGCTCCGCTTTGGAGCCCGCATGGCTGCCTGGATATCCGTGGTGTGGTTGGCAAGAGACTCGGGCAACGACTGGTCGCTACCTCGCGTGACCGTTGCCTGCGATGTGCTCACAGTCCTTGGGCTTAGAATCGAGCTCAGACTGAATCTGTTCACCTTGCTAACGTAGTACCGAGAGTTTCGTTCATTGTGCACTCTGTCACAGGACCTGCGCAACAAGTCGGCTGGCCGACGGCTGGCCAGCTTGGTCGCTTCTGCATCTGCGAGCTGCTTCATGGCGGTGGCAAAAAAAACGTCTGTCGCATCCAAGCCGAGCCTCCGCCAGGCAGCCAATGTCTCCCGAAGTTGCACAATAACGTCAAGAGACATACCATGCCCGTCAGAAGATACCCCGTCGGATGCTGCTTCGGGCCGGCTTCTGTCTCGATCTCCTCCTCGCGAAGTCTGGGTAGCTGATCCAGATGTGGTGCGCGAGCCCCTTGGCGTAGGCTGACCGTTGGAGTCAGGCTGCCCTGTCTTATCTCGTCCGAACGTGTAGCTGGGGAAACCAGAAAGTACCCATACTGCTACTCCCCAGACCTCTCCCAGGGCGCGGTCTGACCAGAATTGCAAGGCGAATCCAGCGGTGGCGACGAGGACCTCCCAGGAGGCCCAAATCTAGGAAAACGAGGCATGGGTAGCGGCATCGGCACCTCTTCCTCCTCTAGGTAGCACCTGGGATTGGTTTGAAAGTAACGTGCGAACACACACTGCCGAGTAACAACACAAGCCCACCTGGGCTCACAACCTTTTTCGGGCACTGCGATTGCCACGACCTCTGGAACCCATCATGAACCAGGGGACGCGCGGGCCGTGGAGATTTCGAGTCAGCTGCCCTGCGCTGTCAAGGCGAAGACAGATTCTGGCCCAGCTCCTGCGGCGTCTGCGCCGCATGTGCCAAACGGGCGAACGTGATCTTGACCCGGCCGTGTCTGACGCCCACCTCCAGCTGCGCCAGGCGGCCGCGAGTGAAAGAGCGAGAGACCAAGTCAACAAGAGTGCCACCAGGTCAACTAGCCCGCCGTGCTGGGCAGGGCTGACTCAAGCGCCCAGGCTTTCGCGCGCACAACGACACACAATGGGGTCGCGGCTGCCGGACTGCCCC
This sequence comes from Prorocentrum cordatum, assembly GCA_963575745.1. Taxonomy (NCBI): domain Eukaryota; class Dinophyceae; order Prorocentrales; family Prorocentraceae; genus Prorocentrum; species Prorocentrum cordatum. The sequence continues at coordinate 39,089 of CAUYUJ010003121.1, read as the reverse complement.
GGAAGGGAACGCCTCGGGCCAGGACGCCTTGGGCCAAAATGGCTACGGAGAGAGGAGGAGGAGGATACGTCAGGTTCGTGTCGTGCCGACTTCGGCGTTGGTTTCTGACACTGCGGGAACCGTTCAACCTTGAACGATTGGCCATTTCCGAAACGGCCAGGTCTTCCCACATCGAACGATTCTGGGTCGCCCGCGGCGTTAAACGTTGAACGGCACGACACAAACATACCGTAATGAGGAGAGGGTGGAATGGGTGGGTGGAGAGAGGGGGGAGGATGGAATGGGGGTGGATGGGGATGGGAGAGATCGAAACAGGAAGAGAATAACGGCACCGTCGTTCGGAAATTCGAGAGAGCGTGATCCACCGCCGCTTTACTGTGGAAAATTGCCAACCTTTTCCTCCGGAACCCGGGGGTCTCCCCCCCCCCCCCTCCGAAAATCCCCCCCCCCCCCCTGCGGAACCCCTCCCCCCCCCCCCCCCCCCCTCTCCCCGGCAAAACCCCCCCCCTCCCCTAACCCCCCCCCCCCCCCCCCTCCCGCTCGAAAACCGGGGGGGTCACTACCGGTTCGAACCCCCCCCCCCCCCCCCCCCCCCCCCCCCCCCCCTCCGGATCCCGGAAAACCGGGGGGGTCACTACCGGTTCGAACCCCCCCCCCCCCCCCCCCCCTACTCACCGCCAGCAAACGACTCCCGGTCCCCACCACCGTCCGCATCACATCCCCCACTGGTGTTCCCAGCACCACTGTCCTCACCACCGCTGTCCCCACTGGTTCCACCACCGCCCCTACTGTCCCCACCAGTGGCCCCACCACTGTCGCACTGTCCCCGCTGTCCCCAGAACTGTTCCCACCACGGTTCCACTCTCCCCACTGTCTCCACGGCCCCAACCACTGCCCGACTATCCCCACTGTCCCCACTGTCCCACTGACTCCTCCGCTGTCCCACTGAGCTGTCCCACTGTTCCCACCACTGTCCCCACTGTCCCCACCACTGTCCCCACTGTACCTCTGTCCCATTGTCCCACCGCCGTCCTCGCCACCGCTTTCACCACTGTCCCCACCACCATTGTACCCTCCACTGTCCCACTGTTTCCACCTCGTTCCCATTGTCCCCACACCACTGTCCCCACCACCACCGTCACCACCACTGTCCACTGTCCCCCCCTGTTCCCACCATTGTCCCCACCACTGTCCCCACCACTACCGTCCCCACCGCTGTCCCACTGTCCCACTGTCCCCACCACTGTCCCGCTATCCCCTCACCACTGTCCCCACCACTACCGTCCCCACCACTGTCCCACTGTCCCCCCACTGTCCCCACCACTGTCCCGCTGTCCCCTCACCACTGTCCCCACCAACACCGTCCCCACCACTGTCCGCACCCCCACTCGGTTTTCGAGGGGGGGGGGGGTTCGAACCGGTAGTGACCCCCCCCCCTTTTCATGATGAGCTGGGGGGGGGGGGGGGGGGGGAGGGGTTCGAACCGGTAGTGACCCCCCCCGGTTTTCCGGAGGGGGGGGGGGGGGGGAGGGGTTCGAACCGGTAGTGACCCCCCCCGGTTTTCCGCCAGCAGCGGTAGAACACGCTCTTTCGGAAATTCGCTCCTTGTTCGAAGGGGCATCCTGGAAAAGTTGCCATCAGAATACCACCCATAAACCTGGCCCAACCCAATGTGGGAAACGCATCCTAAGCAGCATTGCTTGGCAATGATTGGCATTGCTTGACATTGCTTTGTACTGCTTCGCACAGCGTGCCGTTGCGTTGCTTGGCATTGCATTGCGTTGCATTGCGTTGCATTGCATTGAATTGCTTTGCTGGGCATTGCTTGGAATTGCGTGGCATTGCTTGATATTGGTGTGCATTGCTTAGCCTTTACTCGGATTGCTTGGCATTGCCTGGTGGTGCTCGACATTGCTTTGCATTGATTTAAAGTGAATTGGCTTGCTTGGTATTGCTTTGCATTGATTGGCTTTGCATTGAATGGCAGTGTGCTGCATCACCTCGCATGGCTTGGCATCGCTTGGCATGTCTCTAACATTACTTTGCATGACTTGCCATGGCTTGGCATCGCTTGGCAATACTTGGCGTTGGTTGGCATTGCGTGAAAGTGCTTAGCATCATGTGCATTGCCAAGCATTCAGGACAATAGAGACGCAAGATGGAAGAAACCCGGGGAACCCCGATGAAAAAATAATGCTGGCCTTTCGAAACAGAAAAGAAACAAGACCAAGAGACCCGTGAATCCCAGGGAACCCCGAGGAACTAAAGAGTAAAGAAAGAAGTCCAGGGAAATACGACTGGGGAACCTCAGGGAAGGCCGTCGGCGACAGGGCTCTGCACCATCTAGACCTTCATAAACAAATGAGGACCCTTAGGCAAAGCCTCATTGGGGGAATACACCGTACGCAGCAAGCATAACGCGTATGCGCAGTTGGCTCGGATACTGTCTCCAAGACCTCCTCGGCACCACAGCGAGAAACCGTCTGCATGTCCAGTTGCTCAGGTTGGACCTGCTACCGTCCAAAGAGCCTGATCGAACGTCGCCCCACAATCCCACCAGAACCCAGGGAGGACGGTCAAGAACTGTTGCTTATCGTGTCGCGGTGGCGGCCCCGGCGGCACGCTATGCACTGCGAGCAGAAAGTGTGTCGCTCCTCTCCGCGGTGCGCGAAGCTGGGAAAAAATCATGCTGGCGAAGGACCCAACATTGTGCAGATGTGGATACTGCAACTGTGAATATATTCTTGAGTGAAGCTCCCTATGGGGCTTCGCTGCACTGGGTGGGGGGGAACGCTGTACTGGGTGGGTGCTGTGCCCAATTGGGTTTCCGGGACGCATGCGGACGGTCCCACTGGGGGCTTTGGTGGAGCTCCCTGTGGGGCCACGAAAAGCTGTACTGGTTGAGTGAAAATGCCAAATTGGGCTTCCGGGACGCTTGCGGACGGTCCCACTGGGGGTTTCGGTGGAGCTCCCTACGGGGCCACGAAACGCTGTACTGGGTGGGCGAAAATGCCGCATCAGGTTTTCGGGACGCATGCGGACGGTGGCACTGGGGCCTTCGGTGGAGGTCCCCCACGAAGCGCCGTACTGGGTGGGTAAAAATGCTACATTGGGTGTTTAGGGACGCTTGCGGACGGTCCCACTGGGGCCTTCGGTGGAGCTCCCTATGGGGCCACGAAACGCTGTACTGGGTGGGTGAACATGCCACATCCTGTTTCCGGACGCATGCGGACGGTGGCACTGGGGCCTTCGGTGGAGCTCCCTATGGGGCCACGAAACGCTGTCCTGGGTGGGTGAACATGCCACATCCTGTTTTCCGGACGCATGCGGACGGTGGCACTGGGGCCTTCGGTGGAGCTCCCTATGGGGCCACGAAACGCTGTATAATGGGTGGGTGACAATTGCCAGAATGGGTGTTTCGGGACGCATGCGGACAGCCCCACTCGGAGCTCAGGTGGAGCTCCTTATTATAGGGCCACGAGACGCTGCACTGGGTGTGCGGGACGCATGCGGACGGTAGCACTGGGACCTTCGGTGAGGCTCCTTATCGGGCCACGAAGCGCTGCACTGGGTGTGCAGGACGCATGCGGACGGTAGCCCTGGGCCCTGTGGTGGGGCTCCCCATGAAGGCAGGCAACGCTGTACTGGGTGGGTGAAACGCGGGGAGGAAGGGGAGGAGGGCCACGAAACGCTGCACTGGGTGTGCGGGACGCATGCGGACGGTAGCACTGGGCCTTTCGGTGGGGCTCCCTGTGGGGCCACGAAACGCTGTACTGGGTGGTGAAACGCAGGGAGGAAGGGGGGAAGACGGCCACGAAACGCTGTACTGGGTGTGCGGGACGCATGGGGACGGTAACAATGGGACCTTCGGTGGGGTTCCCTATGGGGCCACGAAACGCTGTACTGGGCAGGTGAAACGCAGAGAGGAGGGGGAGGAGGGAGGGAGGAGGGAGGAGGGGGAGGAGGAGAAAGAAGGAGGAGAACGCGGGGACCGTGATTTCAAGACGAGGGCCCAACACACCACAGGATGGCTGGGAACAAGAAGCGCTAACGCGCAAAGGAGCCGAGACACGGAGTGGCATGGACAGCGCGTCGCGCGAGAACGTGCTGGGCAGGAACTGGCGGCGCGACGCGCTAGGCCAAAGTTCTTGACCGCAAATGGTTTCGAACGCTTCCTCTTCCAACCCCGTTCTTCCCCTTTCTCCCCCTCAATATAGGGAGCCCACGAAGGACGTACGCGCCCAGCTATGTACATGAACACGGCCCCTCGATCCGCGAGACTGGCCGCGTTATACGAACATTTGCGCAATGCGAACTCTCGAAACCAGCGTGGATTCATGTACATGTACGTCCTTTCTCCCCCTCAATAAATACCCCACCCCCGCCACCCGACAGGCAGCCAACCCGGACCCGTGAGCCCGCCCACCCCACCACCCCTGCCAAAAAGCAATACAATATACACTTCGCCCCCACGTCTGGAGCAGGCGCGGGCGCCCCGCGACCACGCTGCGTGAGCTAGAAGGACGGCAGGGGGCGGCATATTGCCTGCTCTGTGCCGTGCCAGCGCCCCCCCACCATCCCTTGCAAAAACCATGCGCATCACACTCTTCGGCAGAATCTGAGCTCTCATAACCGGGAGGCCCGCGGGCACTTTGTATCGCTTTTGCTGCAAGGGCGGCGGGGGGGCAAGCATATACAGCCTGCTGTGTGCAGGCGGAACATGGATCATGCGAGGGCATCCCGCGATCACATTGTATGGTTTTTTGTTTGACAAGGACGGCGGGAGTGTTGTGTGTACGTGTGCAGGCACACCAGACACCATGATGGCCATTACGCCGCGATGGTTCAGTGGTTCCCAACAAGGATGGTGGAGGCCGCCATGTTTCGCGATGTTCGCGGGCGCACTTGGCACATTCTGCGCGTGCCTCGAACGTGGCGCACCTGACGCGGCTGAAACGCGCGGCACACTTGGCGCACTTGGAACAGGTGGTACATCTGGCTCACCAAGCGTGCCTGGCACGCTTAGGCTTCAACGGTGCCAGTCGCGGTTGGTGCGCGTTGCGCGCCTGGCACACGTGGCGCACCGTATTGGCTCCCAGTAGCTGCCCATCCAAAGGCGACCGCTGAATATGCTGAGACTCGGGTGCAACCTATTTGTTGGGCGGGCAGGTGGGAGTGAACCAAGCGGTTTGCAACTAAGACTGAGACAAGTGTATTGATGACTGCTCACTGTTCAGAAACACACCCTCCCCCAGGCGACCAGCAGCCGACCCGGACCAATGAAAGCACCCACCCCCCACCATCCTTTTATGAAAAAGCGATGCAACATGCAAATTGCCTCCAAAATTGGAGCATGCGACGGCGCTCCGCGACTACTTTGCATTGGTGTTTGACTGGGTCGGCGGTGGTGCCGCATAGTGCTCGCCGCGCACAGGCAAGCCATCCCCCTCAAAAAATACAATTTACACTTTGGCTCTAAATATGGAGCATGCGTAAAGACCTCTGTTTTCTGGGCTGTCATCTATTTCACGGCTCTTCAAAATATCACAGTTTATCAATGGCGGAACCGCCCTTCTCATGGAATGCTCAGCACTTCGCTTCAGGGGTGCTCAAGATCCTGAACTCCTCGGGGCCAAATCCCCAGGCACCTGGGGACCCTTTTGGTTCCCCGCAGCTGGCGAGTTTGGCGCGGCTGGAGCACGTGGTGCAGCTGGCGCGTTTGGGCCTCCAGGGCGCCTGGTGCACGCCTGGAACCCGCGTCGCGCGTGGCATGCGCAGCTTTGCTAGGCGATCTGCTGAAACACGGGTGCTTCGGGGATGGACAGACCCCCCTTTAGTACAACGTGGTTTAGTGATAACGACCTGAGGTCCAAATCTGGCGGGCGCGAGCCTGGAAAATAACGGCCACGGCGTCCTCTCGAGGACCGAAAACGGACAATTCACTAATCGACGTGTCACTGTTGGGGGTTCTGTCCGCCCCCGAGTGCTACTGCATGTGTTGGGAGGGCGGGTGGGGGTGAGCTAGACGGCCTGCCATCTAGAGGAGGGCAGCTTGACCCCACCCCCCCGTCCCCCCCTTTGGGCCTGGACCCCTCGCCGCGGGGATGGCGCCTCGCCAAGGGTGCCCGGACACTGAAAGCGGCCGGTCTGCGGCAGGAGCAGGTCGGCGAGCCGCGCGCCGCCCGTGGGCGTGGGAACGGAGCATCCCTGCGGCCGTGCCCTCCGCGCGTGGATATCTCTGCACGCTGGCGTTCCTGGTCGCCCAAGTTGCGCGGGAAGGTGCCAGCTAAAATTTCGCCCGGAGCAGCGTGCCCGCGTGCGCGCAGCTCGTCGCTCCAGCACCCAATGGCACCGCCATCTGCAGCAGGCCCCGCGGCGATGGGCTGTCTTGCGATGGGCCACCAGGAGCTGCGTGGCCTCCGCTGACGCCCATGCCCCAGCGTCGCTTCCGAAGTTTTTGGGGCAGTCGCTGCACCAGATGACCGCATTCCGCAGTTGCTTGCCAATTTCGAAGCGGACGTCGTTGTCGCGGAGCCTGGGAGGGCCCACGGCAATCCCAGGCAGCGGGGCACATGGAGGGCCAGAGGTCCCGCCCTGAGGTGGAGATCCCGCCGCCCACGTGCGCCACGGCCTCGGAGGCCCCAGGGGTAGCCCTAGGGCAGTCCTAGTGGTAGGCCCGCCCTAGGGGTAGCCCCAGGGTAGCCCTGGGGGTAGGCCCGAGGGGTAGGCCTAGGGTAGTCCTCGGTGTAGGCCCTTAGCCCTAGGGGTAGGCCCTAGGGGTAGCCCTAGGGTAGCCCTAGGGGTATGCCCTAGGGTAGCCCTAGGGTAGCCCTGGGGGTAGGCCCTAGGGGTAAGACCTAGGGGTAGCCCTAGAGTAGCCCTTGGGGTGGGCCCCAGGGGTAGGCATAGTGTAGCCCTAGGGGTAGGCCCTAGGGGTAGGCCTACGGTAACCCTGTGGGTAGGCCCTAGGAAAAGGCCTAGGGTAACCCTGGGGGTAGGCCCCAGGGGTAGGCCTAGGGTAGCCCTGGGGGTAGGCCCCATGGGGTAGGCCTAGGGTAAACCTTCCTTCCGGTGCCTATAAGGAACACCGAGGGGACTGTCGTGGGAAGGATGGGTCCTAGGGGCAGTGCACCCACCCCTTAGCCTCAGACAGGCAATGATGACAACGACTTCGTTACAAACATGATGAACCGATCCGCTCTGAGATCTTGCTGATGACAAGAGCACCATTGAACTTTGCGCACTCCCGCAGGTCATCGCTACAGTGGCAAGCACATCCGAGGTTCTTTTGAGGATCGATAGCTCGCTTTGGACCTGGGCCTCCGCACTGAGCACGAACGCATCGGGATTGCCCCTGGAACGTCGACTCAGCCACGATCTGCGTGACGCGTTCTTTTGGCAGGCGGGCGATGATAGGAGGGGGCGAAGGTGTGAGGGGAAGGGCGCCCCTCCTCCGCCCTGTTCCAACTCCTCCGCCTCGTCTTCTCGCTGACGCACGCTCCGCGTCCGCACAAACCCTGACCGATCGTGGTGGTGCGTGCAGCGCGCGGCAGGCTCGGCATCGAAGCGAAGGCAATGCTGTGCCTCTGGCTCACAGCGGGCGCCTCTCCCCCGATGGTGCGGTCACCAGGGGCTCCCGGGTTCCCGAGCAGGCGCCGTGAGCACTTGGCAGAAGGACGGGCCCATCCTTCACGCGCCCTGCTCAATCATCACGGCCCTAGGATCTGATTCGCTGGCGCTTGCGACTGTTCAGTCGGACGCATAGCAACGGGATGGGTCCGCAGTGCACTCTTCCGATGTCTAGGGCCAGGCACGAATGTGCAGACCGTGCTTCTCGCGGCCCGTTCCCGAAGCGCCCAATAGGAAGCATGTGTCCCCAAACGAGGCTTCGCCTATCAAAGACCCTTCCTTGTTTTGACAAACAAATGTCAGGGGATCTACTGACCCGAGCCAATCCAGATCCGGGTCAATCGAGCTGCGCGGGAGCTCCAGGCAGGATGCCGCACCCAAACCCGGGTCAGTACACCCCTGGCTCTGAAGGATCCAGCAAGATCCGGCACTCTGGCTGACCCCCGTTTGCACTGACCCCCGCCTCCTGAGCCCCAACGTTGGAAGCTCCTCGGCGCTGTTCGTCGATCTTATGCTTGGCAATGGTGGCCCCCGGCGTTGCTCGGGGCTCCTCAGAGCTCCTCGGCGCTGCCTGGTGATGCTGAGTACTTCCAAGCAGTGCCAGGCAATGCCAAGCAATGCCAAGCGGATCGAGGCAATGCCAAGCAAGTGCAGGTAATGCCAGGCAACTCCAAGCAATGCCAAGCGGCGCCAAGCAATGGCCAGCAGCTCCAAGCAGTGCCAGGCAACGGCAATCAATGCCAAACGTTGAGAAGCAAGCCCGACCAATGCCAAGCAATGGTTCGAATTGCACTGGTTCGATCTGCACTGGAGATAGCGTGGAGACAGCACCAGGAGAAAGAGCAAGGCGGAGGAACCACGAAGATGGACGAGGAGGAGGACAAGAAGCGAGGAGCAAGAAACAGTGGGAACTATGAGGGGAAACCAGGGGCGACGCGAGGACCCAGCAGGAGCGAGGAGGGACCGAGGACGACGCGACGAGGAACGAGGAGGAACAAGGAGGAACGAGGAGGTGTCGAGGGGTTAAGGGGCGAGCATCGACGAGGAACGAGGAACGAGGAGAGGGGAGGACGAGAGGAGGGGGGCAGGGGCCTCAAGGCAGTCGAAGATGGTCAGAGGGAAGCTGCAGTGCCCGCCTGGCAGCCGCGACGGCGCAGTCGTCGGCGGCGGCGTCGTCGCGATCGTTGTCGTGATCGTCGTCCTCGTCCGCGTCAGCGTCGACGTCGCTGTCGTCGAGCATGGATCCTCGTCTTCGCCCTCCTCCCCATCCTCCTGCTCCTCCTCCTCCTCATCCTCCTCCTCCCCTTCCTCCTCCTCTCCTCCTCCTCTTCCTCCTCATCCTCCTTCTGCCGCCCGCCCGCCCGCCCGCCCTCCCTCCGTCCCGTTCTCCCTCACTCTCTGCCTCCCCATCTCCCTCCCTGCCTCCCTGCCTGCCTGCCTCCCTGCCTCCCTGACTCCCTGCCTCCCTGCCTTCCTGCCTCCCTGCCTCCCTCCCTCCCTCCCTCCCTCCCCACCTCCTCCCATCCCTGCCGCCACCTCCTCCTCCTCCTCCTCCTCCTCCTCCTCCCCCTCCGCCTCGTCCTCGTCGTCGTCCTCCTCCTCCTCCTCCTCCTCCTCCTCTTCTGTGTCTTCTTCTTCTTCGTCTTAATATCCGTCTTGTTCTTATACGTAGTAATAGTATTATTATGATTAGTAGTATTAGTCTTCTTCGTCGTCTTCGTCTTCCTCTGCCTCTTCCTCTTCCTCTTCCTCGTCCTCTTCATCCCCCTCCTCCTCCTCCTCCGCCTCCTGCCTCTCCTCCTCCTCCTCCGCCTCCTCCTCCTCCGCCTCCTCTTCCTCCCTCCTCCTCCTCCTCCTCCTCCTCCTCCTCTCTCCTCCTCCACCTCCTCCCCTCCCTGCCGTCACCTCCTCCTCCTCCTCCTCCTCCTCCCCCTCCTCCTCCTCCTCCTCCTCCTCCTCCTCCTCCTCCTCCTCCCCCCTCCTCCCCCTCCTCCCCCCTCCCCCTCCTCCCCCTCCTCCTTCCTCCTCCTTCGCCTCCTCCTCCTCCTCCTCCTCCTCCTCCTCCTCCTCCTCCTCCTCCTCCTCTCCTCCTCCTCCTCCTCCTCCTCTCCTCCTCCTCCTCCTCCTCCTCCTCCTCCTCCTCCTCCTCCCTCCTCCTCCTCTCCTCCTCCTCCTCCTCCTCCTCCTCCTCCTCCTCCTCCTCCTCCTCCTCCTCCTCCTCCTCCTCCTCCTCCTCCTCCTCCTCCTCCTCCTCCTCCTCCTCCTCCTCCTCCTCCTCCTCCTCCTCCTCCTCATCCTCCTCCTCCTCCTCCTCCTCCTCCTCCTCCTCCCTCCTCCTCCTCCTCCTCCTCCTCCTCCTCCTCCTCCTCCCCCTGCCCCTCCTCCTCCTCCTCCTCCTCCCCCTGCCCTCCTCCTCCTCCTCCACCTCCCCCTCCCCCTCCTCCTCCACCTCCCCCTCCGCCTCCTCCTCCTCCGCCTCCTCCTCCCCCTCCTCCTCACCACCACCACCACCACCACCACCATCATCATCATCATCATGATCATCATCATCATCCATCATCATTCATCATCATCATCATCATCATCAGCAGCAGCAGCTCATCGTCATCATCATCATCACCATCATCATCTCATCATCATCATCAGCATCATCATCATCATCATCATCATCATCATCAGCAGCAGCAGCATCATCATCATCATCATCATCATCATCATCATCAGCATCATCATCATCATCATTATCATCATCAACATCATCATCAGCAGCATCATGATCATCATCAGCAGCATCATCATCATCGTCATCACCACCACCACCACCACCATCATCATCATCATCAGCGTCATCAGCAGCGTCATCACCATCACCATCATCATCATCAGCAACATCATCATCATACGCATCATCCGCAGCATCATCATCATCATCATCATCATCATCATCATCATCATCATCATCCTCAGCAGCATCATCAACAATCATCATCATCAACACCATCATCATCATCAGCATCATCAGCAGCAGCATCAACATCATCAGCAGAAGCAGCATCAGCATCAGTATCAACAGCATCAGCATCATCACCATCATCATCATCCTCAGCATCATCATCATCATTAGCATCATCATCATCATCAGAATCATCATCATCGCCAGCAGCATCCCCATCGTCATCATCACCATCATCATCATACTCATGGTCATCATCATAAGCATCATCATCGTAATCATCAGCACCATCATCATCAGCGTCAGCATGATCTTCGTCGTCAGCATCATCACCACCACCATCATCATCATACTCATCATAAACATTAGCATAACACTCATCATAATCCTCAACCTCACCCACACCACCACGGCCACAATCAGCATCATCATCAGCATCATCATCAGCATCATCATCATCGCCATCATCATCGCCATCACCATCACCAGCATCATCATCACCAGCATCAGCAGCATCATCATCAGCATGGTCATCATCATCAGCATCATCAGTATCATCCTCAGCCTCTTCATCATCATCATCATCAGCATCATCACCATCATCATCGTCATCGTCACGATCATCATCATAGCCAGCATCAGTATCATCATCAACATCCTCATCCTCACTCTCATCCTCATCCTCATCATCATCAGCAGCATCATCGTCATCCTCATCGTCATCATCGTCATGGTCATTGCCATCGTCATCGTCACCGTCATAATCATCATCTTCGTCGTCAGCATCGTCGTCACCATCATCATCATCATCATCGTCATCAGCAGTATCATTATAACCATCGACAGCATCATCATCATCAGCATGATCAACACCACCATCAACATCATCATATTCATCATCATCAACGTCCTGATCCGCATCCTCATCAACATTCTAATCAGCATCATCAGCATCATCAGCATTATCGCCATCGTCTTCATCATCATCAGCATTATCGGTATCTTCATAATCATAATCCCCATAGTCAATCATCGTCATGGTCACTGCCATCGTCACTGCCATCGTCATTGTCATCATAATATTCGTCGTCACCATCATCAGAATCAGCATCATCAGCATTATCATGATAACTATCGTCAGTACTATCATCATCATACTCATGATCATCACCATCATCAGCATCAACATCATATTCATCATCAGCATCCGCATCCGCATTCCCATCCACATCCTAATCAGCATCGTCGGCATCATCAGCATTTATCGTCATCTTCATCATCATCCGCATTATGGTAATCTGCATAATCATAATCCTCATCGTCATCATCATGGTCATTGCCATCGTCATCGTCATCATCCCAATAATCAGCATCATCATCATCATCATCATCATCATCATCATCATCATCATCATCATATTCGAAGTCAGCATCGGCGTCACCATCATAATCAGCATCCGCATTATGATCAGTATCATGGTCAGCATCGTCACCATCGTCATCATCGCCATCATCAGCAGCATCATCATCAGCATAATCAGCATCATCAGCACTATCACCAGCATCATCATAATCATCTTTATCCTCATCCTCATCGTCAATATCATCCTCCTCCTCGTCATCCTCCTCATCCTCATGCTCGTTCTCATCCTTATCATTATCATCCACGTCTTCTTCATCATCATCATCATCATCATCATCATCATCAGCATCCGCACCATCAATTTTATCAGCATCATCATCATGATCAACCTCATCGTTCTCACCCTCATCGTCATCCTCCTTATCATTCCCAGCATCATTGCCATCATCATCATCGTCATCACCGTCATCACCGTTATCATCATCATCATCATCATCATCATCATCATCATCAGCATCAGCATCATCATCATCATCGTCGTCATCGTCGTCGTCGTCACCGCCATCGTCATCACCATCACCATCATGACCATCATCATCCTCATTTTCATCCGCATGCGCATACGCAGCCCCTATCGTCATCCTCATCCTTACCCTCCATCCTCATCTCCATCTTCTTAGTCTTCGTCCGCCTTGCCCCTCCCCCCCTCCCCGCGCGAGCGCTCCTGCGCGCGCGGGGGGCGCGCGCGAAAGGTGCTCTCTTCTCCCCATCCATCTCCCATCCCTGTCTCTCCTCCAGCAGGAGCACACGGTTGGCGAGGCCTTGCCTGGTGCTGCAGCACGGTCTTCAGCCGACTCAAGTCGGCGGACACTGTCCGAACGGAAGGGTCAAGTCAAACTCAGGGTCCTCTTGGTTACGTTCGCCTTGGCCGAGGTGGGCGATGGAGGGTGACCGGCCCAGGAGGGGGAAACATTGACGTGGAGTCTGGCCCCGCCGCATCTGCTGAGTCCACCACGCCGCGTGACCGCTGCCCACCCGCGGGTTGCTAGCGGCTCGGCGCGGAGGGGGGCACGGAGAACGAGGAGGCGGAGGCCAGAGGAGGAGGAGGAGGAGGAGGAGGAGGAGGGGCGAACGTCGGGAGGCCAGAGGAGGAGGAGGAGGAAGAGGAGGAGGAGGAGGAGGAGGGGCGAATGTCGCTTTGCGGGGACGTCATGTCGGGCTAGGCGCTGCCGAACGCCGCCCAACAGGTCCGCAGGGAGCCTCAGAGCGTGCCGAGCGGCGCAGATGCAGGAGGAGGATGGGGACCAGTACGAACACAAAGTTCTTTAACGATGTTGCAGTAAACCCTCCTTCTAAATTCCGGTTTCGTAGGCTCCTCGAAAATCGATCTTCACTGCGGGAAGAGCCCCGTTGAAAGACCGTTTGGACGTCTACAACCGTGCCAGCGCACCATACCTGGGACTCGAAAGTCGCGAATCAACGTTACCGCTGCGACCTGACGGTCCTACATCTTACCAGAGCACTATTTCCGAAACCACGCCGAAGGAGGAGGGGCAGGGACGCCCACCGACGAGGGGGGGAAGAGGGAGGTCCAGAGGTCCTTGCCGAATCCTGCATCTTTACAGGTCATGCACTTTCTCGCCCCGCTTGCCCCTCGATCAGTCAGGCGCGGCGGGGCTCCTCAGGTCCGCCACGTACCAAAAGGCCACGCCAGAGGAGATGGAGGAGGAGGAGAAGGAGGAGGAGGAGGAGGAGGAGGAGGAGGAGGAGGAGGAGGAGGAGGAGGAGGGAGAGAAGGAGGAGAAGGAGGACGAGGAGGAGGAGGAGGAGGACGACGACGAAAAGGAGGATGAGGAGGATGAGGAGGAGGAGGAGGAGGAGGAGGAGGAGGAGGAGGAGGAGGAGGAGGAGGAAGGGGAGGAGGAAGACGACGCGGGCAAGTTCCGCGCCGTCTGGGGGCGCGGGGCCAGCAAAGGCTGGCACGGCCACCCCCCGCACGCCCGCAGCCTGCGGAAGGGGGGCCCGGCAGCTGCGGCAGCCGGCGCGGGGAGACCCGAGCTCCCAACCAGCCGGCCCTCCAGCGCGGGCAGGACCGGCACTCGACCGCCCTTGAGCCTCCAACGTTCGGGCCTGCCTGGGGCCTGGCAGGAGTCGTCGGTCGACCTGTACTCTCCCGCGCGCCACTCGCACCTGCGGGCGCGGCCCTGCGGGCAAGACCCCGGCTCGCCCTCGGAAGCGTGGCGACTCCAGGAGGAGCAGGGCTCCTCGCCGTCCGCGCGGAGGAACCAGCCGTCCTTCCGCCGCCCCGTGCTCGCTGAACCCTGCTTCTCGTGCTTGGTCCTGGCCCACTGCGGCGCCAGCGCCGAATCAGAGGCGCCCGCGAGGGCCGCCGCCGGCTCCGCCGGGGCGCCTGCGGGCGCCGGGCCCGCGGGCGCCTGCAGGCGCCACGCGGCACAACTTACCCACGAGCTCGTACCACCAATTGGCATACGGCCCCGCGTCGGACTTGGCACTTTCCATGGCCACCGCCTCCCACGGGCGTTCGGGCACGGAGCTGCCGCGGCAGGCACGCTCAGCGACCTCCGATTCGATGCGCCTGCGACTGCGCCCCCATCTCTCGGACCTCATCTCGTCATTCGCGCGGGAGAGGATGCCCGAGTGGCTCGGGAAAGCCACGCTGGGGAGACGCCTCCCCTCCCGGGCAAGCACGCCTGCAAAATGAGCATGTCAGTGCGGAGCGCCCTCCAACACTGCCTCCACGCGTCGAAGGAAGCCGGGCCTCTACCTGGCGCATCACAAGCTCGCCCCCCACGAACACCTGCGCGCGAAGCAGAGCAGTTTTTGCTGCTTTCCGAACGGCCCCCAGACCGCCAGGTCAGCGTAGGGCGCGGAATCCTCCCCCAGCATCGCCGAGAGCGCCGACAGCTGCTCGTGGGAGGCCTCCTCGGGCTCCCAGGGAGGCCCCCCCTGCGCTTTCTCGAGCTCGACCGCAAAATGGCGAAGCTTGGGCCCCGGGGGCACCTCGGACCCACCATCATCACCTCGATCGACGAACTTCGAGAGCTTGAGCTTCCGCGTGGAATTGGTTCGCCGCAGCCGCGGGGCCCACGACCCCATGCGGCAACGCTGCGCTGCCCTCCGCGGGGCTCCTGCCGCTATAAGGGTCCCGAAGTCGGGCGGGCGCCGCGCCCCCGACCTCGGCGACCTCGGCCTGAGAAAACGAGCCAGGGAGCCTCTCTGCAGACCTGCGAGAAGGGTGCCATCCAGCGTGCACTGACTACCTACCAGACCACCCCAACCCAACCCGAAGACCCGAATTTGACCCGAATTTCGGGTTGGGGGGGGGGTACGGGTTCCATGTGTTTTTCTCAATGTTCCCCGACCCCCCCCCCACTGGAAATCGAGGATAAATTTGGGCCTTCGGGTTGGGTTGGGGTGGTTTGGCGGGTGGTGATGCACGTGTCAAGGGCTTCGTGAAATCCGCCGTGCGCAGCTTCAGCAGGTCCGTCTCTGACAACTCCTCGCAGAGGTGCCCCCGAGCTGCTCCACGGAGGCGGACACTGTCGCGGGGTTTGCGCCCAGGGTGGCGGTGAGCGCATGCCCCCGAGGAAGCACGGAGGCTGGCGGCCCGACGGTTTCGGCTCCCAGGCCGACGACCGCGGGGCGGGCTGCTGGAGTAGCAGGCAGAGAATCCCCTCCAACTGCCGCGCAATCCTCCCCCAGACACGCCATCGGATGTCCCCCCAAATGGGTCGAGGGAAGAGTGGGGCCCTCGTCCCCAAAACCCCCAAAGTCAAAATGATCACGGTGCCATCGGCCGATCCATTTGTTCCTGCGTGCATCCGTGCCTTCCCCCGCCCTAGCGCTGCCAGCGATAAAAATACAAAATCACAAGTTCCAGGCAATTGCAAAAAGACTTCCACACACTCATCATCCCCCTCCCCCTCCCCCTCCCCCTCACCCCCTCCCCCTCCTCCCGCATCCTCCTCCTCCTCCTCCTCCTCCTCTTCCTCCTCCTCTTCCTCCTCCTCATCCTCCTCCTCTTCCTCCTCCTCATCCTTCTGCTCCTCGTCCTCCTCCTCCACCTCCTCCTCCTCCGTCCTGCTCGTTATCCTCATCTCCCCCTCCTCCCCCTTTTCATATTCCTCCTTCCTACCACCTCCTGCCCCTTCTCAACAGCCTCAACCGCCCGCTCCTCTTCCTCCCCCCTCCAGCTGGGCATGGCTGGGCGAAGGGCGGCTGGCATGTGGCATCCCGGAACGGCATGAAGGACGGGCAGATGCCTGGCCGGCGCCCATTCGCCCCGCCTTCCCTGCCTCAACCATTCCCGTCCACCCCCCTTACTCGTAAAACCAACAAGTACCGATACTTACACTCCCCGGACCTCGCCCGAGGTGCGTTCTGACCAGGATTTCGAGGCGAATCCAGCGGTGCGACGAGGGCCACCCAGGAGGCTCAAACATAGGAAAACGGGCGAAGGGTAGCGCGATGGGTACCCTTTCCTCCTCCGACTTACATCCACTCCACTACCCTCCACTCCATGTCTTTGGACGCCCTGACTGGGCACGGAAAAGATGGGTACGATGCCCAACAACAACGATTGTCCAAGACAGACAACGGCCGCTGTTGGGCAGTCGGCCTTCTGTCTCAAATGGACAACGTCTGCGGCGGCTCAGACGGCGAGTCCCGTTCAAAACGACCAGGAACTGCTGTTGAGCATGTGAGCGTTGTCTTTTTCAGAGCTTCGACATTGGACGGAAGGGGGGGGAGGAGGGGGTCTGGTTCAGGACCTCTGCTTAGTGCGAATTTGTGCAACAGTGCGTCCTATGGCGGAGACTCCGCCTGCTCGAAACAGGCGCAACAAAAACAGCCAAGATCTACTCCATGGGGCGGGGGGAGTGGGTGGTGCGAGGCCCCGCGAGCATCGGCAAAACAATGAATAAGAAAACGACGACCATCATCGTAGCCATTCTGTCTGTACCCACGTCGCGCGAGCCGAATGTCCCTCCCCGTCCCTCCCATCCAAGTCCCTTTTCTTCTGGCCCTCCCGCATCCTCCTTCTCCTGCTCCTCCCCCTCCTCCTCTCCTCCTCCTCCTCCTCCTCCTTCTCCTCCACCTCCTCCTCCTGCTCCTCCTCCCGCTGCCCTCCCATCGCCTCCTCTCGCCAGTCCGAGTGTGTGTGTGTATGCAAGTATGTGCATGTGCAGGTGTATGTGTATGTGTATGTGTAGGTATATGTATGTGTGTGTATGTGTATGTGTATGGGTATGTGTATGTGTATGTGTATGTGTATGTGTATGTGTATGTGTATGTGTTTATGGGTATGGGTATGTGTATGTGTATGTGTATGTGTATGTGTATGTGTATGTGTGTGCATGTGTATGTGTATGTGTATGTGCATGTGTATGTGTTTGTGTATGTGCTTGTGTATGTGTATGTGTGTATGTGTGTATGCATGTATGGATGTATGGATGTATGTATAGACGTGTGTATGTGTATGTGTGTATGCGTGTATGGTTGTGTATATGTCTGAATATGTGTGTATGTACATGTGTATGTATGCGTACGTGTATATGCATACGCATATGTGTATGTATACGTATGTGTATGTGTATGTGTGTATGAGAATGTGTATGTAAATGTATATGCGTGTGAAAATGTGTGTATGAAACGTGGTTGTAGCTGCAGTTGTATGTGTATGTGTACATGTCAATGTATGTATGGGTATGTGAAGAGGTATATGCAAAAATACATGTATATGTGGATGTACATGTACGTGTGTATGTAGATGTATGATTGTATGTACCAGTGTATGCGTATATGTATGTATGTATGTATGTATGCATGTATGTATGTATGCATGTGTGGTTGTACGTATGTTTGTATGCATGTATGTATGCATGTATACATGCATACATGCGTGCATGTAGGCATACATGTTCATGCATGCGTGTACGTATGCATGTATGTGTGTCTGTATGTACGCATGTAGGTATGTATGTGTGTAGGTATGTATGCAGGTACGTATGTATGTATGTCTGTTGTGAATGTATGTGCGCACGTATGTATGTATGTATATGCGTATGTATGGACGCATGCATGCATGTGTGTATGTGTATGCATGCATATGTGTATGCATGCTTGTTTGTATGTATGTGTGAATGTATGCATGTATGTATGCATGTAGGTATGTATGCATGTGTATGTGCATGCATGCATGCAGGTATGTGTATCTAGGCATTAATGCATGTATATATGCATTGATATACGGGTGTATGCCTGTATGCATGTATGTATGGATGGATGGATTGGTAGATATAAGGATGGATTCCTGGTTGCATGGATGCATGTGCGTATGTCTGCGTGCATATATGTATACGTGCATGTGTGAATGCATGGGGATGCATGCATGTGTAGTGTGTGTGTATATATGTGTATGTGGATGCGTGCGCGTGTGCGTGTGCATGTGTGTGCATGGGCTCGGTCGGGGGGTCCGCGGGCGGCTCGTCGATCGAGGCGGGCGGGCAGTGGCACGCTCGCCGCGTCTCGCCCTTGGGGCAGCCGGAAGCCACTGCTCTCAGCTGCGCATTGGCTCTGTGCGCAAGGCACACCGTCGCTACACGCTCATTTTCTGCTGGGCTGGTCACGGTCGGCGAGCAGGGCTCTCATCCGCTCGGGCCCCTTCCACGGAAGGCCCCAGGACGCAGAAGGTGGCAGTTCATGACAGTCCTCCTCCTTCTCTTCCTCATCCTCCTCCTCTTCCTCCTCTTCTACCTCTTCCCTCCTTTCATGTCTCCTTACACACGTATAACTCCAAGAAGCAAGAATCACTGAAGCGTCGTCCAGGATTTGAGCGATCTTGGAGTTCGTCGCTTTTGTAAGGTTCTGACGGCCCACGACGGCCCAAGAGAAGAGGCGTCAAAAAGGATCCCAACACAGCCCAAGAGGCACCCAGTAGGCCCAAAGACGGGGCAAGAAAGCCCCAAGATGGCCCAAGAGAGCCCCGAGACGGCCCCAAGATGGTCCAGAGACAGCCCAAGAGGACCCCAAGAGGGCCCCAAGTGGGCCCTACAGAGCCCCAACAGGTCCGCAAGACAGCCTCCGAAGGCGTCAGGAGAGACAAAAGCTCCTTAAGGCGGCCAAAGGGAGCCCCTAGCAGCCGGAAGAGGCCTCTAAGGCCAAGGATCCCAGGAGGGTTTCAGAGAACCCCACAAGACCACCAACTCCTCCTCCTCCTCCTCCTCCTCCTCCTCCTCCTCCTCCTCCTCCTTTGAGCTGCGAGCTGTTGGCTAGAGCGTCAATCCGACGCAGCCAACCTTCCCTCCACCTCCTCCTCCTCCTCCTTCTCCTCCTGATCCTCCCATTTCTTCGTCCGTCTCCTCCTCCCTTTTCCTCATCCTCCTCTACCGTTCTCCTCCTCCTCCTGTTCCTCCAGATCCTCCAGATCCTCCTCCAGTTCCTCCTCATCCTCCGCCCCTTTTCTGTTCCTCCTCCCTGTTCCCTGTTCATCCTCCTCCTCCTCCTCCTCCTCCTCCTCCTCCTCCTGCTTTTCCTCCTCCCCACTCCTCCTCCCCCCTTTTCCTCCTCCCCCATTCCTCCCCCCTGGCCCGCCCGAAGACAAGCCGAACTGCCACCTCCTGCGGCCTCGCCTCCCGAGGCGGGGCTCGGCCGTGGCCCCCACTCCGCCAGCGGGGCCTGGCCCACAGAGCACGGCACACTTAAAGGGAAATTAGGACACACAAATAAATACACACAAATAAAACTATTCCCCATATTTTCCCATATCTTCGGGGTTTTGGTCTTCCCCCCCACGTCCCATATTTTTGCATATCTTCCTGGGAGTCGACGAGTAATTGTGTCTGTGTGTTTCTTTTCCCCTGAACATTTCCCCCTGAACATTGTACTGCCACGGGGAACACAGGATAAGAAACGAAGGGGCAAGACGAAGCCAGGACGAGGACAAACTCGCCGGCCCAACGGGCCAGAGGCGTGCTAAGATCTCCGGTAACTGGTTAACAATTCTTCTAGTTCGCGCGCGCGGGGCGGCCCCTGGGGGTCCCCCGGCGATAAGTACCCCGACCGCAGCCCGGGAAGGTCTACTCAGAGATGGTGTTGAGGGCCTTTTTTCGACACCCCTCACGAGGATTTTGGCCTCCGAGGGGGGTGCACTCGACTACCCCGCCCCAAGAGGCCCCCAAGAGCCCCCCAAGAGGCCCAAGGGGGCCCCAAGACGCCGCCAAGGAGCCCCAAGAGACCCCCAAGAGGCCCCCAAGAGGCCCCTAGGAGGCCCCAAAGAGGCCCCCAAGAGGCTTCAAAGAGGCCCCATAGAGCGCTCGAGGGCCGGCGGAATGAGCGAAGCGATTAAATTCAGCCCTGAGACCCCAGGACGTACATGGTTTTTTTGGCGTGGGAACGTCACGCTGTCCATCGCAGAATCATCGAGACTCAAGAAACGCAGAGCACCCTGGAGGCAAGCAGGGTGTTACTTGGCATGGGTCTCCATTGTAAATTCGGATGGGGATACATCGGGAATCTCTGAGATCCGCGGCTGTGGGGCATGTCTCGGGCGCCGCGGCCTTCTCGGAGCGTTCTGGAGCGCTCCGAGAGCGTTCCGGAACGCTCTGGAACGGACTTATCCTCGTCCCAGCCCCGTCCGAAGTGGCTCTTAGCGACAACCCCGGTCGCCAAGGATGAGAAACCAAGGGGCTCTTAGCGACGAAGGGCTTCTTCGGATAAGGAACGCAAGATAAAGAGCGAAGGGTTCGCGATAACGCTCGTGACCAGCCCCGCCCCCCCCTCCTCCCTCCCCCCAGTCACGCCCGTCATCGCCAGGGTATTAACATGAGGGATCCAAGAACCCGGCACGGCGCTCGAGTTAAACTGTATTCTGACGCGCGCGCAAAACTTTCCCCTGCGCCTGGCTGCAACCACTACATCCTGCACGTCCTGCTCCTCCTCAAACTCCTCCTCCTCCTCCTCCTCCTGCTCCTCCTCCTCCTAGCTAACCCCCGCCCTCCTCCTCATCCTCCTCCTCGTCCTCCTTCCTCTTCCTTCCTCCTCCTTCCTCCTTTCTGCTTCCTCCGTCCTCCTCCTCGCCATCATAATCGTGCCTCTACATCCTTCTTCCCATCGTCATGTCCCTCCTGCACGACGGCGCACACGTGTGAAGAATCCGACGCGAGCGAATTGGATCCCTCCCTGGGGGCCGTGGATACGTAAAAATACATGCTCCACGCGCACGCGCCAGGTGCAAGTTGCCTCCCCCCAACCCCCCCTCCGAGCACCTATCTTCACATTAGAGAATCCGCCACGCCAAAGGTGGGTCTCCTCCTGGGGGCCGTGGACATGTAAAAAAACGTGCCCCGTGCGCACGCGCCAGCTAAGTTGGGTCCCTCGCCGGGGGGGCCGTGGACAAGCGAAACAAAATCTTAGCACCTCAATAGTTTTTGGGTGAGTCCGGGGGGGAGGCCCTTGAAGTCGGGGAGGGTCCTGTAGTCCGCGCACAACGCAGACAACGCGCTGCGCACGAGCGCGCGCGCAATCCCGTCGGCAAGCAGTGCGGCGATTCTGCTGGAAGCGCGCGCGCGCGTGCGAGGGGCCCTTCTCCGAGACAGAGACCCTAACATCCGTCACTGGCAAGCCGTAGCACCTGCTGTGCTGGGCGGGGGTGACTGTAGTCCGTGGGGCGTCCATGTAGTACGGGGATGGTTCCCGCAGCCCGGGTCGGGGGCCCTTGTAGTCCGGGGGGGGTCCTTGTAGTCCGGGGGGGTCCCTTGTACTCCAGGGGGCCTTGTAGTCCGGGGGCCCAAGCCTATTGAGGTATTCGGAGTACGTGCACTGCACGCACGCGCCAGGCGCATGTTGGGTACCCCCTCCGCGCACGTATTTTTTATCGGGGCCATGCACACGTGAATATACATGCCCCGCGCGAGCGCGCCAAACGCATGTTGGTTGTTCCCGTCCGCGCACGTATTTTATGCGTGAAGAATCCTGCGGGCTAGGTTGGGTCTCTCGCTGGGAGCCGTGGACACGTGAATACACATGCCCCGCGCGCACGCGCCAGGCGCATGTTGGATCCCCTCCCCGCGCACATATTCTGCGTGTGAAGAATCCAGCAGGCTCAAGTTGGGTCCCTCGCTGGGGGCCGTGGACGCGCGAAAACGGGCGCCCCGCGCGCACGCGCCGGGCGCATGTTGGGCCCCCCTCCGCGTGCTCACTTCCACGCGGGAAGAATCCGACGCGCCCCAAATTGGGCTCTGGGCGCCGTGGGCACGAGCAAACACCTGCCCCCGGCGGCGCGCCTGGTGGGAAGCGAGACGGGGCGGGCCTTCCAGGAAGGCCCGCGGGTCCCCCGATCTTGTGCAAACCGAAAACACTGAAGGCCTCCCAGAGGGCCGAAAACCTTCTAAGAAGCCCCGCCGCCGTCTGAGAAGGCACTCCCCTTCCCGGTGTTCCCCCCCTCCCCCCCCAACCTGTTTCCCCCCCCCCATGTTGGGGAAACCGAAAGGCACTGACACCGTTACCCCCGGGACCTCTCCCGAGGCGCGTTCTTGCCAAGACTTCGAAGCGAATCCGGCAGTGGCGACGAGGGCCTCCCAGGAAGACCCCCAAAAAGGGAAAACGGACGACGGGGTAGAGGTATGGGTACGATTTTTCCTCCGACCCACCCTTCTTCTTCGCACCTCCATCCTGGACCGTCCACGCCCGGCCGCAGACGCGACACTCCGGGGGGCGGCAGGCGCGCCGTGGAACGGCGAGAAGGCGCTCTCCGCGTCCCTGCCCAGCGCCATCACCTCGCGGCCGCGCGCCCGCCCCGCCCACGCGACGGCACGCGGCCACCTTGCTGCCGCGAGGAGCTCGGCGACAGGCCCCCGACAGCGAGCCCGTGCGTTCCTGGGCGGGGGTGGGCGATCAGGAAAAAACAGGAGGAGCAGGAGTCGGAACTCAACCGAGGAGGAGGAGGAGGAGGAGGAGGAAGAAGAGGAGGAGAAAGAGAAGGAGGAGGAGGAGAAGGAGGAGGAGGAGGACCGTCACTTGGCTGCTGAAGGAAGCTAAGGGTTGGCCGACCCGACCATAACCCGAAACCTCGTGGCGCTGAGCCACCTGTCTCAACCACTGCGGCCGAGGCAACGCCAGAGCCCCAGAGACGGCAGATCGCTGCCGACGCTGAAAAGGGCGATGAAGGGCCCTGTCCGCGGGAGAACACACCTTCTCCCTGAGGCGGGGTGCCTGACACACGCGCAGACACAGCGCGCGCACGCGCACGCACGCACACGAGACAGTCGCGCGGCGACGCCAGGACGACGAGGCGCAGCCACCCCTGGTGTAGAGAACGCCAGGACGGCGCCAAGCCTCGTTCGTGGCGTGGACCAATCTAGCAACAGAGGGCGCAAGGGTCGCCTTGAGCCGACTTCAAACGTGACCTGAGGCCACGCATCGCCCCACGAGTCTTGGGGCCGAAGGCCCTCGGCGGGAGCCCGATCCCGACCAAAGCAACTCGAAACCAGAAGGCTGGAAAGGTTGGAAGAAGTGAAACGGCCACTAGGCCACCAAGGTGGGGAGGCCTCTTCCTGCCTGGCTTGGGTTGCTTCTCTGAGTAGCTGCGTCGGCGGAACAGGAGGGAGGCCGAGCACGATCGGGCTGGCCGCGGCACTCTTGGGGCGACGGCCCGACCGCGGCCGCCGCAGCTGGAGCTTTCCCCCGTTGTGGGCCGGTCTTACACGACAGTTACCAGAAAGACCTCTCGAGTTGCCTTCCTTGAAAGATCCACGCGCGTGACGCGCTCAGATGCTCGCGGGCTGCTCTGGGCGCTCAGAAAAGTACACGTTATGCCCTCGAGGGTTGGAGGCAAGGCTGGATATATGGGGCAGTTTCCAAGGCAATCCATGGCCGCGTGCCGCTCCGCCATTGCTTTGATCGAGCGGACGCGGGCGCGGCAAATCGCGCATGGGCGCTGGCCCTTGACAATCACCCAGACGCGGGCCCCCGGGAGCACTCGAGGGCCCTCGGGAGGAGGGGAAGGGGGGGGGGGCAGATGGCGGGGTCCCAGGGCCCTAAGAGGCCACGGCCGATGCAGCCCCCGAAGGAGGGGGGAGAAGCTCTTGACGGGCTCGGCCAGCGTCTCGTTCCCACGCGGGCTATCGCGGGCAACTCTCCGAGGGTTTCTAGCAGCGTATCAGGTGTTTCTTAAGCCGAGCCGCGTCACCTCGGTGCTGTTATTCTTCGGCGAGACTGGGTTGACCGCCGAGATTCGCGGCGGCCTCGGCTACTCTGTTAGCGGCATCGCTGCCGCGCGCTAGGCGGCATTCTTCACTGCGCGGGGCCAGGACGTCAAAGTTCTGGCGGGCCTTGACTCTCTGGAGTCTGGGGCCGAGGTCGCAATACCCTGCGCCCGCGAGAACATTGGCACCATGCTGTGCGTTTTTGCGCGGGTGCCCAGCGCTGCCGCGCACCTGCAGGACCCCTTTTGTGTAATTCGAGTGTGTATATATATATATATATATATATATATATATATATATATATATGCATATGTATATGTATATATCTATGTATATATACATATATAGATATACAAATATATATAACTACGGGGGAGAGGCGGCCAGCCGCGACAGCGGCAAAATGTTCGGCAGCACCAGAGGCCTAAGATCACAAGGCTCCGACGCGGCCGCCGATCGCGGCAACCTCCTCTCCGTCAACCATGCAAACAGCGGCAAAACCTGCAACGTTGAAATTGTAGCGCCCGCGGCGCGTGCAACTGCCATCCAAGACGCCCCCCACGAAAGCTCCACCAGGCCCTACATTCGGGTCTCGACACCAAAACCGAACGGATTCCCGACCAGTGCCAGGCGGTGGGCCACCCGCGAGCTCGGCTGAGAACGGGGGGCTATGGTGGGGGGGAGGTGCTCGGGATGGGGTCTTTCAACCTAAGAAGCCCCCCAGCGGCTAAATCCGGCCTAGCGCCCTCGGCCCAAGGGCGCTCCTGGAGGCGGTGGTGAAAATCATCTCCGCGGAGGCCGCAGGGGCGCCCTTGGGGCGCGTCGTGCGCGGCGGCTTCGGCACGCTCCATAATCCGTATACTCTGGGCGACGAGGGCAAGGAGGGCGACGCGCCGCTGCTTGGACAGACTAGGCGAGCTGAGCACAGAGCGGACGGCTGAGACCTGAAGGTGTTCGCCCGGGCACCCCGTCTTGGCGGCAGCACGTTCGGCCAACTGATCATGCCAGGCAATCTCGAAGAGCTTGGCCCCGCGCCCTGGGGGCGCCCCCAGGAGGGGGCATTCCAGTCCGGCAGGAGACGCAAACCTGAAAGGGCCCTGGAAACTCCACCCCACCCTGGCCTGCGAGAGGACAGCGGCACCCAGGGGGCCCCTGCAGGAGCCTCAATTTTTGGCGGCCCAGGACACAAAATCTTTGCACCCCACGCGCGCAACTGCTGGAGGCCAACGACAGCCGTCGCAGGGCCGGCGCTGGCCCCCCAGACAAGACGGCGCCAAAGAAGGGCAGGTCCCAAGCCTGTTTTCCACAAGGGGTCCTGGAGGATGAGTAGGGCGAGGGCGCGGCTGCTGGGGGCGCATCTCGGACCTGCCGCCGCGAGATGCGGCGCCCAGGCCTGTTCGCGCATCGCGCTGTCGACGCCTGCGACCTCAACTCCAATGGAGGCGGCCGCGGTCAGGCCAGCATCGCACAACTTCTCACCATTACCTCCAGCGTGCTCGATCATGTTGATGTGGACCAAGCGCTTCTGTATTTTCTGAAGCGGATCTTTGAGCTCGCGACTTTTCCCCCTTCTCCTTCGGGGCCGCCCGGGCCCGCTGTCAACGCCGAAATCGGGCCCCAAGGCACCCGCGGAGGGCCTCGCGAGCGCCCCGAGGGCCTTTCGGAGCTAGGTTTGGAGAACTTGGCAGGAGACAGAAAAAAAACCTGACTTTTCTTGGTGGCGGCCTGGTACTTCAACTCGTGCGTGATGCAACTGGCTAAAGAACGGGCGGCGATATTCAGCTGGCTGGCGATTAGCTCGCAACTTCTGGCACAGCACTGCAGCAGGAGGTCATCGATGAACACTGAGAGTCTGGTGCAGCTGCGCGCGCGCCCACTGGTCGAGGGAGGCGAAAACCTATATTTGCATTCGGTACGTAGCCCACCCACGCCCAGTAATGATGCCCCACCCGCGCTTTACCGACACTGGCACACACACACATCTCGATGAGCAACATACCTCGAGCTGCCATACTGAGCGAGAACGACGCGAAGCAAGCAGCACGGAAAGCCTGCGGCAGCGGCGCGCTTGGCAAGGCACTATCTGTCGACATGTTCGTACTGGCCGGAAAGATCCCCAAGAGCGCGGGTGGAATGTTGGGGGTCGTCCTTGCACGCAGAGTGTTCACACCCCAACGATTGGGTGCGCACAAGCTGCCAGAATGCCCTGCCTGGCGTGCAATGTATGGCCGCCTGCGGTGGAACGCCCAGTCGCGGGCCGCCGACCGTCGCAGCCGGGCCCAGACACGATATATAGAGCAGGCAACATGCCAATCGACCTGCAAGCTGGCTGCGACTGACCTGCGTCCTGCTGTTGGGGCTTGGGCATGAGGATAGATATGGCACCTTGCAACCGCGATGACATGCGACGTATCTGCTCGATAAGCTCGATCATCCTGCAAACTAAGCTTGATTGCTCGTGACCAAGCAAGGCGAAATGGCGCGGGCGCACTCCATCCCAGGCAAGAGCCGCACAATGAAAATGTATGGAAACCTCGCGCAAACGGGTATGGGGAGATGGGTCCGAGCGCCACACTGCCGTCGGCAGGGGGGGCCCATTGGGGGGGGACGCCAGGATGAACGTCTCAAGTATTGGCGAGGCCGTCGGCCTCAACCTGGAGGATATGCTGCGGGGGGGGGAACAAAGGAAATGGAAAACGCTGGCGATGCATGACAGAAACACGCTGCCAGGCTTTGAACTTCTTCGAGCACCTGTATGCCCATCCCATACCTCATGTCATAGAAGACTGTACCCAGTCCCTCCATTCCTTCCCATCCTTACTGCGCTCGGCGGCAACCTCTGAATCGATGATATTGCCGACTTGCTCGAGTAGCCCGTCTAAAATCTGGATGCCCAACTCAGCGTTGAGCTTCTGAGCTTGACAAGCTTCATGCAAGAATCCTGCGGCAGTGCGAACTTCCTGCTGGCCCTGTGCAGGGGCCGAAGAAATGGTAAAAAGCTCAGGGTTGTCCTCGGGGCTGTCGAGGGTATCCCGAAACTCCTGGAAGTCCCCCTCCTGGACGCTGCGTCGAAAATCTTGCAGCCGATTCTGGAGCCACCGAAGGGGCCTAGAGTAGGCCGTCCAACACTTGCGACCCTGGGAGCACTTAGCCTTGGCCGAAACCCAATGGGTCTGGGGGGGGGGGGGCTCTGGGGGGATCTTGCTGGGTCTGAAGGGGGTGCCCGTTTTCACACTGACTGTGTGCTCGAGGGCCTGGACGAGGGTGAAGTACACGTGGTCCAGGATGGTGGAGCGCTGCTGGTCGGAGAGGGGCTGCGAAGCATCTCCGAGAAGTTGGATAGCGCACTCTATCACGGCAGCAGTCTGATGCCAACTTACCGACGGGAGCTGAGGACATATGGGCACCCTAATGGGGAGCTTATGGGTCCTGAGGAGCGCCGGGATCTTGAAATCGTCCTGCACACGCAGGGCCATGGTAACAGGGCAGTGAGGAGAGAGAGGATAGGACACCAAAGTGCGGGGGGGGGTCCAGCCAGGGCCCTAAAACCTGGCAGTGGAGGAAGAAATTCAGGGTCGACTTCGTCTTCTTGGTCCTATACGTGGCGGCAGTGGGTGCCGGGTAACACGGGTGAGGAAATCCGTGCCCTTGTGAACTCGCCCAGGAGGAGGAGGAGGAGGAGGAGGAGGAGGAGGAGGAGAGGAGGGAGGAGGAGGAGGGAGAGGGGGAGGGGAGGGGGAGGGGGAGGGGGGAGGAGGAGGAGGAGGAGGAGGAGGAGGAGGAGGAGGAGGAGGAGGAGGAGGAGGGGCTGGAGAACAAGAGGGGGGGGCTGGGGGGCACAGGCGGGCCCGTCCTCAACGGCGCAGCTCCGAACCTCGAGCCTCGCCCCGCCCCATCGAGCCTACAGCAGGAGCTCGACCACAAAACACCTTCCACGAGAAACCAAACCCTGCAACCCCAGGACGTCCACTGCTTCCTGGTGTGGGAGCGTCACGCCTTCCATCGCAAAACAACCGAAGCCCAACAAACCCAGGAAGCACCCTGGAGGCAAGCAGGCCGTGTCTTGGCGTGGGCTTCCACTGTCCGCTCATGGGGCGGGGTGGGCTACGTTACGAAACGATCTCGGCGAGGAACGGGCGACTGGGGGTCGATGCGCTCCCCCCCCGAGCACGTCCCTCCCCTGCCGGCGGCCCCTGGCCCCGGTGCCGTCGCTCGGCCCTCCCGCGGCCGCTCCACGACGACTCGGGCACCCTCCGACGGCACCCGGCGAGGCGCCGCTGCCGGAGAGCACCCCGAGGGGCTGGCAGACCGCCGCGCACCGGCGAGCAGAAACACGCCCGGAGACCTCGGAAACCTCGGAAACCTCGCCCTCTGCCCCCTCGAGCCCAGGAGGAGGAGGAGGAGGAGGAGGAGGAGGAGGAGGAGGAGGAGGAGGAGGAGGGGCTGGAGAACAAGAGGGGGGGGCGGGGGGGCACCGGCGGGCCTCGATAGCCCGTCCCTCCCGGGCGCTGCCCCCGCGAGCCCCGCGCCCAGGCCCGGGCGTCCTGACCTCGTCGTCGCGGCCGTGGGCCCCCGGAAACACGCCCCGCCCCGCTCCCGGCGACGGGCTCCGGGCCTTGCGCCCCGAGCCGTGTTTTGCGCTCGTCGCGCCAGGGCGGGGGGAGGGGGGAAAAACACGCACAGACACAAGGAATCGCCGATTCCCCAGAAGACATGGGAAAAAATGTGGGAAGTGGGGGGGTGGGGGGACAAAAAAAAACATAAAAAATATGGGAGAAGAGGGGGAATATTTTCTGATTTGTGTGTGTGTTGATTTGTGTGTGTCCTGGGGCCTCTTCAAGAGAGGGGAGCAGTCTGGGCCGCTCTGGCCCCTGAGCTGCCCGCCTCCGAGCGCGCCAACCTGCGCTTCAGCACGGGCGGGCACCGATCAGCGGAACCGGGGCGACGCACCATCGCGCTGCGCCGTTCCTCCGCCCGCGGCCGCGCCAACCCCCACAGCGGCCCCGCTCGTCCCCCGTCTGCGCCCCGAGCCGTTCTTGTGGGCGGTCCCAGGGCCCAGCGAGGCCCCCACGAGTCGAGAATTGCTGAGCCGATTCCTTTTGTTCAACGTTTCGGCACTGGGCGCATAGGGGGGAGGGGGGAGGGGTCTGGCTCTGGACCTCTGATTCGCGCGACTACTTGAGACCGTGCCCACAAAACGAATTCTCGAATTCTTACAGTATGCTTAAGACATGACATAATACACACCAGTAACACGTCAAAGCATAACAATGACGAAACGATGGCAATAATTGACAAAACCACCAAAAAGCTGAGCGTAAAGAAATGATGCGGAATTTAGTAGGAGCACGGACACTTTACAAATTCCAAAGGGAGATCCTATGGGGGAGACTTCTGGGGGGATCCGTCGGGGGAATCCGAATTCAATTAGAATCCACTTAGACTCCGATCGGAATCTTCAGGACCTGCAGCTCCAGAGGATCCCACATCGACTGGCTACCCCAGGGGGAATGCTTAGAAAAAGCGCATCAGGCGCCTGGAGCCCTTTTCTTATTTTCCCGAGGGCCACCCCGAAAACACAATGCACAGTTGTGCGAAACAGCGATTCGCATGTCCACCAGGGAGGGGGGGGGGAGGCAGGGCCCCCCGTGCTTTACCCCTCCCCAGGGGTCCAAAATTGGATTAGATGGGGTGGGGCTCGGGGGAGGGCTAGACGAGCTCCTCAACGCACCCCCTAAGCTTCCAGAGCCTCCAAAGGGCCTCAAGATGGACCAAGAGAGCTCAAACAGATCGACAACAAAGCCCAAAAGAGCGTCCGAACGATCGTGAAATCGATAGTGAGAACGACAGGGAGATCGATCGTGAGATCGATGGTGAGATCGATACAGTGAGATCGGTTGAGTGAAATCGAAAATGAGATCGATCGTGAAATATATTGTGATTGTTGTTGACATCGATAGTGAGGTCGACAGTGAGATCAATCGTGAGGTCGATCGTGACATCGATTGGGTGAGATCGATGGTGAGATTGATAGTGAGGCCGATCGCGATATCGATAGTGAGACCGATAGTGAGATCGATCGTGAGATCCACAACGATATCGATAGTGGAATCGGTTATGAGATGATCGATAGTGAGGTCGAAAGTGAGATCGGTACAGAGATCAATTGTGGGACCGATTGAGTAAGATCGGCTGAGTGAGATCGATTGAGTGAGACGTTGATCCCTCTCCCCCACAACCTCATTATCACCAAAAGGGTGGTCGTATGGGTCGGAAGTCGGGGGGTTAGACCGAAGTGGAACGGAGAGCACCCCACCGGGAAATCGACTTCGGTTTGGGGTTCGCGAAGCTGCGTGGGAGGGCGAGAGGGATGACTCCGCTGTTGCTCGGGCGGGGCAAGTCAAATTTCCCGAACCTCCCCCAGTGGGCCGTCGGTGTCCCGTCGGTGTCCCGCTGGTGTCCCGTACGTCGCTCCCGTCGGTGTCCCGTTGGTGTACGGTCGGTGTCCCGCGTCTGTGTCCCGTCGCTGTCCCGTCGCTGTCCCGTCGGTATCCCGTCGGTGTCCCGCTGGTGTTCCGCGTCTGTCCCGTCGGTGTCCCGTAGTGAGATCGACAGTGAGATCGGTAGTGCGATCGATAGTGAGACCGATGGTGACATCGATAGTAAGATGGATAATGAGATCGATAGTGAGATCGATACTGTGATCGATAATGATATCGACATCGAAGTCGATCGTGAGGTCGATGGTCAGCTCGATCGTGAAGTCGACAGAGATTTTGATAGTGAGATCGACAGCGAAATCGATCGTGAGATCGATGAGTGAGACGTTCCCCCTCCCCCCCCGAACCTCCTCATCACATGAAGCATGAAGGGTGGTCGTTTAGGTATTTAAGATCTGGCGCAGTTGCAATTGCATCCTGGGTGAGGGCTGTCGTTGCCCAGGTTCGGGCTTGCGGCTGCATATCGCGCTATGCACAAAAAAGACCCGACTGAACCAGCAAGGCATCTCGCTCTACAGTGCACATGTCGCGCTGTCAGCCCTCAGTCGCAACAGCGTCCTGAGAAGCACGGGGCACGCAGAAAAACCGGCGGTCCGACACTTCGCTCGGACCACGGAAAGAGCGACTCCACACGTAAGGCTTACTAGGAGTCTCGCGAGCCACCGTGAAGGGGAAAGGAGGAAAGGAGGAACGGGAAGACGGGAGGGGAGACGGAGCAGCAAGGAGGGAGAAGACGGGAGGATGAATAGGGAAAGGCGAGGAGCGAGGGACGGAGAAATTAGGATACCTCCTGTAGCTCTCACGGACTCCTGGAACCATCTCTGACTACTGACTTTCAAGCGACCGTCCAGACGGCATCTAGGAAACCGCTGTGACCCTGTGGGGCTCTCGTTGTGCAAACTCAGCAGGACTCCTACTGATACATATCGGAGCACTTTCGGGCCAATTCAGAGGCCTCCTGTCCGCAACCCTTCGGAACAGCTTCGACCGTCAAATTGCGAATCACAGGGATGCAGTCAAACAACACAGGTATGGGACAGAGTTTAGTCGGCTGGGCCTTCTTGGGGCTTTTGGCAGCAGTCTATTTGGGCAGTTGTTTGTGCGGTCTGGGGAGGCATTGGAGCGCTCTGACGCGTCCCATGGTACGCTCAGGCGGCTGCGGGCCTGCCCGCAGGGCCACCCTGGACGACCCAGAAGTGTAGATTGGAGCGATCCTGGGGCCTTCGTCGGCGTTCCCGAGGTCCTCGGCTTTCTCTTGGGATGCCTCTCGGGCGCCTTCTGGAAGCAGTTTGAAACCTCTCGGGGCCTCCTTTGGGCCTCCTGGGGAAGTCTTGAGGCCGTTTGGGGGCCTTCTGGCGGTCTCGCGGGTCATCTAGGGGTGGAAGGCTGGAACAGATAGTTCGCGTTCCCCCTCTTGGACCTCGCTTGGATCCCTATTCGGGCTCTCGTGGGCAATCTTGGGGGCCTCCTGGGCAGTCTAGGGGCCCTGCAATCTTGGGGGCCTCTTGGGCCGTCGCGGACGCTGTTCAGACCAAAAACAAGTTTGCAAGTCTGCCCTAATGATTGGGGACGTTTTCTTTCTTGGGCCCCTCTTTAAGGTCCTCTTGGGACCCTCTTGGGGCGTCTCCGATGCCTCTTGGGCCGTCTGGAGTGCCCACCCTTGGGGCCCTCATGGGGTTCTCTTGGGCCGACTTGGGCGCCTCAATCATGTTCCCGGAGAGGCTTCCGGGAACATGATTTCGAACGAGGCCGTCTTGGGGGCCTCCTGGGCTGGCTTTGGGGCCCCTTGGGCCGGCTTCGGGGCTCTCCGTCAGCCCCACAGGCCGACCCTTTTTGGCCGTCTTGGGCCCTCTTGGGTCTCTCTTGGGCTGTCTTGGGGCTCCTCGGGGGCGTCTGGGGCACTGCGAAAACGAAGCAAGGGAGTATGCTGAATACTACGGGGACGGGATGATTTTTGCCTCTTGAAGGCCCTCTTGGGGCCCTCTTCGGCCATCTTGAAGTCATCTGGGGCCCTCGTGGGCCTCGCTGAGGCTGTCCTGGGGCCCTCTAGAGGGCCCTGGGAACCCGGGAATCATGTTCCCAGAGAGGCTTCCTGGAACATGATTTCGAACGGGGCCCTCTTGGGCCTCCCTGAGGCCATCCATCTTGGGGGCCTCCTGGGCCGGCTTCGGGGCCTCTTGGGCCGTCTCGGGGGGGCTGTGAGCCCCACAGGCCAACCCTTTTGGGCCGTCTGGGGCCCTCTTGGGTCTATCTTGGGCTGTCTTGGGGCTCCGCGGGGGCGTTTGGGGCACTGTGAAGACGAAGCCAGCGAGCATGCTGAAAATGTACGTTTTACGATGGCAATGGGCCGATGTTTGCCCCTTGGAGGCCCTCTTGGGGTCCTCTTCGGCCATCTTGAAGTCATCTCGGGCCCTCTTGGGCCTCGCTGAGGCTGTCCTGGGGCCCTCTAGGGGGCCCTGCGAGCCCAGAAATCATATTACCCGAGAGGCTTCCAGAACATGATTTCGAACGGGGCCCTCTTGGGCCTCCCTGAGGCCGTCTTGGGGGCCTCCTGGGCCGTCTTCGGGGCCTCTTGGGCCGTCTCGGGGGGTTCGGTGAGCCCCACAGGCCGACCCTGTTGGGCCGTCTGGGGCTCTCTTGGGTCTCTCTTGGGCTGAAATGCACGATGTTTGTCTCTTGAAGGCCTTCTCGGGGCCCTCTTCGGACATCTTCAAGCCATCTCGGGCCCTCTGGGGCCTCGCTGAGGCTGTCTTGTGGGCCTCTTGGGCGTCCTCGGAACCCGGAAGTCATGTTCCTGGAGAGGCTTCCAGGAACATGATTTCGAACGAGGCCCGCTTGGGCCTCCCTGAGGCCGTCTTGGGGGCCTCCTGGGCCGGCTTTGGGGTTTCTTGGGCCGTCTCGGGGGGTTCGGTGAGCCCCACAGGACGACCCTTTTGGGCCGTCTGGGGCGCTCTTGGGTCTCTCTTGGGCTTTGTTGGGGCTCCGCGGGGGAGTCTGGGGCACTGTGAAGACGAAGCCAGCGAGTATGCCGAAAACGCACGTTTTATAAGGGAAATGGGCAAATGTTGCCTCTTGCAGGCCCTCTTGGGGCCCTCCCGGGCCCTCTTGGGGCGCTCTTGGGCGTCTTTGGGGCCTCTTCAGGCTTTCTTGACCATCTGTACGGCCCGCGTGGCCTGTCGTGGGCAATTTGGAAGCGGCCCGGGGCAGTCCCGGGGGGTCTGTGACCCCCCAAAGGTTCGGGGGGGCGGCCATGGGGGATGACGGCACCGATGTTGCTCCACCCCCCCCGGCCTACTCATATATATATATATATATATATATATATATATATATATGTATATATATCTCTCTCTCTCTCTCCGCCGGCCCCCTTGTGGGGCCACCAGGCTGCGAGGCACGGGTTCGCAGTTTCCAGTGCCAGTTGTAGCTTGTAGTTTCCAGTGTTACAGTTCTGCTTCTTGCTGGTTACTGTAACTAGTTGACTTCTTGCTGGTTACTGTAACTAGTTGATTGACCGCGCGAAAGGGGGGAGGCCCAAACGGGATTTTTAGCACCCCCTGGGCGCGTTGTCTGGGGGGCTCGAAATCGACACCCCTCACGCAGATCCGCGGGGTCAGGGTCCAAAACAACACGGGATTTGCCACATTTCTGAAATTCGGTGCCACCCCTCACGCAGATCCGCGGGGTCAGGGTCCAAAAACACATGGGATTTGCCACATTTCTGAAATTCGGTGCCACCCCTCACGCACATCCGCGGGGTCAGGGTCCAAAAACACAGGGGATTTGCCACATTTCTGAAATTCGGTGCCACCCCTCACGCACATCCGCGGGGTCAGGGTCCAAAAACACGGGGATTTGCCACATTTCTGACATTCGGCGCCACCCCTCACGCAGATCCGCGGGGTCAGGGTCCAAAAACACAGGGGATTTGCACATTTCTGAAATTCGGTGCCACCCTTCACGCACATCCATCGCAAGGCGTGGTAACCCAAACTGCGAGAACTCCCTCGGCCCTTTAATCGCAAGGTGTGGTAACCAAGCCCGTGCACCATACACGTCTTACCAATCGCCAGGTGTGGTAACCCCTCTTGTGATCAGTTGGTTTTGCTGATTGCGAATCGGCTTCGCATGAAGTTTCGATACTGCTTCACAACAGCGCCAAGGCCTCATGACTTAGCTCTTCCATGGCCCATTCTCCGAGAGAGGGGGCCGGCGGCAGGGGGCGAAGCCCTTACGGATATATATATATATATAATATATATATATATATATATCCGCCAGCCCTCTTGTGGGGCCGCAAGGCTGTAGGGCAAAGGTTTGCTGCTCCCTGCACCAGTTGCAGGTTCCAGCTTCCAATGTTATAGTTATGCTTCTTGTTGTTCCTTGTTGTAGACAGCGCGAGGGGGGGGAGCCGAAAATCAGCCTGGTTAGCGTCTCCTGGGAGGAGTCTCAGAATTTCTGGGGGGGGCATGGGACACATAAAAATACATTAAATTTGCGCCGCCGAGGCCATAAACCTTTTTAAATTACCGAATATCCGCGTCCCCGAGGCCATACAACTTCGTGAATTACTCAATATTCGCGTCCCCGAAACCATAAACCTTCACAAAATACTCCATATTCGTGTCCCCGAAACCATCAACCCTTGTAAATTACGCAATGTTTACGTCCCCGAGGTCACAAACGCCCGTAAATCACTCAATATTCGCGTCCCCGAAACCATACACCGAGTAAATCATTAAAAATTCGCGTATCCGGATCCATAAACCTAAGTAAATGACGCAATATTTGCGACCCCGAAACCAGAAGCCCTCGTAAAGTACACAATCATCGCGTGTCCGAAGCCCTCGTAAATTACGCACTAGTCGCGTCTCCGAAGCCATAAACCTGTGTAAGTGTTGCTTTATTTGCGCGCCCCGAAGCCATAAACCTTCTTAAAGTACGCGCTATTCGCGTATCCGAAACAATAAACCCTCGAAATACAACACCGAATTCGACAATATCATCAACATCTCACTTTGTCTTGCCGATTACTCATCGTCTTCGCGTGAAGTCCCGACGCTGCTTCACGGCGGTGCCAACGCCTCATGATTTCGCTTTTGCATTGCCCATTATCGGAGAGAAGGGGCCGGCGGCAGGGGGCGAAGTCCTTACAGATATGTGTGTATATACATAGCCATGTATAGATGTGCTTAGCTCATGGATTAGGTACCCTAGATTCGCGCGGTCACCTTTAGCAGACCCCAGCTCTGGCTGGAACTACGAAGCCGTCCCCAATCCATAGAGGCATTTCTGAAGAAAGCACGCGCTTCCTCAAGGAGCATACAGCACGCTCAGCATGAGGCCAATCACGGCGTGCACAAGCACAGGCAAACTGGGCCAGGTAGGCCCCGCACGACTTGCGTCTGCCCCTGTTTGGCCCCCTGTTTGGCAAGAACACAGCCCCGAATACATCGTTGGTACCTGTGTCGATCCCTCGCAGCAATACTCGTTGCCATATGCACTGCACATTTCGTTTGCTGGCTTGCCGCCGCAACCATAGTTGGCGTCAGTCTCCCGATTGGTCTTGCAATTCATGTTTGTCGCGGTAGCCGACGATGTTGGGCAATCGGCTGCGCTGCTGCATGAAAGCGCAGCTAGAACCAGGATGCAAATGGCACGAAACCCACCGCTTCCCATGGCACCGCAATTGTGGGCACGCGGATGCAAGAACTGATTGGTGACAGGATGGATTCGGCCCAAATGGCTTGAGACAAATGGATTGAGCCACAATGGCAGCGGAATGCTTCTGGTATGACGGTTGTGGTTTCGCCCATCGGGCATGAGAGAGCTTCGATAAGAGCATCGGAGCGACCAAGTGTCCTCTTGAGGTCGGGGCTTCTATGGGCCCACCTTGGGCCTCGAATCGAACACATCGTAACGGCGGAAGTTTTGAGGTGGCGGAAAGGGGCAGAAGGGGACGAGGAGGGAACGGAAGATGCGGACGAGAAAGATGCCTCTGGTGGATGCCTCCCAAATGGGGCCAGAATCAAAATAGTGTGTACGGTATGGTACGGTCTGCATGCAATCCCCGGAGAAGCGGTCCCTCTGAGAGGCAGGCGGCGACACACGATATATGGTAATGCGCACGGGTGAAAGCTTCATCGCCGTTACTCACACGTGGTAGAGGACGACGAGCACACGATGATGCTGTGGGACATAGATCCAACCATTCGAACAGCTTTAACAATGAATCATATCAAACGAGGCCTGCCTGAGTGACAAACAGCATCTCAGCGACACCAAAGCTTCTACTTCGGGAATCGGCGGCTCCACTTCCACCTTCCTTCCTGCCTTCGCCGCCCTCCCGCCATCCTCCTTCCCTCCCCGCCCTCCCTCCTTCCTCGCCCTCCTTCCTTCCCTCCTTCCTCGCCCAATTCCTTCCTTCCTGCCCTCCTTCCCCGCCCTTCCTTCCTCGCCCGTCCTCGCCCTCCTTCCTTCCTTCCTTCCTTCCTCGCGCCTCCTTCCCTCCTCGCCCCTGAGATGCTGGCGTCCTCGCCTGGTCTGGGGCCTCTCACGGGGGCCACAGCTCGACCCCGGCGGTCTCCCAGGGAGTGCCAGGGGGAAAGCGGGGGCCTCCTCTGGAGAGCTCCGGGTGGTGCCTGCCTGTGGTGCTGCAGGTCCTTCGCAGCGTCGGAGTTCCCTCCTTCCTCCTCCTCCTCCTCCTCCTCCTCCTCCTCCTCCTCCTCCTCCGCCTCCTCCTCCTCCTCCTCCTTATCTCCGCCTCCTCCTCCTCCTTATCTCCGCCTCCTCCTCCTCCGCCTCCTCCTCCTCCTCCTCCTGATGAACACTCCTCCGTCGCCACAGCAACGCACGGCGTGCGGATCTGATCGCTTCTTTTCCAGCCGTGAGCCCTCGACCTTCCGGACGAACTTGTCTGTCACTGGCGTCAGCGTCCCCGGGGTAGAATACGGCGTCTCTCAGTGGGCCCCCCTCGACGAGGAAGGAGGAAGGAGAAACTCCACGACTTCCCGACGACGAGTGGAGGAGGAGGTCGATCAGGCAGGCCAGGCAGGCGGCCCTGGAGGTAGGGGGGGGGGTCGCCAGGAGACCGGGCTGCTGGCAGGAGGGGCGCGGCCAGCGACAAACTGTCACTCCGACTACGGGTCTTTGTTTACTATCCTCTCCACTTTCCAGTCGTTTTTGCCCGCAGCATTCGAGCGGAGGGCAGCAGCTATCATAGACAAACTTATAACATGACGGCTGCCTGCGAAAGCAGGCCTCTGCTCAGAAAGACCCCCATGACTCAGACCACACGGGGGGCTAATGAGAAGAGCCCCGACGGCTCAGACTATAGGGAGAGCCAATGCCACTTCTGACCCCCCCGAACTGGTAGACAAAGGGAGCAACTAAGGTTTGAAAACGCCCGTGCGGGTTCCCTCTCGGGGCCCCCCACTGGGGGCCGTCTTGGGGGACTCTTGGGCCGTTATCGCTGCTTATGGGGCCATCTTGCATCCCCTTGGGCAAAATAAGAACGCTCTTTGGGGGGTCTGCTGGGCCGTCTTGGGGCGGTCTTGGGCACCTCTGGGGCCGTCATGGAGGGTCGGAAGCCCGAGCGAAGTAGCCCAAGGGCAAGGGGGCGCGGCCACGGCCCGCCGAGGGCGTCAAAATCGGATGAGGACTCCTCAGGGGAACGAAACATGGCATAAACATAACAACTTGGAGTGTCCGCGCGGATTTCTCGGGTCTGCGCTGGACCCCCCCTTGCGGCGCCTCCAGCGCCTCCCCTGGCGCGCTCCGCGCGCCAGGGAAATGGGTCTCGCGCCGATCCGAGAAATCTGCGCGAACCTCCGAGTTGTTGTTTGATGTTTATGTCATTCCTTTCTCCCCTAACAACTCGAGAAGCACTGAGATCTTGCGGCCCTGGAGGATGCGGGGGGGGTCCCAGGGGGAGTTCTTTCCTCCTCCTCCTCCTCCTCCTCCTCCTCCTCCTCCTCCTCCTCCTCCTCCTCCTTCTCTCCGCCTCCTCCTCCTCCTCCTCCTCCGCCTCCTCCTCCTCCTCCTCCTCCTCCTCCTCCCCCTCCTCCTCTTCCTCCCTCCTCCTCCTCCTCCTCCTCCTCCTCCTCCTCCTCCTCCTCCTCCCCCTCATGGTCGTCGTCGATGTCTTCCAGGGTCGGCGGCACCGGCCGTCAGGCCTTCACAATAAATCGAGATCTCTGAGATCCGGCGGCCCTGGGGGATGCATCGGGCGCCGCGGCCTCCTCCGAGCTCTCCGGAGGGTCGCGGCCACGGCCGCGCCCACTGGCTGTCCTGGCCACCCAGCACGTGTTTGGTCGCGCTCGTGCCGACGCAGCGTGTATTGTCGTGCGGGTCTGGATCGGAAGCACGTCCTTGTGTTTGTCCTCGTCCTGGGACTGGTGCTCCTCCTCCCCCTCCTCCTCCTC
>CAUYUJ010003120.1:66143-82066 GCA_963575745.1 Prorocentrum cordatum | reverse complement strand
AGAAGAAAAAGAATGGAAAAAGAGGAAAACGGAGAACGGAGGACGGAGGACGGAGGAAAGAGGAGGAGGAGGAGGAGGAGGACCAGCAGTAGCAGGAGGAGGGAGGACGAGGGAGGGAGTGGGGGAGGGGTACAGAGGGGAGGGAGGGAGGAGGAGGAGGTGGAGGGTGGGCACTCCATCCCCGGGGGGGGGGGACACCTCCTCAGGGGGGGGGGAGTGCAGGGCCTCCCCTGACGTGGAGCCGCGCCCAGCTCCTCCCCTCTCGTGGGAATAAGTCCAACCTCCGCCGTTGCCGAAGCTGCTAGGGCAGTGGGGGGGGCTGCGGGGGGCGAACCCAGGCGGCTCCCTCCTGCTTTGGGGACCTCGCGGGGTTGGCTCCCGGTCGCCGGTTGTCGCTCGTCGCTTCGTCGCTGTCGTTCGTCTCATCGTCGGGGGCCCTTGGGGGCCACCCCTTCATCCGAGCGTCCGGGGCGTCGCTTTCTGTCGCCGTCGTCGTCGTCGAGGTCGTCGTCGCCTGCCGCGGCCCAGGTGGGCCGCAGTAGGGCCGCCGTGCTGGCCCTCGTCGTCTGCGTCTGTTCGTGCCGTGCGTTGTGTCGTGTCTTTCTCGTGTCGTCGTGTCGGGTCGTCGTCGGGTCGCGTCGTATCGTGCTGTCGCCCTTGCCCCGGGTCACCTGTCGCGTTCGCTTCCGTTCGGGTTCCGCTGCCTCCTCGCCTTCCTCGTTCCCCCCTTCTTTCTTGCGTTGTCCCCTTGCCCTTTCTCTTTCCCCCCTTTCTCTTCCCTGCCGGCTGGCTTCGTCTTCCTTGTACCTGCTCCGCTTCTGTTTCCTCCCGCTCCTGGCTTCGCCCTGTCCCTACCTCCCCTGGTTCGTCCCCCCTTGCCCAGGGGGCCAGGCGTCCCCGCGAGCGCTCCCGAGCGCCTCCTATGGTAGGCCTGTCGTGTCGGGACGGCGCTGCCTAGTCGTTGTTGAGCCAAATGGGGTCCACGCCTGCGTCTCTCTGGATGCCCCTTCGGCACGCTCTGGGCGTGGGCTGGGGAATCTCGACCGCCACTGCACGGCCCGGCTTGCAGAGGAGGAGGAGTAAGAGGAGGAGAGAAGGAGGAGGAGAAGGAGGAGAAGGAGAAGGAAGAGGAGGAGGAGGAGGAGGAGGACCAGTGGAAACCCAAGAGTCACCAACGATGTCGGAACTAACCCTCCCTCCAAGCTCCCTCTTCATAGGCCCCTACAACGGTTCATTTCCATTGAGGGAACTGCCTCGTAAGCAGACAACAGTTTGAAGATCCTGATGCGTACCAAAACATTTTCTCGGGATTTCAACGCCACGCATCAACCTGACTGCACCGTCTTGACGATCCAGACTCGTGCCAAATCGTAGATTTGGGACTTCCGCAAAGCGAATCAGCATAACTGCTGCGCCCACATAATCCTGAATCCTTCCAAAACACAATTTCTGGTACGTTGATCATGGGAATCCGTGGAACTCGCTCTAATGTTTTAAACGAATGTGCGCGGCGCTGAGGCAAGAGCCACATTTTGAAAAGGAACCGCCCTGGATTCGTGACACTCCTGCAAATGTTTAAAACGAATGTGCGCAGCGCTAAGGCGAGAGCCACAGTTTGAAAACCACCCGCCCTCAATCCGTGAAGTTCTTGCACTTGTGTTAAACGAATGTACGCGGCGATAAGGCGAGAGCCACATGTTGAAAACGATCCGCCCTCAATCCGTGAAGCTCTTGCATTTTAAAAAACGAATGTGCGCAGCGCTAAGGCGAGAGCCATATTTTGAAAACGACCCGCCCTCAATCCGTGAAACTCTTGCAATGTTTTAAACGAATGTGCGCGGCGCTAAGGCGAGAGCCACACTTTGAAGACGACCCGCCCTCAGTCCGTGAAACCCTTGTAAATTTTTAAAACGAATGCACGCGGCGCTAAGGCGGGAGCCTCATTTTGAAAAGGAACCGCCCTCAATCCGTGAAACTCGTGCAATGTATGAAATCGTGAGAAGTCTCAGGCGAAACGCCCAGCCCGCCCTAAAAACTGGACTCGGGGTGCGACAGGGAGGAGTTATCTATGAGGAGAAGGAATGGAGAGGGAGAGAGGACGAGGGAGGAGGAGGCGGAGGGAGGAGCAGCAGGAGGAGGAGGATGGGGAGGTGGGGGAGGGGAGAACAAGAGGTAGGAGGGAGGGGGAGGAAGACGACGACGAGGGCTCGGCCACCCGGCAGCCCGCGGCGGGGGGCCAAGCTCCGAGCCGAGGTGGCCGCGGCGCTGAAGAGGCAGCGCGGTTGTCGTCCTACCCTTCCTGGCCCATGCTCCAACTCCTCACCCTCCTGCTGTTGCCGCTCCTCGTCCTCCTCCTCCGCCTCCTCCTCCTCCGCCTCCTCCTCCTCCTCTTCCCCCATCCCCTTTCCTTATAGATAGCTCCTCCCCTTCGCACCCCCAGACGTGTCGGCAGGGCGAGCTGGGCATTTTGAAGGGCTCTCGCATGGGACTTCCGTGGGACAAACGTCCACGATTTTGACATCCTGCAACGCTTAGACGGATGGAGGGCATGTGCTTCTCATAATGGGGCGATACTGGGTTTCCTCCAAATGGAAGGGGGATCCTTTACAGCAAGTGCCCTCGTCTGACAAGCGGACCGACCGGCCGCTCGTCATTCAAGGGGGGGCACCCGCAAAGGA
This sequence comes from Prorocentrum cordatum, assembly GCA_963575745.1. Taxonomy (NCBI): domain Eukaryota; class Dinophyceae; order Prorocentrales; family Prorocentraceae; genus Prorocentrum; species Prorocentrum cordatum. The sequence continues at coordinate 79,388 of CAUYUJ010003120.1, read as the reverse complement.
ACGGAAGATTTGCATGAACTTATGAGGAGTGGACTTGGGACCTCGGTTGAAGCATCTTGGGTTTACTCTGGTGCTCCAACTCCTCCTTCTCCTCCTCCTTCTCCTCCACCCATCTCCGTGAGACGACTACGACGGCGGCGGCGGCGACCACGACCACGAACACGACGACCACGACGGCCACGACGACGACCACGACCAAGACCATGACGAGCCACATCGCCCTTCCCCGTTCTTCCCGCGCCTTCGGCGGAGATGCCACCACGGTTGGACTGCGCGCACATCTCCGTGACCCGGCCCTGCGGAGGAACACAAAAAACACAAAGGAGGGAGGAGGAGGAGGAGGAGGAGGAGGAGGAGGAGGAGGAGGAGGAGGAGGAGGAGGGGTCACATAGGAAGAGGTGGAGGGGGAGAAAGCGGAGAAAGGGGAGGACAAGGAGTGAGGTTAGCAGGAGCAGGAGGAGAGGAGCAGGTGAAAGGAGCAGGAGAAGGAGCAGGAGCAGGAGGAAGGGAAGTAGATGGAAGAGGAGAAGGAAAGGGATAGGGGAGAGGGAAGAGGAGGAGGAGGAAAGAGACAAGCGAACGAGTAGGAGAAGGAAGGAGGAGGGGGAGGAGGGGGAGGAGGAGGACGCGAAAGAAAATCACAGGCCAAGCTTCCAGGTCTGCGAGCGGGCGGACCGCCATTAGACAGTCCTCTGGGATTGAAGGATCAATCTGGAGGCACACACACACACACACACCCTTAGCTTGAGGGGAACCCCAATCCGTTGCCTGCAGAATGGGTGATGATGACGAGGGCAGACCCTTTCTGTCAGCCCCTCCACTCTCCCAAACTCAAGAGTGGCGTCCCAGAATGGGCCAAGGCCCCTTTCGGAGGGTGAGGAAAAGCGGAAAAGCGGGAGAGGGTCCTCAGCGACAACGCCCGGGGCCATCCTGGAGCGCGGGTATACTCGAAAATAGGGATCAAGGGGGATTCGTGCCTATCCGCTTGCCTCGGCCAGACCAAAACAACGGACCGCAGGCTAAGTGGGCATGCTTGGCAGGGGGCCCATAACCAGCAGTCCTGGCATAGAGTACAGCATAGGTGGATGGCGTAGCGTCTGCCGTGATCTGCACGACTGCATCGTCGCGAGCGCTGCAAGGACGAAGGCAACATCACGTTCGATCGACGCTGACCTCGAAAAACAAACAGTGGCCGCTGCACATCTTCAGGCTGGCTGGGGCGAGTTGCGTCATACATCAGAACACGCCGCTTGCCAAACATCTCCGAGACCAAAAAAGAACCGAACCGGAGCACCCACGCCATCCCCGGCAGAAACCCTGCGGCAAGATCTGAACCGTTCGCGGGCGCCCCGTGAGCACTTTGCCTCGGTTGTTGCTGAAGACGACGGCGGCGGTGCCCCCATGCCGTCCGCTCTGTGCAGGCCCCCCATGCCTGACAAAGCACAATGCAGAATGCACTGTGAACCTGGCGCACAGTGCATGGTGCATTGTGCTTTGTCAGGGCGTGCACGGGGCGCCGCCATAAGCTGAGGCGTGCACGGGCGCCCCGAGATCACTCTGCATTGGCCATCAACAGGGACGGCGGGAGTGCCCTCACATGACCCGCTCTGCGCATGCCCGCCACCCCTGCCAAAACACTGGGCAAGGTACGATGGTTCTGGATTTGGTTCCCCGGCACGCGGCTTCCAGGAAAAGCGATGTGTGGATTGGTGCTGGGCCTACTGGCTCCACTCTCCTCACTGAGTGCTCGGCACAGCGCTTCCGAGAGGGCCCTAACTCCTGAACTCATTGGGATCGGCGCCCCAGGCTCGGATTCTGCCTATATGTTGGGAGGGCGGGCGAGTGAGCGACACAGCTTGCGGCATGGGATAGCTTGATCACTGCCCCCTGATAAACCAAAACACACCCCCACACCCGACTGGCAGCCAACCTGGACCCATGAGCCCACCCCCCGACCACCCCTGCCAAAAACAATACAAAATACAAGTTGTCCCCAGATCTAGAGCATCTGGGGGCGCCCCGCGGTCATGCCGCATTGGTTTTTGACAAGGACGACGAGGAGGGTTGGCACATTACCTGGGCTGCGCCATGCCAACACCACCCCAACCATCATGTTCAACGACAACAACAACAACAACAACAACAACAACAAGAACAAGAACAAGAACAAGAACAAGAACAAGAACAAGAACAACAACAACAACCACAACCACAACCACAACCACAACCACAACCACAACAACAACAACAACAACAACAACAACAACAACAACCACAACCACAACCACAATCACAACCACAACCACAACCACAACCACAACCACAACAACAGCCACAACAACAAAACGATGCAAAGTGCAATTTGCGGCAAAATCTTGGGCCATGCCCCGCGAGCTCGTTGTTTTGCTTCTTGAAAAGGATGGCAGGGGTGCCAGCGTATGGCCTGCTGCGCGCACGGCCAAATTCCACTTCGCCGCGAAATCTAGATCATGCGCGGACACCCCGCGATCACGCTGCTTGGGTTTTTGAGAGGGACGGCGGGGGTGCTGGCACGTTGCCTGCTGTGCGCGGGCCCACCAGACATCATGAGGACCACTTCGTCGCGATCGTTCGATGGTTTTTGACAGGGATGGTGGAGGCCGACATGTTTCCCGATGTGCGCGCGCACCTGGCACACTCTGCGGGTGCCCTGAACGTGGCGCACCTGACGCGGCTGGAGCATGCGACACACTTGGCGCACGCGGAGCGCATGACACATTTGGCGCAGTAGGCTTGCCTGGCACGCTTGGGCCTCAGGGGCGCCTGGCGCTCCTGGTGCGTGTGACGCACTTGGTGAGCGTGGCGCACCGGACAAGCGTGGCGCGCCTGGCACGCGTGACACACCTCGCCCCAGCGTCGCGCGCCTGGGGCTTGTACTGGCTCCCAGGAGCTGCCCATCCAAAGATGACCGCTGAACATGCCGGGACTCGGGTACTAAGTATGTGCTGCGAGGACGGGTGGTAGTGAGCCAGACAGTTTGCCCCTTTCCCCTACCCCCTCCCGCGGTCGGGCAAGTGTAGTGGTACTCGCTAGTGCGCTGTTGTGCACGGGGGGCGCAGGCAGCCGACGGAGCGAGCGGGTCCGGGCTTGCGTCCGTACTGGCCCATTTCCACTAGCGCGCACAACATTTACTTTTGCACCTGTTACTCCTGGACTAGAACCACGCGCGCGCTTCGCGCGCGTAGGTTCGAGTCCATCGACCATCGACCGTAGTGTCATCGAACGGAATATAATGATGAATGCTGACAATCGTAAGTATTGTATAGACGACCCCGGAACTAACCGCAACGCCAGGCGAAATACCTGTGCATCGCCGTTGGAATGAGACGCTTGGCAACTCCACCTCCACATTCGCCTTCCTGTCCTCTTCATTTCTTCCCGCCCACCTCCTCCGCATCGCCATCCACCAATTCCTCCTCCTCCTCCTCCTCCTCCTCCTCCTCCTCCGTCTATTCACATCCTCGCCTGTCTCTTCATCATTGTTATCGACCTTCCCGTTCTGGAGGTCGTCTTCGACCTCCTCCTCATCCTCCTCCTCATCATCATCAGCAGCAGCAGAAGCATCAGCATCAGCATCAGCATCAGCATCATGATCATCATCATCATCATCAGCATCATCATCATAATCATCAGAATCATCAGAATCATCATCATCATCATCATCATCATCATCATCATCATCAGCAGCATCAGCATCAGCATCATCCTGATCCTCAACCTCATCCTCGTCCTCATCCACCTCCGCCGCTCACGTCTCCTGGTCCTTCTCGTCCTCGCCCTGACTCCCCTCCTCCTCGTCCTGCTCCTGCTCCTGCTCCTGCTCCTCCTCCTCCTACTACTCCTACTCCTACTCCTACTCCTATCCTTATTCCTTATTAGAATATACTCCTACTCCCCCCTCAGGCCGGCCATTAGGGGCCGCATCCGGGTGGTCCCATCCTAACCAATAAAAAACAATACAAAATCAACATTTTTCTTATTTTTTCCTCTCGACATGGACGTCCTGTCGTCCACGGCGCTAATCCATTGCAAAAAATACCACAAAGAGCACACGCGCGCGTTCATGTCAGAATCCTACCGAACACCGTGTGTTTGCAAGCATTTCAACATAAAAACATCAAAAACCCAATGCTTTTCACAAAAATTGTACAAATTTCCCGCCCGGGCTCTCTTGCTGAAATCATAGGAAAACCATAGGAATCTTAAGAATTCGGTCAAATCCAGCGATTTCACGTCATCGCGCGGTGCACTCGCGATGCTCTGTCATGCACCCAGGCCGCGAATCCTGTGCAAAAAATACCACAAAGAGCACACTCGCGCGTTCATGTCAGAATCCTACCGAACACCGTGTGTTTGCAAGCATTTCAACATAAAAACATCAAAAACCCAATGCTTTTTCACAAAAATGCTTTGGGGTGTCCTGTCAGACCGTCGGGCTTCCTCCGGCCACCTCTGGCTTCCTGCGGTGTACCGGGCCATTCTCGACTCGTCTGGCAATGCGTGCGCGGCATTCAACACGCGCTCGCCAGTTCCCGTCGGCAACCGCCATCGCGGCCGCATCAGCTGTACCAAACCGGCTGGCCGGTGTGACTTCGGCCCCCAGTTGTGCCAGCTTTGCTTCTTATGTTGTGGGAGGGCGGGTGGGACTGGGCATGCCATGCTTGACTCGCTCGAGCTGGCTAGCTTGACTCCTACTCCTACTCCCCCTCCTCCTCCTCCTCCTCCTCCTCCTCCTCCTCCTCCTCCTCCTCCTCCTCCTCCTCCACACATCCCGCCCCCCTCCCATCACCTTCAGATCGACATGTCATGTTGGAGAATAACCCTGCATTGCCAAGGCGGCCTTGGAGGGCTACTTCTGAACGCTGTCGGGATGTCTTGGGCTGTTCCTCGAAACGCTCGGGGGCCTCCCGAACATGCCCCAGATCAAATTACACGAGAGATCCTTCCGCAACGGAGTCTGTCATAGGGGGCTCCAAAAATTGTTTTTGGTCGCAACTTCATGCTCTCTTGGTCCGAGATGGTCTCTTGGGAGGCGCTTCGACAGTCTGGGGGCTGCCTCGAGGCCTCGTTTTGGACCGTCGCGAGGGGGGCCTCTTGGGGGGCCTCCCGAAGGCTTTTGGGGGCCCCCACGACGGTTCTCAGGACGCCTTGGGACCTTTCGGGCAGCTTCTGGGGTGCTCACTGAAATCAATATTGGGCCGTCGAAGCGCTCCTTTGACCCGTTGAGGTCCTCCCTGGGCCATTTTCCGAAGACTATCTCGCGCCGTCTTTGAGCGGTCTTGGGCCGTCCTTGGGGCCTGTCTTGGCTGTCTGGCGGTGTTTGGATCCTCTCTTGAAGCATCGCGTGCCACGTGTGGTCGTCTCTCGGGGCCGTCCTGGGGCCATTTTGGAGCGTCTGGAGCCGTCCTGCGAGATTGTGGCGGCCTCGGGGAACGACTTTGAAGCTTCTCGAGGCCGAAGAAAGAACCCCGAAGGCCCCTCCCCTAAAACAAAAACAAACATGTTCCTGGACCCCGAGGACTGAAGACGGGTTGCAGGGGGAATGGGCTTGGTGTCATGGGCCGCCCCTGGGATTGGTGGCCCGGTCGCCGATTATATCACATCGCCGACTCCGGAAACCCTCGGCGCAAAATGTTGCCATCTCCTGCGGGCGCATTCTGTGTTTCCGCTGGCCTCTTCGGGCCTTCCGCCAGTGGAACCGCCCTCGTTCTACAGTCGGACCTAGGCCACAAGAACAGACCTCCCTCGAGAACATGAGATCCTCCGTCGGCCAAAACCAACAGAACATCCAAGGGTACCCTCCCAGTAATGCACAACAACATCCAACAAACACGAAGAACACAAATTAGGGTACCCTCCCCGAGTCGACCTCGATCTTATCCCTCGGTCCGACTCTACTTCAGCGGGCGTGCGCCACCCTTCTGGTGGCCTCCGCCGAGGAGGAGACGTCAGCCCCTCGATCCCTTGGAGGCGAGACGCCCTCGCTGGAGCGCCCCACGAAAAAAAAGGCAGGGTGCGCGGGGGGGGCCTCCTGCCTCCCGAGGGCACCTCGGGGTCGCCCCATGGGGCCGCCTCTCCTCATGGCCCATGGCGCGTGCAAGGACGAGCCTAAACAGCACCGGGCTGGGATCCCAGAACTCCGACGCCGTGTTGTCTTTGTTTCGCGGCGACGGGCCTGGGGACACACAAATCAATACACTTTCGAGTCGGCGGCGCAGAGGAGCCTCAGGCGCGGTCGGCAGGTGGAGGTGCCAACTGTGAACGAACTTTGTCGAAAGCGCCATGATGAAAGAATCTAGCGACGGCCACGCAGATTACTGGTGGAAAACGTGGGGCGCTGCATGGCCAGGATGAAGCGGCCAACGAACCCGCGAAACGAAAGCTCAACGCAAGGAGTTGAAGCGCAGACAACAGTCTGGTGCTAAGTAGAGCCTTGAGAGGCGAAAAGAACTGTAAGGCTGCCAGACCAGACAGCATGGAGGCGACGCAAAGCACGCACTCTGTGCGACAAGGCGACGCCACCAGCATTGCAACAAGCACGACAAGAGCGCCGTGCAGCGGAATGCAAAGAGTCGGCGTGTTAAAAATGAGCACGCGGCCGAGGCTTACAAAGCCTTGGGCAACAAAAAGCAGAGCTGAACGTGGGCCACCGCGAGCAGCAACCGCTTCGCGCGGCGACGCACACGGGTAGCAGACAGCGCAAGCAAATAGGTGGTGGACAGGCACGTGCGTGGCCAACGTGCAGTGCGGACGCCACCATTAAAACAGCAACCCCACCGCAGCCAAAGCCGCGAAGAGCTACCATGAGTAGGCGGAGGCAAAACGAACAGACAGACAACCACCTCGGCTCAATAGAGACTGTGCGCGTCACCTAAAATCGCACCACTCCGACCGAAGGCGACCAAGCAAAAGAAGGACGAGCAAAGCGAGCCCACCAACGGGCTACGCCAACGACAGATGCGAGCGATCAAGCTGACATACAGCTGAAACCAACAGTGGATGCGAACTGCAGCCCAAAGTGCGGATGCGCACCCCAGATGCAACGCAAAGCAAAAACACTCAACAGGCCGCGGCCATGACAGCCAGCACCCCGTGCCAAGGCACAAGCAGCAAGGCGGTAAGGCCACCGATGGGCAAGCTGCCAGGACGGGAAAAGGCGTCGACCACGAGCGGTGCCCATGGAAATTGCCACGCGCACCCCCGGGAGCGCAAAGAAATACGCACAAACACGCACACACACACACACACACACACACACACATACACATCCCAGGATGCCCCATACTCTCCCTGGGAATCGACGATCCTTTGCGCCCGTGCGCGTGATCTTCCCTTCCCGATGCCTGGAGGCGTTAGGCCCCCCCTCCCCGGGGCGGGCTGCCCCTCCCCGAGCCGCTTCTCTTGGCGGCCTCTGGCGAGGCCCCGGCGGGGGCCTCCTCTCCAGAGGCCGAGGCCATGGCAAAACGCAGCCTCCCGGCGTGGTTTGCCGCAGCTCCTTCGAAGCCCCCTGGGAGCTCCTGCGAAGCCTGCAAGCCTGCAAGCTCCCCAGCCATCCCTCGGAGCTCCTTTGGGATCTCGTTTCTCGTTCTGGGAGCCGCACCGTCCGGCACAGCGAGACGACGGCGAGGCACAGGATCCCCCCCCCACCTCTCACCGAGCGCGTTCCTCCACTCGCAAGCGTCCGAAGACAAAAACACACGTCTGCCTCGATGCAGTGGGGGCCGTAGATCCCCCGCGGCGGACCTGGACCTTGGCTAGCAGTGGAACGCGCTCGTCCAACCTCTTGTCGTCGCGAGCCAAGTCACGACGGGAGGTTGCGTTTTGCCACCTGTGGCGTCCCAAACCCAGACACAGCGACGCAGTCCAAGGCGCGCGAAGCGCTGGTGGTCGACGCCTGCAAGGACGCTGGGAAGGGTGCCCGAGGGGGGGAAGGACCCCAGCTCGCTGCTGTGGCTGTTGCTTGCTGCCGTTTCCGCGGCCAGCTGCTGCGTTGGACTCTGCATGGTGTTGCTTGCTGCTGCGTGTTTCTGGATGCTGTTGCGTGCCATTGTGTGCTGCTACTCCTTACCGCTTGGGCGAATCTTCGCACCTCTTGAGGCCTCTACTATCTTGTGCTTCGAGGTTATACTTCGGGACTCTTAGGCATTTTTTGGAATCAGATTGGGCCCTCTTGAGCTGTCTCGGGGCCATTTGGGGGCTCTCTTGGGTAGCGCTTCTTCGGCCATCTGAGGACTCTCTTGGGCTTTCTTGAACCGTCTCGGATTTCTCCAGGGGGTCCAAAGGCCAGATTGAACTGTTTTCGGGGCCTCTTGGGGACCTGTTAGGTCGTTTGGATTGGTTATTTGGGCCCTTATCGGGCCGTGTTGGAGCCCTCTGAAGCCCTGTTGAAGCCATGTAGAGCCGAGAACGTGAACAAGCCAAAAGCATCGCGAGCCCATCGGAACCGACACAATCTGGGCTGTCTGGGGCCCCTCGTGGAGCGTCTTGGAGCCTCTCCTGGCAGCGTGCGCTTGTCTTCGACCAGCACAGCCACCTGTCGCGGCAGAACAGAGATCGCGGTGCGCGCTCCCGAGTCCACCGAACGGACCTCCCAGACCCGCCCGCGACCAGCTGTGGCCACGCCATCCTCCGCTGACACGGATGCGACGAGGCGTCGCTGGCTGCTGCAGCCATCGTGCTGCCATACGGAACTAGAGGCCTCGTAGTTGGGGTGCGAGCAGGTGGGGTCGGAGGATCTCGCCGCATCGCCGATGCATCGGCCATGCACTGGCGACGTCGGCGGTACATCCGCGACGTCGGCGTGGAGAACTAATGGGCCCCACATCGAGCCGCATCGCCGATGCATCGCCGATGCATCGGCGATGCGGCGCAATCCTCCGACTTCCCACTCGTAGAATGTTGCCCCGAAGTCTCCGTCGTCAGCTCGCCCCGTGGAAGCCCAGGAAATTCCAGGATGAACTCGAAATCCGAGAAAAATCCCGGGGGAGCTTCAGGATGAACCCGAAATCCAGGACTCCGACCCCAGCTAGGAGGCCGGCGCTTGAATTCAAGAAACTCGTTGCTGAATATTTAAAAACGGTTTTCGATTCAAAAACCAACGTTGTGAGTTCGAAAACCAAGTTCTTCAATTCAAAAACCGAGATCTTGAAGTCAAGAACCGAAATCCAGGACCCCCACCCCAGCTGGGAGGCCCCGAGGAGGGCAGGGCCTTCCTGCTCCAGCCACGGTGGGCATCGGCCTCGGAGGGGGCTCCCCCGGCCCGCGCCCGAGGAGCGGCCCGACCGCCCACGCCCCTGTCCGAGCCTCGCGCGGTCCTGCAGGCTCGGCGCCCTGTCCCCGGGGAGCCCGGAGAAAGAGCACGCCCGCGCCCAGGCGCGCACGCGGGCGCACGGCCCCCCCCCCGCCGCCCTGCGAGACCCTCCTCCTCCTCCTCCTCCTCCTCCTCCTCCTCCTCCCCCTCCTCCTCCTCCGCCTCCTCCTCCTCCTCCTCCTCCTCCTCCTCCTCCTCCTCCTCCTCCTCCTCCTCCCCCTCCTCCTCCTAGCATCTTGATCTTGGGCCGAAGCGGCTAAAGGGGAGACAGCCTCGTGAGGCGAACGTCCGCGCCAGGCGCGCAACCCTTCGAAACCGACGTTGCTCCCCCGTGGGTGCACGTCCCTCTCTCACTCCTGGCGGCTGGCGGCCCCTTGGGCCCTCGGAAGGCCGCAGCCCGGGCGGCTGCCGACCAGGACCGCGGAGCGGAGAAGGGCCAGCCTGGGACAGAAGGGGCCGCCCGCCTCGCCCACTCCTTCGAGAGAGGGCGTCGAGGCCTTCACACTTCTCCACTGCTCCTGGCCAGGGCCAGCCTGGGTCGAGGCGCAAGGGTTGCGTGCCTCCCTGGCCAAGCCAGGAGGGCGTCTGCACCGCTCCTGGGCGCAAGGCGGGCCTGGCCAGGAGCAGTGGAGATGTGCATGTCTCGCCGCCCTATTGAGAGGTGGAGGCGGCCGGGGGGCCTCAACTGACTGCCCACCGAACCACCTCAAGCCAGCCCGAAGTCGCCGTTGGGCCTGCCAGTTTCCAATGAGGGAAAGTTCCAGAACATCGAGGAAGCACGGTGGAACCCGTGCACCCCCCAACCCGAAATTGGGGGCGTCTGGGACCTTCGAGTTGGGTTGGGGCGGTTTCGCAAGTAGTGGAGAACTGGTTGCAGTTCCAGAAGCATCAGTCAGGAAAGGGCGGTGAGGCCAAATCAACTCGAAATCGGTCCCCAGACCCCTCCCAATGTCCATCTGGCGCTTTTTTTCTCCCTGGATCCGTTTCCGACAGTCCTGGGGACCCGAAAACGGCCCCCGCAGGGCAAAAAAGGCCAAAAACCTTCCCGAACCCGGACCTCGCACGCCCTTCCTGCTGGCCGGAACCAGTGCTGGGCCACCTCAGACCCCCAGCCGTCTCCAGCTCAAGAGTCCCCTGCAGTGGCCCTGCAGTGTCGCCCCAAGCGCACAGCGGGGAGATGGCGCAGCGACCTTACGCGATGGCTTGCGCAGGCCGCCCGCGCGGCACGCCACAGAGGAGACCAAGGCGCTGACGCGCAACCTTACGCGGGCAGCTTGCGCGCCGATGTCGGCGCAGACGACCCCGTTTTTCTGCGTCGCTCATCTGTTGGCTCATCGGGCCGTGATCGCGCCCTCCCGGCCAGGGTGCCACCGCTGTGGCGTCCACAGCCAGGGCCCGTCTCGCGAGACGCCCGCCTCTGGAGGCCAGGATACGGCCCCCGTCGTTGGAACCAGGGGCTGCTGCTGCTTCGGCGAGACCTTTCCGCTCGCCTACTTCCTCAGCGACCTCTGATAGAGGGCGGCCCGATGGTGCTCCAGCTCGCACCACGCGCGGCGCTTCTGCCCCTCCGTGAAGCCCACCTTGCAAGAGTCTGGCGAATAGGCCATGAAATTGTGGACCGGGTCGGCCTTGCCGCAGGACCGTGTCAGAGCGCACTCGTAGTGCGGCATCGCCTCGTCGCTCGTGTCCTCGATGAAATCGCCTCGTCCGCCGTTGGCGCCCCGGTTCGCGCAGCTCCCCTCGAAGGTGTGGTACAAGCCAAGCCCGTGCCCAGCCTCGTGCACCAGGGCGTCCCCCTCGTCGTACCGCATGTCTCCGCGGTTCCTGCCGGCGTGGCCCCGGAATCCCTCGGTGCTCACCACGACCATATGCTCCGGACTGTCTTCCTCAGACAGCTGGTGCGGGAGCAACGACTGGCCCATGACGCCAGATTGGTCGTTCGCGATGATGACAAATGTGAAGTGCTGCGACGCATTCTGATTGTACTTGTGCAGCAGCCACGGCTTCGTGAATCCATGCTTGGCACATTGGCTGTCGGTCACGATGGAAATATCCGAGAGCTCGAAGCTGATCTGCATGTCCGCGGAAGCTGGGCGCTCGTCGCCGTCAAAGTCCGTGCGCGCCCAAGGCGAGAGTCCGCTCAAGGCCTCGTTGGCCCACCTGTTCTGCTCCCTCACGTGCTGCTCGGTGACGCTGTCGTCATCGTCTGACATCCGGCACACCACGTACCTCGTTGGTATCACCAGCCTGGCAGCCTGGGGCACCTGGGGGAGTTCGCCTGACATGCCGCACTTGCTGACCGCGCCTGTTTGGGGAACCCTGCTTCTGGGCGCTGTCGCGTGCTCGATGTGGTAGGACCACTTGTCTGGCAACCCGACGTGGCCAGCTGTCTCGAAGACCTCAATGCCAGCCGCACTGCCGAGACTGGTCACCTTGAAACAGCCCCTGGAGCCCCGCATAGCTTCGGCGCCGCAAGAGGATGGGAGCTTCAGGCCAGAGAGTGATGTGTCGTTGCAGCTGGGATAATATGAATTAGCAACCATCTCAACGAAAAGAGCGGGGAACGGGTGTTCCAAATGCTCATAGAAAGATGCCCAGGCAGTGTCGCTGGGGAGGTACATGCACCCGCCTGGGGGCAGCACCGGAGCTTCAGGGTGCGACATCACAAAGTGCAGGATGTGCTTCGAATGCGGCATGCTCGTAGCAAGGTCCAACAGCTGACCGATCCTCCTGTATGCCTCCTTGTGCAGTTCGATATCGCCTGCCTGGAGGTCGGCCACCCTCTTGTACATGCTTCTGCGATGAGGACGATCGTGCTCAGCCTGATTCGGCGATTCGATTGGCACCCTCATGAAGAGCGCATCGGTCAGACTGGCGCGTAGCCAGAGCAACGCCAGCGACACCGAAGCATGGCAAGTCATCGGCATCGGCGACCAGAAACAAACATGTGTAGAGGCTCTGCAGGATCAGGGACTTGCTCCTGCAACGAACCCGAGCCTGTCCACGGCTTGACCCACAGTGGTTACCGAGCCCATGACCCCGAGCCCGTAGAATTCCTGATGCTTCGAGCCCTGCCTGACCAAAGAACCAAGAAACAACCTGGACATAAGCCTTCCGTGGTCCGTGCGGACCTCTTGGGGCGGCGCCGACCCCCTCCCCACACCCCTGGCCGCGCCTCCGGCGCCGCCCCTGACGCGCTGCGCCGTTTTTCGCTGCGGCATGGCAGAGGCAATCCGCACGGGCGCTCGAGTCGTCGGGGGCGCACGACAAACTAAGCGTCCGGCAGCAAGGGGGGGGGCGCGAGGAGGAGGAGCGGCCGCGGAGGACAAAGCGCACCCCGACGCGGCCTCCCACTCGGGGGCCTCTCCTCGACCCCCCCCTCGCCCAACAGGTCTGGGGTGGCGGCTGGCAGGCCCCCGGAGGTCCCCCGGGGACGCACTGGCCCCGGGTGGGCCCAAACCCGGGTCGGTCAGGCCACGGCAGGATCCTGCGGGATCCTGCGGGATGCTGCGCGCCAACCCAGGTCGGTGCACCCCTGGCTCTGCAGGATCCTGCAGGATCTGGGGCTCTGGCTAACCCCTGTTTGCGTTGACCCCCGTCTCAAGGCTCCCGAGTCGCGACCCATGCCTCGGGACCGGCTTCTCATCCCGAACCATGTTTTGAAAGTCCCGGGGTCTGGCGAGGGCCCCCAAGAAGGCCGACGATGGCAAAAAGACCGTCCGTCTTGGCTATTTCGCGACGCGCGGGAGCCTGGGTCCAGACCTCTGGGAGGGAGGAGGGAGGACTCCGTAGGGTTCTGCGGCGAGGGACCTCTGTGCTGAGCCGGCGCTGGCCCGAACAGGCCTCGAGCCTCGACGGGCCAGCCAACTCGGGACTCCTCCTCCTCCTCCTCCTCC
>CAUYUJ010003120.1:57500-63543 GCA_963575745.1 Prorocentrum cordatum | reverse complement strand
CCGCCTCCTCCTCCTCCGCCTCCTCCTCGTCCCTCCCCTCCTCCTCCTCCTCCTCCTCCTCCTCCTCCTCCTCCTCCTCCTCCTCCTCCTCCTCCTCCTCCTCCTCCTGCTCCTCATCCGCCTCCTCCTTCTCCTGTCTAACCCCATCCCCTCCCGCAGTCGCCCGTTCCACGGGCGGCGCGCTGGCTGATGCGCTGGCCAAGGTCACGCAGCACCCCGGGAGGGCTACGCAGCAGCGGCACGATCCTCCTCCTCCGATCGGGACGGGGGTGGAGGGAGGGAGGGAGGATGACTCGATGGAGAGCCGGAGGGAGGCAGGATCCGCGGACTGGGACGCAGACGCGCAGGCAAATATCGAACGGGGACGCTGAGCGGCTGCAGCTCGATGCTGGGGGCAGCCGTCGTGGTGCTGGCACCTGTGGTCGGCGCTGAGGGTGGTGAAACGGGTACATGAACCAATAGTGCGTCATTCGGGGTGCGCAGCGTGGTGCTCACTAGGATGTAAGACAGCACTGTTGCGCACAGCCCGAACCCGAGTACTGGCCCAGTCATGCGGCCCCACGCAAGAAACTGCGTTCCGCGGCCAGTACCGGACAGTTCTGCGGAAACCTGGGCGTCGTGGCGTCCATGTGGACTGGTGACCTGCATGCAGCCCATAGCTGCTGTTGCCCTTGCAGCCGGGCTCCTACAGGGACTCACACGGCCTGGCGTTGGCCTCATTGTGCCTGTGGGCGCCGGGGGCGAATTGCCCGCTGGGTTGCGGAACAGCCATGAGCACAGCCTGTTCAGGGAATGGAGGGTGGTACCAATGCGGAGAGCGGGGAAAACGCGAACGCGCGTCCGCTTCGCACTCTGCGCGTCTTTCGTGGATCGCGAGCTGGGATCGCTCCCAACTCCGCTTCCAACTAGAATTGCGGGGGTTGGTGGCAACGTGAAGGTTGGCATGACGGCGATAAGACATGTAAGCAGGGCCCTGTTCCTTCTCAGAGATATGCTTGTTGTACGCGCCAGCGCTGAGCCGAACGGCGACAGGGCATCCGATGTGAGTGAGGAGAAGAGGGAGGAGGAGGTAGAGGAGGACGAGGAGGAGGAGAAGGAGGAGGAGGAGGAGGACGTGGAGGAGGAGGAGGAGGAGGAGGAAAGAAGAAGAAGAAGAAAAAGAAGGAGGAGGCGGAGGGGGAGGAGGAAGAGGAGGAGGAGGAGGAGGAGGAGGAGGCGGAGGAGGAGGAGCGCGCGCGCGGGGACTGGCCGCACCTCCCTGCGAGCCGCGCGGGATGCCGCAGAGGCTGGCCGGGCCTCCTCGGCGCCCATGGCCCCGAGTGGCGGCCGCTGCAGCGGAGACGGACCCCACGACTCCCCGCCGAGGGCGCCGCTGTCGCCGTGGAGGTTTTCTGAGGCCTTCCCTGACACCCTCGCGTCGTAGAAAGGAAGAAACAAAAAAAACAAGAAACACGAAAAACGGCTGATCGGTTTTTGCAGTCTGCGGCCTCCACGGGGGGCTCACCGTTGCCCTACAAAGAACGCACTATAAGGATGCAAGGGCCTTGGAAGCCCATGTCGACACTTCGCAAGCGGGGCGCGGCCAGCGAAAGCGGCCAAGGATGGGTCGAAGGGGAAGAATGCAAGGGTAACCTTGCAAAGTTGCTCATCCTTACTATGCGGGCTGACTGCACTGCACTCCCACAAAAAACTCGGTGTGCAAAGCTGGCCCCTGGAAAGGTGTCCAGCCCTCTGGGGAGCCACGCTGCGAAAACAGACACGACGTCGGATGTCTGGATTGACGTGGCCTTCCGGCGTGCCTGGTCGTCTCCGGCGACGTCGAAAGCTTCGCAGATGGTCTTCGGAGATCTCTCGAAAGGAGCAGGGGAAGAAGCAGGAGAAGAGGACGGCGATGACACCGACAGGGGAGGAGAGACGGGTGGAGAGGAGAAGAGAGGAGAGGAGAGGAGAGGAGAGGAGAGGAGAGGAGAGGAGAGGAGAGGGGAGAGAGAGGAGAGGAGAGGAGTTGAGAGGAGAAGAGAGGAGGGGAGGGAGAGGAGAGGAGAGGAGAGGAGATAGGAGAGGAGAGGAGAGGAGAGGAGAGGAGAGGAGAGGGGAGGAAAGGAGAGAAAAGATGAGGGGATGAGGAGAGAGGAGAGAGGAGAGGAGAAGAGGAGAGTCAGCGACTCCGAAGAGTGTGATTTGCAAAGGGTGGTTTGCAACCCGCGCCTGGGGTGGGGCAGACGAGGACCTTGGAAGAGATCTCTGCCGCGCCCCGGCGAAGGCGCAGCAAACCTTTGGCGCACCGTGGTGACCCCCAAAGCCCCAACGGCGCCAATCGCAAACCACATCCCAGCGTAAACACATCCATTGTAGTCGCCGAGAGAGGGAGAGAGAGATGGAGGAGGATAGAGGAGAGAGGAGAGAAGACACAGGGGGGAAGAGCAGGAGGGGAGAGGAGAAGAAACCTGCCCTGCTGCTCTCCCGGCAGTGCCTGCACAGCCTGCTGGTTGAAGGAGTGGCTCAGGGCCTCCAGGGCCGTGTTCTTGACCTCGAGCTGGGGAAAAAGAGCGTGAGGAGAAGAGGGACGAGGGGGACGAGAATAGTAGGAGATGGCAGGAAAGCAGAGTAAAGGAGGATGAGGAGGAGAGAAAACAAATCGGAGGACGGGGAGGAAGGAGCAGGAATCACAAGAAGGGAGACGAAGAGGATGAGGAGGAGGAGGAGGAGGAGGAGGAGAGGAGGAGGAGGAGGAGGAGAAGGGGGAGAAGGAGGGGGAGAAGGAGCGATAGCGGGGGAGAGGGACAAGAAGGATGAGGAAGAGAGAAGGAACAGAGGAGGAAAGGGAGAAGAGTTGGGAGGGGAGAGGATAGAAGGAGAGGAGGAGAAGAGAGGATAAAGGGAAGGAGGAGGAGGAGGAGGAGGAGGAGGAGGAGGAGGGGGGAAGGATGAGGAGCGGGAGAAGGAGGAGAATGAAAGAGGTGGACAAGCGGACGCGAAGGGGGAGGGGGGGAAGGGGGAGTGAGGGAGAGAGGTGGACAGAAACAGGATGAGGGAAAGGAGGAGGGGGAGGAGGAGGAGAGGGGGAAGCCAACCCGCAGCGTGGTAACACAGACGTTCTGAACACGGCATGCGCTGCGTTTCAAAACTGGCGTATCAGGGCAGCTAAGCTTCTTATCGCTCGGACGTCCATTCCCGTACATTGTTAGGTTTCGTGCGCAAGTTCTGTCGTCCGCAAGATGCTCGTAGGTGGTCCAGGTTTTCCTCGCCGACAAAAGTGCACACGCTCGAGCGATGGCAAGCTCTTTTTTTAGAGGAACAAAAAACTGCGTCATCAGATGTCCGCGCGGATTTCTTGCATCAGCGCTGGAGCCCCCTGGCGGCGCCTCCAGCGCCGCTTTGGTCGCGCTCCGCGAGCCGGGGAGGGGGGCGCAGCGCCGATCCAACGAATCCGCGCGGAGCTCCGAAAGGTTATGTTTGCGGTGCTTGTTGTTCCTCGATCTCTGCGTCGGCGGCGAACAGGGGGGAAATGAAAAAGGAGGCCTTCTCAGAAGGCTCGGAAGGCCTCGAGCCTCCTGAGAATCCCACCAGCCCTCTGGGCGTCGGTGGTTTAGAGCGTTTCCTCTTCCACCCCTCCTTCTTCCCCTTCGGGGAGGGGTTTACCCCTCCCCCTACCCCCTCCCCACTGACCTGGACAGGGGGGGCCGCGGGTAGTTAGAGCGTCCAAGACGGCCCAACACGGCTCCAATAGGGCCTCAGGGAGCTCAAGATGACCTCCAAGATGGCTCAAGATAGCGCAAGATGCCTCAAGATTGTCCCCATGATGTTCCAAGACGATCCAAGAACTCCCCAAGACGGTTCCAAGTGCCCACAAGAGCATCATTAGGATGCATCCAAGAGGCCAAAATGCTTCAAAACCCCAAGGAAAATCAATGTTTTTGGTGTTCTCACTTTTTCGGTCGCGATGCACATCCGACGCGTCAAGATGGCTCCAAGATGGGTCAAGATAGCTCCAAGAGGGGCCCAAGAGAGCCTCAGGATGGTTCCAAGAGCGGCCACGAGCGCTCCAAGAGCGATCCAAGAGGGGTCCAGGAAGCGATTGTTGGAGCTCCTGGGGGGGGGGGGGGGGCTGTAATTAGGGAACCCCACTTCCTTGGCCGACGTCCTCCAAAATTGCCCCAAGAGCGCCCCAGCAGGGCCTTCAAGGGCGCCCAGACGGGTCCAAGAGGGGCCCAAGCCTCCCAAAACAGCTTCCCAAGAGACTCCCAAGAAACCTCAAGAGTCTCCCTGAGGCCATTGGAAAGCTCCCCAGACGTCTCAAGAGACTTCCAAGACTACTCCGAAAAGAGAGCCTAGGAGGCTCTTATACTCGTCATGTCTCTTGCTCATCCTTCTCTTCCTCCTCCTCCGCCTCCGCCTCCGCCTCCTCCTCCTCCTCTCCTCCTCCTCCTCCTCCTCCTCCTCCTCCTCCTCCTCCTCCTCCTCATCATCCTCCTCCTCCTCCTCGTCCGCCTTCTCATCCTCTTCCTTTTCCTCCTCTTCCTCATCATCATCCTCTCCATCATCATCATCCCCATCATCCCCATCATCATCATCATCATCATCATCATCAGCATCATCATCATCATCATCACCATCATCATCATCATCATCATCATCATCATCATCATCATCATCATCATCCTCATCATCATCATCATCCGTGTCTGCCTACTATGATATTCCTGCCCCCCTTCTCTTTATCCGCCAGATCACATGATTGTCCCGAGAAACATGTGATTCTTCCTGCTCACTCCCTTACTCGACGCCTCAATTGCCATCTATACTGTCCGAAGCAAGCTACAAAAAGCGTCGGATGCGACTGCTGTTGCAGGAGATTGCGGCAAGGCCGCCAATTATCCTCCGCCTTCTCCCCCTTTTCCTCCTCCTCCTCCTCCTCCTTCTCCTCGTCCGCCTTCTCATCCTCTTCCTCCTCCTCATCATCATCACCCTCTCAAATCATCATCCGTGTATGCCTACTATGATATTCCTTCTCCCCTTCCCTTTATCAGCCTGATCACATGATTGTTCCGAGAAACACGCTATTTTTCCTGAGCACTCCCTTACTCGACGCCTCGATCCCACCAGCCCACTGGGCGTCGGTGGTTTAGGGCGTTTCCTCTTCCACCCCTCCCTCTTCCCCTTCGGGGAGGGGTTTACCCCTCCCCCTACCCCCTCCCCACTGACCTGGACATGAGGGGCGGGGAGCGGTCAGAGCGTCCAAAACGGCCTCGGCGAAGAAGCCAAAATCATTGATTTTACGATGGTTTGGGCCCCATTTTGGCCTTCTGAGGGGGCAGCGCTAATTGAAGCTCCCCTCTTCTTCGATCGATTTCCTCCACGATGGCCGCAAGAGGCCCCCAGGATGCCCCAAGAGGCCGCAGGATGGCCCCAAGATGGCCCCAAGAGGCCCCCCAAGAGGCCCCCAGGAGGCCCCCAAGAGACCCCCAAGAGGCCCCAAGAGACCCCCCAGAGGCACCCAAGGTGCTCCCAGAGGCCTCGGCGATAATGTCAAACCATTGTTTGCACTAAGGTTTTAGCCACATGTTGGCCTCTTGGGGGGGGCACTGATTAAGATGACTCCAAGAGCGCCTCGGAGAGCCCAAAATGACCTCCAAGATGGCTCAAGAAATCCCAAGATGTCTCATACTGGCTTCCTCTGTGTGCTGTCCACTTCCCTGATCGAGGCAATCCCACCAGCCCTCTGGGCGTCGGTGGTTTAAGGCGTTTCCTCTTCCACCCCTCCCTCTTTCCCTTCGGGGAGGGGTTTACCCCTCCCCCTACCCCCTCCCCGTGGACCTGGACGGGGGGGGCCGCGAGCGGTCAGAGCGTCCAAAACGGCCTCGGCGAGGAAGCCAAAATCATTGATTTTACTGAGATTGTGGCCCCATTTTGGCCTC
Source organism: Prorocentrum cordatum (assembly GCA_963575745.1). Taxonomy (NCBI): domain Eukaryota; class Dinophyceae; order Prorocentrales; family Prorocentraceae; genus Prorocentrum; species Prorocentrum cordatum. Next base: position 57,625 of record CAUYUJ010003120.1, on the reverse strand, counting down.
CTGCGGGGGCAAAGATGGCCCCAAGCAGCGCCCAGGAGGCCCCCAAAGGCCCCAAGATGGCCCCAAGAGGCCCCAAGAGGCCCCCAGGAGGCCCCAAAGAGGATCCCGAACGGCCCACAGAGGCC